>LVTN01000084.1:22978-114431 GCA_001649415.1 Musa itinerans | reverse complement strand
TAGAACCCTTGCAGGTTCTAAACTTGGGGTTGATCTCTTTAGGGGATCGGCCTCCTTGGAACTCTATAGGGGTTCCTCCCTCCAAGTTGCTGCTCAAAGGCTGCAGAAAAGATTCATCTATTGCCTGTCAAAAGAGGAGGAATACATGGCTATTTATAGGGCTTCTAAACTCTAACTCCTAATAGGACTCCTACTCAAGACTCTTACTTCTAACCAACTCCTAATAGGACTCCTACTCAAGACTCTTACTTTTAACCAACTCCTAATAGGACTCCTACTTAAGACTCCTATTCCTTTACAACTCCTATTTCTTCTCTAAGAAACATCCTCCTAACCCTAGCCGACCTCTTCACCTCTTTAATAAGGGTCGGCTTAGGTAGGTTTTACATGAATGTCCTTCTCAATTAGGACTCTCCTAGCTAGAGTCCTAACAGGTAACAGCTGAAATAGGAAATTTATGGCAATGAAATCCAAAAGTGTCTGGATCTTTATTTCCTTTCCATATATTACCAAACAATCCACATTTGGACAACCAAGATTGCCAGCGTGAGCAAGAGGATCTATGGGCTGCCTGTCTGTCTGTCTACCTCGAGAGGCTGAAATATTGAAATCAATTTAAGCACAAATTTAAATGAAAGGCAATCACTCGAAAGAAGTTGTTCTATCCTACGGAAAAAAAAAAAGTTTTGGAAAACAATTAAATGATATAAAACGAATGTTCTATTCCACCTACCACTAAATGGGTAAATTGTCACAGGTAATAATGATCTCATTTGAAGTTATGCAGCATAATGACAAACTATATATCGACGAGTCCCCAAATATAAGCATGAAAAAGTTAACCTCATCAGACACCGAAGTCACGGATTGACATTTGGTTATAAGAGTAGGCAAGCGAGCTGCTCCATTTGGAACCTGCAGAGAGGAAGGAAAAAGAGAACTTGATTTCTTCCGACACAAGGTAAGATTAAACCAAATATTATAATTGTTCGGGAGTGACGGCTTACGATACCAGTAGATATATGATTTCATCAAATACTAAAAAACAATAAATAATGTGCCACATGAATATGATGGAGCAGTACAAGTATTTAAATGAGTGAGAAAGCCGACAACAGATAAATCTAAGAAAATTGTAGCCGCCGCCGCCGTGTCCTTATTTAATTAATTATTGATAAAAAGAAATGATTAGGGAAAACACTTCACTATAGCACGTAGCTACTGCTACTTATTGGGTTATAACACATCGAAGCTGAAAGCAAAAAGTTGAGGGATCGAGGCATTTGTTAGAAACTAATGAGTCTCATCGGTAAACATACATCACATTTAAACTTCAATTCAAAAATTTAAGCTAGTTTAGTTATAACGGCGTCATGAATATATACACAAGAACATAGAGTCGATCATGATTCTAAAATCGATGATTTTAGTTTTCCAAAATCTAGAATCATAATCGAACCAACAACGATTCAATCAATTTTGATAATCGAAAATATTTTTATTATTATTTAATTAAAAAATTTATAATATGAAAAATTATAATTTTATTTTTAAAATATGAAAAAATTAAATGTACAACTATAATGATTGTAAATGTGTGATGATATTAAAAGAGTTATTATAAAATTAAGTAAAATTATAAATATCTAATCGCTTCCGATGTCGAACATTTCGATCATCCATTCAATTGATATGTCGAATAGGATGCCATTATCTTCATGGATAATTTATTCTCTTGATTTTGTTTTATTGAGTTTCAACTAATTTGAGGATCATGCTCGTTATAGTTTTATTTAGAATCTATCCACTTGTGTTGAAAGTTTGTTCCACAACTATGATCAACACTAGAGTTACTAGTATTCGCCTCGTGATCATCATCAAAATTGAAAATGTATTGTGTATCACATCCACCATTCTAGAATAAGAAACTTCATATCTATAGTACTATCACCAAACTAAAAAAGAAATTGTTAAGTACATATCAAACTTGGAGTTCAAGCCAGATGATCTCCTTAATTTTTTTAGCATTATAATAATAGATTTACACCCTAGAAGATTTTACTCCCGCTAACTTACTTGATAGATAGACATAGAAGTTTCATATGTATAATGCTCTCTACTATAGTTAGCACTATAATGATCATATAAGTTAATGCCCAATCTTTTTATTTCTTTGATTTTATCACCAATATAACATCTACTCCTAAACTTTCATAATAAGTAGTTAAATAATTATTGAAGCTATCTAATCTAAGGTATGAGGATCAAAAACACATGCAACTAAATAAATTAGTAGAATTTTTTTAAAAATAATTTGTTCATTTTGATTTTATAGCCATTATAATCACATTCAAATCATTATCATATTAATATTCTTCTAAAGCTCTAACAACATTAATATATACAAGCAAAAATATATGGGTAATAGGATGATAAACATTAGATGAAGTATATGTTGCATTATTTTTTATATTCAAAGAATTCTTTGAGCAATTCATAGAATTATATCGGGTATGAACATTCTAGGAATCTTTTGAATCTTTTGTTATTTAATTTATAAAATTTGGCCCACTCTTTCATTTCTTGTGAATGACTCATAAGAATGAAATAATTTAATTAATGAGAGGAGAAAAAGTTTATAAAGATCTAAGACCTTCTTGTATGCATAAATTCAAAACATAGCAAATGTATGTATAAATTCGAGACATAGCAAACACATCTAATGTGAAAAAAGATACCACTAAAAACAGGTTGACATCAATTGTGGAATGGAAATAGTATTTACCACTACATTATATAAACCAATAGAAAATATTTTTAAAATTAAATAATATTTTTTTAAAAAAATATTTTTATTATTCTATAAATATTATTGATCGTATATCATTCATCAAAAATTTTAAAAGCAATAATTTATTTATTTTTTGCATGGTCTAATTATTATCGATCCAATTACAAGTGATTCCTATATAGGAATACATTTCTTAGAAATACAATCATTAAAAACTTGAAAAATAATTTGTAAATATCTTTTTTCTTATAGAGATTATGTAAAGTGCGAGTAAAAGTAGTTTGAGGAACTCTTTGGTTGGTGGGATTCAAAGTCTCATGACAATAATCAACAAAACTAACTTTTTCACCGAAACTAAAAGATAAATGTTTAGCAAAAATTATTCTAGCTAATACTTCATAAATTTTTTCAACAAAAAGATAAAAATTGGGATTAGTAAGGTATCTAAAAATTTATGTCTGACTTTTTTCCATTCCGGTTGTGTTGGACATTTCTTTATAATATGCTTTCTGAAAGTTATATATCCTCTTCCTTTGAATTTAAAAATTTGATCATTATAATTGCATATGACATAGGAAGTTATTGTGTTTCAAACCTTCTTAAAGTGTAGCTATAAGATGTCCGACTTGACTTTGATAATCATATCGATTTCATTTGGCTCGCATCGGACATTTGACTTTCTTGAGTTGTCATAGTTGGATTTTGAAAGCCTCGACAATGATGAAGTGGTGACTTCCATTTGCCATAGAAATCATGGAAAGAGTTTAAGAAAGAACGTATGAGAGTTTAATAGTATTAAAAGAGTGCTTAATGAGGAAGAATGAGAGGTTTGAGGGGGTATTTATAGGGTATTTAGATTTTTTTTCCTATAAGCCCTCAAAACTAACTATTATTTAGCCATTAGAATGGGCAAATCTTTTTTTTTCTCTTTTTTTATATTTTTAAATTATAAATAATAAAAAATCTTTGAAAATAATTGTTAATATGACTATTGGGAGAGGTAAACCGGTCATTTGACTCTCCGCTAATCGTTGGGTTAGGTATGGATCATTAGGCTGAATCATTTGATCACTCATTTTTATTTTTATTTGTTTTTAAATCATCGAACAAATGATTTAAATAGAAATCATCGATTTTAGTTCTTAAATTATTAGTTTCGAAACTGACAAATTCTGATTTTGGTCCGATTCGATTTCGATTGGAACCGAACCAATCCATGCTCGAAAGAACGTCTTCCCTCGTTCCAACATAGCACAGGAGAGTGCTACAGGCGGCTTATACAAATGCTGGATGACTTCTTATCTCCATGGAATCATTCTCCCTCTCCAAGGATGCTTGGAATTATACTCTTAGACCTAATTTGGCTCTACATACATGTCAAAAGGCATAGAAAAAGAAGCCTGCTGATGAATAACAACTGAGAGAGAACCAACCATGGTGCTTCCCCTGTTGCTATGGGTAGGTAAGCAGAATAATTTTCACCAGTGACGATAAAGAGAGAGGTCACCTGTTGCTGTATGTCGGTGGGTGAGCAGAGTACATTTCACCGGAGACGATAAAGATAGGTCAACTATGGCTCAATGCCATGGTTGGGAAAACGCAGGAAAGCTGAGCGGATTCGAAGAGAGAGAACCATCACCAACTGCCTACCGTTTTGAGACCCGGACAAGGGCGTCATACGGTAAGCTCACCGTCGTAAGAGGAGAACGCCATCTATTCTATCCTTTTGATGGGCTGTTTGCTTTTAAAACAGTACGCCGTCTCGCCTGGGCCCGGCCCGGCCCATTTATAACGACTTAACCAATCCGAATCTGACAAGTCAGCAGGGTTTATTATAATCCATCTGCCTATCCCTGGTTCTGATCCCAGTTCGGAACAGCAAATCCAATTCCTCTCGCGAAACCCAACGCAGTCTCATCACCGAGGGGGAAGGGTATTTTCGTCAAACACCAGTGCGGCGCGCAGACCCGTGGCATGCAATGAACTCGCGAAACCGGTGGCGGGGTCGCGACTCGTTTCCTGCCATCGCCCGCGGTTAGTGTTATACCTCGTCCCTGCGACCCTCTCTCGGGTCTCCTCCACGTCGTACATGACGACAATTATATATACACTGACGCAATGTGGAAGGACATTAAAAAGGATTCCTACACACACAGACAGGGCAAAGGAAGCAAACGAGAAGGGGCAGAAGGTTGCAAGGTGAAGGAAAGGTATGGAGTCGGATTTCGGCGTTCCTCGGGAGCTATCGGAGCTCCAGAAGAAGCGAGCAGAGTACCATCCTGAGCTTCCTCCATGTCTCCAGGTCTCTCTCCGGCCTCTTCTACTGCTATTACGACCAGTTTTCTTCTTGCCTTTTCGGAGAGGGTTGACGGCGTTTCCTTTCGTTTCTTCTTCCCTCGCGAGTCTGCTCGATGTTTGCTCGATGGTGGATTGTGTCCCTTTCGCCTTTGGGGGATCGAAAGGGTACTTCAAGATAAGATAATTAAGGGGTTAAATTCGTTGTGATGCAATTCCTTTCCCCACTCTTTTTCAGTGGCTCATCCGCGGGTAATAATAGGTGCAAATTAAGTAAACCCTTCTATTAGCTGGTCTATTGGGATGATCGAGCTCGAAGATGATATTTTTTCTTGAAATCAGTTTAATTCTAATCATGATTTCATCTGCCCTATATTCTGCTTATGAGGAAATGTCTTAGCTGCTTCATGAATCTGGCAGAATATGTGTAATACTGCTTAATTTGGGTTCCTCCTGCACTATATATTCGATCTTTATTGCCTGTTCTGGGATCTTCATGTGGATTACATGTGCTTCCTTTGTTGGATCAAGTCCGTAAACTCGTCTGTTTCCTCTATGGTGAACAGGGCACTACGGTGAGGGTAGAGTTTGGCGATTCGACAACCTGTGCAGATCCATCTAGTGAACATGTCATCGGTCGGGCGTTTCCGCACACATTTGGTCAGCCATTAGCTCATTTCTTGAGGGCCACAGCCAAGGTGCCTGATGCCCAGATCATTACGGAGCATCCCCCTATGAGGTTCGTGAATATGAGCTCTTCCACAGTATGCTTAGCGTGCAACATTTTCTTGATTAATATCTGTAGATACAAGTTTGAACCATACACAGAAATCTACATCGAAAAGCTATCCTACAACATTAATGCAAACATAGGATGGAAGATACACACTACTTTTCCTGTCAATTTCCTCAGGTCTGAGAATCATTGAACTTTCCCCATTTAAGTACCGGCATGCCATATTGATGTCATCTTCTTTGCCATAACAAATCACTGTCTCGAAATATAAAATAACATGTACTCTAAACACGGTTAATATTACTCTAGCCAATAGAGTGTACATGTTGTACAAGTTGGCTACTTACATGATAAGACTTGGAATTGGTTTCTCAGTAATCCCAAAAGCTTAAGTGGTTAGGACAAGGCTCCATCTATACTTTTAATTTTTATTGTCCCTTTTTTTGGCATGGGCTTGTATTACTCTTCAAGGTATGAAGTTGAGTTGCTCATGTTTCTTCATCTGATCTCTCTTGTTGATGCATTCATTGTTCCACATGACCAAATGCAGGGTTGGTGTGGTATTTTGTGGAAGGCAATCACCAGGAGGACATAACGTTGTATGGGGCCTTTATAGTGCTATTAAAATTCACAACCCCGACAGTATTTTGCTTGGTTTTCTTGGTAAGCATTTCTCATCACGAAGCATTCCTTTTCTACAGTGTCTATGTCAAGAAACACATTTTGCAAGCAACTTCAAATTCATCATTCAGCCATACAGAAAAAAGAAATGTATGTTCACTTATCAATGGAGGATTTCAACACCTGTTCATAACATATTCCAGCCAGTCAGTGGTATAGCATGGACTGGCTTTGTTGGACAAAGTGGTTGTTAGCACAAAAGAGGGAGCAAGAAAGAAAGGGCATGAAATTGGGGATAAATAACATGTGCAATTTGGGGTTGGTCCTCATTCTGGTTTTCGTGCATGTAATTTTATGTGGTGTGCACATAAGTTGTGCTTCTCAAGAACCATACATTTCTGACATACCTGGTAGTTAAGATGGATGAATATAGGTAGTGGCCTTTACTGATCCTTGTTAATTTAAATTGTTTAATACTCGACAAGAAAGCAACTTGTGAAGTTTTCCTCTCTTTTTGTTTTGAAATGAAAGTTCCTGTCTCTGATCCTCAAATTTGTTTGTGCTGTTTTCTTAACTTATTCTAATTCATTTAGCTGTTGTCCGTCTATAAGCAGTTACTGTGAGTATGAGGCCAGGCTTTCTAGGTTAATTTATATGAATTATAAGCGAATGGCTTCTCAATTGAGATAAATACAAACCAAACTCCTTTTCCATCACTTTGATACAGGTGGCACTGAAGGTCTATTTGCACAGAGAACTCTGGAAATCACAGATGAGGTTCTTGCTACTTATAAAAATCAAGGTGTGCAAAAACTTAGCTATATTTTCTTATTCATCTTATTAAGTTCATCGATCATTCTGATCTGGAGATGCTGTTTGTTGTTTTGAAGGTGGCTATGATTTGCTAGGCCGGACTGTGGATCAAATCAGAACAACTGAGCAAGTAAATGCTGCTTTGACTGCTTGCCGAGATCTGAAATTGGATGGTCTTGTCATTGTTGGAGGTACTTGATTCCATGGAAGACTTGTAGTATCTTTTCAGATTTGTGTGTATACCTTCTTACTAAATCCTTATTGCTTATGTCACAAGGAGTCACATCCAACTCAGATGCTGCTCAGCTTGCAGAAACATTTGCTGAGGCCAAATGTTCAACAAAGGTACCTCTGTTTTCCATATATTATTTTTTTTTACATTCATTTATTGTTGAATGACTCAATCCATATACAAATTGACTATATTCCTTTTTGGTGACCAAACATCTATATGATAACATTTTACACAAATTTTATATAAGGTGTTTTCTTTTCTCCATCTATGCTTATATCGGTTTCTTCCAATGATTTACAAACATAGAATGTGAACAGGTGGTTGGCGTCCCTGTTACTTTTTATGGGGATCTGAAGAATCAGTTTGTTGAGACCGATGTTGGATTCGACACTGTTTGCAGGGTAAGCCTCATGTAAGCTCATAACAAATGTGTGGTTCGATCTTCACAATTTGATGCTTATTATGCTACTTCTCAATTCCAGGTTAATTCGCAACTAATAAGCAATGTCTGCATTGATGCACTGTCTGCAGAGAAGGTAAGAATGATCTTACAGCCTTAGAAAAGGAGAAAAAAAAGGATAGCATATCTATTAGTTATGACAATGAAATAACTCGGTTGACTTGGGCTTTTAGCAAGACCAGATAGGAACCTATCTTGGTTAAAAAAATTAAAAGAAACAAAAAAGAACTGGTTTTTCCTATTGGTCTTAGAACCTTTTGATATGTGTTGCTCTGATACATGATGGAAATTGTTGGCACTTATTGCTGGTGCTCATGCAGTTAATCATTTTTTAACCAAATATTATTTTTACTTGAAAAGACATCAGTGACTTTTAGTCAGAAAATATTTGCTTGAAATGTACAACATTTCAATTATGTAATAAGAACTTTTGCCTTTTAGATACTTTTATCAACTGATGGACTCTGCTGCAGTATTATTATTTCATTCGCCTGATGGGACGCAAAGCTTCTCATGTGGCTTTAGAGTGTGCACTTCAGAGTCATCCGAATATGGTTTGTCCCCATAAGAAATTCTGTTCTTGTTGGCTTATTTAATAATGATTAGTAAGGAAATTTTTTTATTGCCGAGGAGAGATGTATGCAGGCTTTTGTTCTAATAGTGCTATATATTCATTTGATTTATCCATTGTCAGCTCATCTTGGGAGAGGAGGTGGCCTTGTCAAAACTTACCATTTTTGACATTACAAAGCAAATTTGTGATGCAGTTCAAGCCAGGGCAGAGAAAGGTGGGACTATTTTAATATGCTTAGGTTATTGCCTAATATGTCCTATTCTGATAACTCACCTTTTTTTCTCCAGAGAAGTACCATGGTGTCATTCTCATTCCTGAGGGACTCATAGAGAGCATTCCAGAATTGTATGCTCTTTTACAGGTAGTTCCTTGTTCCTACAATAAACTACAGCCTCACAACATCTATAACAATAATCACCACATGGAAAACTTGTAGTTTATTTGAACATGCTCCAACATTTTATGATATTTGGCTGTGACTGTTCCAGGAAATTCACGGTCTCCACAACCAAGGCATTTTAACTGAAAATATTTCTTCTCATCTTTCACCTTGGGCATCTGCGTTGATTGAATTTTTGCCACCCTTTATCAGGAAACAGGTTCTTCCTACTTTAATTAAATGAGAGCAAATTGTTTGTGTTCTTAATCTTACCATAAGAAATTCTTAAATGCAGCTGCTGCTTCATCCAGAATCTGATGACTCTGCCCAGTTGTCCCAGGTACATCTTATTATGTGGAAACAAGAAAAGGTTCCTATTAATGTTTTCTTATTTAACCCTAATGATTCTTTTCTGCAGATTGAAACAGAGAAGCTCTTTGCACAGTTAGTTGAAACAGAAATGAACAGAAGGATGGTAAGTCAACTTCTACAGTTGATGGTGGCATAGTTTCAAGAACTTCCCATTAAGCGAATGTCACTTGGCTGATGATATTACAAGTTGCACTGATAATTCACATCAATATATTAGTTGTTTTTTCCTTAATTTAGTATGAGCTCCTTTGCCTTTGTGATTTTAACTTGAAAGTATTAAATGGTTCTTATTCTTCCAGAAAGAAGGCATATATAAAGGCAAGAAATTCAATGCCATCTGCCATTTCTTTGGGTATCAAGCTCGTGGATCTTTACCATCAAAATTCGACTGCGACTATGCATATGTATGTGCCAACTTGTGTGTTTTGCTTTTTTTCCCCCATTTTTTTTGGTTATATGATTCAACAAATAATTTTTCTTGACATACAGGTTCTTGGACACATCTGCTATCATATCCTAGCAGCGGGTTTAAATGGATACATGGCCACTATAACAAACTTGAAACATCCCGTGAACAAATGGCGCTGTGGTGCTGCACCACTTACGGTATGATCTTCATTGTTTGCGATCCTTGCATGTCGAAAACATCAATTATTTATGTAGATCAAATTGAATAAATAATTTGGTTTCACCTAGGCAATGATGACTGTGAAGCGATATTCTCGTGGACCTGGAGCCACTCCTATTGGAAAACCTGCCATCCATCCCTCTACAGTGGACTTGAAAGGAAAAGTTTACGAGTATGTTTCGAAGATCGCACCTTGATGTCCCTAAGTTGCATTACTTTGCATTTCAACCAAACAAGGTCAACGTACTCAAGTAGCTCTATCGGAAATCTATACAATCATCGTGAATAACTGATCATTGTTGTCTCGCATTACACTCTTATAGATGTTATACTGAAATTTGTCAAGGATAGGTAGTAAATTTGGTCTATCTGACAATTGGAGTGTGATTTTCTAATCTATCAGTGATAGAGCTACACAACTACCTTTTGTAATCTACTTCAACTGTCTGGTATCTTCTTGCCTCTTGTTTCAGGTTGTTGAGACAGAAGGCTTTGAGCTTTTTGATGGATGACTTGTACAGAAACCCAGGACCACTTCAATTTGAAGGACCGGGAGCTGACGTTAAGACCTACACACTCTCTGTTGAGGATCAAGATTACATGGGCCGAATAAAGAAGCTCCAGGAATACCTAGATAAGGTTCGTGTTATGATTACAATTGCTTCTGTTTTCTCTTCCGAGTTAGTATTCTCCTAACAAGTGACATTTTTCGTACCAACCAAAACCACTATGACATATATATTAGCGGGTTTTGTGAATTTATTTCAGTTTTCATTTTCTTGAGCCCATTTATGTGCAACATTCAATTTTTCCTTCTATAAAGCTATATCAATAGAGCAGTCTCTTACGAACTTGAAGGAACATCAGAGGCGATAATGTTGTTTCCGGAAATGTATTACAACATTTCTTCAACCATCATATTGCTTGAAGCATGTAAAGTCATTGCAAAGTCTTTCTTTAGTTAATTATCTCAATAATCACATTCCTACTGGAATTTCCACAATTATCAACTGTCACATGGCCACATCTCATCATGTCGTTCTATGGTTGGCTTTCGTTGTATGCAGGTGAAGAGCATCGTGAAGCCTGGGTGTTCACAAGATGTTCTTAAGGCTGCTCTGAGTTCCATGGCTTCTGTAACTGAAGTACTATCGGTAATGTCGACTCCATCATTTGGTGGTCGTTATCAGCCACTTTAACTTCGAGGCCAAACTTTCCTGGACGTTTTGGCATATAGATATGTGTTATCTCAGGCTTCTGCTAATTCTGGTGACGGTCCTGTGTCCATGAGTTCTGTTGTCGTGCAATAAGAATATGAAACTTGTTATTTCAGCTAAAACAACTGAGAGTTAGAATGTTTGTTACTTGGGATCCTTGACTGCTTGTACATATGATCTAAATAATGATGCATTTTGGGTTGCACAGCTTGAGACTTTGTTCTGGTGGAAATCACCTGTTTTTTTCTACACCATCGCGAATCTTTTGTGCTCTCGTCATCTATAATCATCATCAGTTTTCTTTGGCAGGTGTGCCAACGTATGGACAACTTTGATGCCGCCAGGTATCAGCAAAAAAATCTGTATGAGCATTATTGCCAAAATGGAGTCTTAAGAACAGGAACTTTGCCGGTTGAAGCACCAGCTTCAGAGAGGATGGAAAAGAAATCCCACTTAGATTACAAATCCTCCCAAAAGACCATCAAAATGATGTACAATTTTCCCTGACAACACACCATTTAGTCGCAGCTCGTGTATTCTTTGGAATACACATTTGTCTTGCGCTGGACGTCTTGCCGATGCTGCAGATTCTTAAATACTTCCAAAACATTCACAAATTTTCATTAAAAATAAATTATGAGCACCAAGTCACGATATAGTTCTTGTTCTCCTACCTCTAAACAAGTTAAGCAGAAGTTGACAGACCCGAGCAACTGATCCAAGGACAGGACTCCTGCTCGAGGCATTTCGTCGAACACTTGGCAAATCGTGTCAAAGTCGGTCCCCTTGCGCGACTGCACCATCACCAGCTATGAGCACGGAGGACTGCTTGATGAACTCCAAGCAATCTGCAATAGCCTCCGCGTAGAACGAGTTCAACGTGCCCATCACAGCTGCATCCCGCGATCAGCTTTTCTCGACACCAGCGGCCGTCTACTGTTGCTTCTGCCGCAGCGCTGCCTTCCCCACTTCTCCTTCTCTTCAGCAGACGCACCCATCGAACTAAGAAACCCAATACTCAACAACCTCACGCAGCAGCTCAGCGGGAAACCTCCATGCCATCTCCCGCATTGGACATGCTCTAATACATGGCTGCATTATATATCCTCCATCTACTTTCATGGTGATGATATCCTCAAGACTTCATCATTTTCTAGATTCACACGGTAAACTCTTCCGTGTCACCAACAACGTTTGTTTATGCAAACTAATTACATATTATCCCGTACAAGCATATTTCGATTCTTATATTTCTACAAGTTACATTCAGATTCTTATAGTTACGAAAGTAAAATATTTAATATTTTTTTTTTTTATGCATTCTGTTAACGAAAATATCATATGTGCTCAATGATAAACCTTATAATATTTCTATCGACAAAATCAATAACATTAGAAGAAACAAGGCTAAATATTTTATTTTTATAAATATAAAAATCTCAATATAATTTTTTAAAAATATAAAAATTAGAATACTAAAAGATAACTAATCACATGAGATAATATTATTGTTATGCTAAAACATAGTTGCTACAAGCTTTGGAGGAAAAAGCTGCTTAGACACCTAACAAATGAATTATGCAGCTGCATATAACATACATTTTAATTGCAATCGGCACCAGATTGTACCAATGTGCAGAAGCCGATCATCATCAAGCCTTGATATATAACGGCAACAGGGAGGAGCCTAAGAACACGCAACTGCAGGTTTTGGGACCAATCATCTGAGGCTGTGCAGATGAAAATTGCGCAACGGATTGACTTTGAGCATTTCTGTTTCGCTGTTCAAGACAAAAGGCATAGATGATCAAAGCCAGCAACCTGAATAACAATGTATGTGGGAATCATCAAAATTTGGCTACTGCTTACTTCTTTAGGTTTTGGCTAGTTGCTTGCCGAAGTTTCAGTACCGAAGAATTCAGATTCTTGGCAACCTTAGCTGGGGGTGATCTGATGCAAATACAAAAGCGTGAATACATTAGCTAGGAAACAGTTGCTCCATCCGCATGGAAGATAGTGCAATATGAATGAGAAGCTTGATATCTGATAAGGATATGGAAATTTGAAACTGTCATTACAGTGAGTGCAGATAAATTCTAATTAAACTATTTCAGATAGTAAAATGGATTGCTAAACTAATTAATGGACTGAACTTAGTCAAATTTTGCTGAGTCAATTGCATAATATATAAAAATCAGAAGATGACATACTCTGCACATTCTTCATCAACATACACCTCAATACAAGTACTCGATGTTGCTGAACCTGTTCTTTGTCCTATTTTTTGAGGGACCTATTACAAAAAAAATAATGAAATTACTCAAAAATTATCAACAGTTGAAAAAAAAATACAAGAAAGCAAAGTTTGACTAAGAAGTCAATGGTGCCAGACCTTATATGATGACCACTTTTTAGGGATTGAAACATTTTCCTTATTTCGATCTGATCGACTTCCTAGAGTACTCCAAGATCTTTCGTTGACTTTCAGATTCGAGCATTGATCGTTTGCCCCAGTATTTGCATCTTTGTACACGGTGAGAGGCTTATTAGTATCAATCCTGTGAAAACACAAAAATATCTACATGTCAAGTACAATAAAGTTCATCAGTTTGAATGGTGGGGAAAACATTATACAATATTCCCGAGAGTAGAATCACCTAAAATGTATTTTAAAAAAAGAAAAAGGCAGGAGAGACAGGACATCTTTTCATTGCAACAATGCTAGTGAATTCAGAAACGACGCACTATACATTAACTTATAACTTAATGATGTTTTGGGAAGTTCGACTAGGAGAAGGAGTTTATTTGGAATTGCAACAGATCTAAGAAGCACAGGCTCTAACTTAAAATAACTTAACAATTATGTGGATGTAAACAAAGTACTGTATTAATAATATAGTTATAGTTCGAGTAAGTTTTTGTTCTGGTTGTTGACTGCATACAAAGTGGAATATCTCTGAAAAAATGCTGGCAGGAATCATTAGGTTCCATAATTTATCATACTAACAAAGAAACTTGTCTTTGTTATTTGATTATCTTCTTTTTTTCCATTTTTCTTTCCTATCTTCCAGACTTCCACATTTTTTGCTGCAAAAGGCTAAAGGTAGTAGTTTTGTAATTTAAGACAATTTAAAAATATGAACAAGTTGTGATGAGTACATAGGTGTATGAAATCCTTGCTTATACATGCTTAGTGGGTAGTTTCACCTTTCCTCATTTATAAAAGCACAAAAAAATCTTGTTCGCCTGAGAATTGCCTAATTTTGATTAATAGGGAACAGCTGACCTCTGTAGTGCGACCATCCTCTTAGATTGTCCAAAATTTTCTGCAGGCTGTCTTCCTGGGACTTCAGAAGATAAGGTAAGTGCTATACACTATAAAAATCACAATCAACTCCAAGAATGGCTTACTCGATTCTGCTGAAGTTAAAACAGTTCCAAAGCTGCGAATGGGCAAGGGATAATCTGCAAGACCTTCCTGTATGAGAAACACAAGGAGATAAGTACATGTATAAAGATGAACAGAAAATTTTTCGAAGTTTAACGTGACATACGTCATTGCCATGCTTTTTTTGTGTTGAGCGCACAAGGAATGTCCTGTATGCATCTTCTAATTTCACTAATGATCTTGCCTTCCTATGATACAAAATCAACAATTCTATGCTTAGCTACCTAAAAAACCAGCAAACACATAGAAAATCTTGCATTTTAAGTGTACATTCATATGCAATTTAAGATACTTTTTTCTTGTTATTTAATCAAAAGATTTCCAAATTCCAGAAAAAGTTTCTCCAGTGACTCATCACTCTTGTATGTCTTCATGATACGAGCCTTTTCCCATCAAAATTCACAATCTAAGAAAAAGAAAATCCCATGAAGGTCAGATGAATGTTACAACCAAGTATGACCTACCATCAAAGCTTTAATGCATGCTGGAGGCAATTTCCGAAACAATCTTTACAAAAGCACTGTCTAGTTTGTTGGTGAAGGTCAATCTTTACAAACAGAAAGTAACTCTCAAACTTCTCATAAACCTTCAAAAAGTCTAAAATAATGAAAGCAATCTCTTGTCTTGGATGGAAGATTCATATCGAAGGACACCTCAACCAACAAACCACAATTTTATGAATCAATATAAATAATCATATTACAAGTTTAGTAGAGAAATTTAACCTTGCTAGACCAAGATTGAGGATCTCATCAGCCTTCCTTAGCTTATTCTTGGACTCCAGGTGCATGGCATAGGATGTGTAGAAGATTGAATGACTTTGCCCAATTTGATTCGCCTCCAAGAATTGGAATATAACTTCAGCATCAGCACAGTTATCCGCCTACAGAAAGAAATCAAGGTCCCGCATATTCTTCCCAAATATGAAAAGAAAGGCCACAAAATATCAAGAAAGTAATCATGGTACCCACATATTCGAGCCACACTTTAAGATAACGCAAATCATCCCGATAGCGGTCATCATGCCAAAAGGTGCGCACGCATTGCTCATACATCACGATCAACCCTGAGCACTCTCCTCCAGTAGGGAATGATTCTTGAACCCATTTGATGCACCTTCATCAGGATGTATAATCAGATTAAATGGGGAAGCAAGAAAGATCCAGACTATGCCAATTCAAAGGCTATTATGAGGACAAAACCATTACAAAGATCTCAAGAGAACATAGTAACACATCCAGAGTAAGGAACAATAATTCAAGTATAGTTCACAAATAAGATCTGGATAGAGTAATAATGTCAAAACAACAAGATAATTGATCTGTTTAATATAGACAACCACGACAACAATAATAGCAACTAATACCAATTCTAGATCAGATAATTAAAAAGTTATACCAATTCAGCCAATAGAACCAACTTACTTTGCCTTTTTGCAGAATAAAGATGATGAGTATTCATGCTTCTTCCAACCGATGGAACCAAACAATGCACAGGATTGGGGGAAGAAAGAGAACAGGGTGGGGAAGGGGTAGAGAAAATTAGAAACCCTTACCTGAGCCATGGCTGCAGAGGATCTTCGCCTTGGTACTCATCGATGGCCTCGATCATCCTCCTGATGTATTATCAAGAACAAATGAAAGAAGGAAACGACTCAATTAAGATGGAAACAGGTACTCAAGAACCACGAAACCCCATCGTTTATCAACCCAACCATCTGTCCATTTCCAAGAAAGAACCAGGAAGAAGAGAAAGCCGAAGAGAAGGGGCAAATACAGAGGAGTGCCTGCGGGTGCGGAGGAGAGAGGCATTCAGGCTGCGGTCGAACTGGGATCGGAGGGCATGATTGAGGAGCTTCACGTCGCGGCCGCGCTTCAGCGGCCGGACATTCTCCTTGTACACCTCCCACTCGAACCCACCACCCGTCGCCACTCCTCCATCCTTCTGCTGCAAGAACGCAGTCTCCGGATCTGCATCCGCCACCAACAACGCAGTCTCCGCTTCTCCTGCTGCTGCAGCAGCAAACGACGTCGCCTCCATTTGCTGCGGCTCTTCTGCTGCTGCCATTCCCAACATATCGTCTTCCTCTCCTTTTCCGCGTCAAACGTAAGACTCGAATTCAAAACGAGCGGACTACCTAAATATATTCCGCTTGGGGTTTCTATCCGACCGTTGTAGTCACGATCATCGCACGTGCCTGCTTCCGCGTCGATTCAAATTAGACATTAGGGTCGGTAACGTTCACCAGACAACCAATTCCGCCAAATCAGTCTCAATTTGCTTGAGATGCATGCGTATCACTTAGCAATCAAATTAATTGCTCTCAGAATTGTGCACCAACACCTACAACTTCAGACAGAATTATCAACAACATCTCGATGCAGAAGAAAGCCATGGAAAAGAGCACATACATGATGAACAAAATCACATGATTTACAATCTTTGGAGTAATCTTTTCTTATGATTTGTGTCTAAAAATTATGACTTCTGACTGTACATCAGCATACTTAGAGAACAGTGTACATGTGTTGATGACAAAACTGAGCATGCCATGAACATTACACAACATGCTGCTGGCAACATTGAGCATGCCATCTGCATTTCCCAACTGAGAAGGTGCAGTGATGATGAAGGTGCTTCATGGTGTTGAAGCTACACTTTCAAGAGGAAACCCTACCTTCTGATCTCTCTTTTGAGTGTCGTTCGTCCTGAATCTCTTCTAGTTCTTCATCTTCGCCTCGCTTTCCTGCTTGTTCTTTCCAATAAGCTACCAACTTCTTTAGGCGTGCAACCTCTTTGGACGAGACATTCTTGCTTGGGTCATTTACAATTAATCGTACCCTTGATGCATACCTGCAACAAAACCAAATGAAGAACATCAGCAGCGAACAATACTGAAGGATTAAAAGCATGTAAATGTCATATGTATGATTGGTCAATATAACTTTGTTTATGATTGCATCACCCATCCAGTTACCAAACAATGTAAGTAGCAAAGGGAAAGGACTAGCAAACCAAACACATAGGAATGACACGTTTAGATACTAACAAATAGAAACAAATAAAAAAGTATACATACATTAGAGAGTTATATGTCTCTTCCAAGTTTGACTCTACTGGAGACACATTCACAAACATTAAAGTCTTCGCATTGCCACCAAGAGAGTCACTCATGAGCATTGTCAACTTATGATTCCTATATGGTATATGTTGTCCATCAGAACACAAAGCAATAATAACATCCGCAAGAGCTGAGAGAGACTTATTGATACTCTGAGCTTCCTTCAATTGGTTTCCTGAAGAGCCAGACTTCTTAACCCTTTCAGAACCAGCAAGATCTACAAAACTAAGCTGCAAATTTATGATTAAAAAAATCATTGAGTCAGCAAAAACAGTTAACACTATATAAGAATAATGTAAGCTGATTGAATAAATAACATGTATTTACATAACAATATGGTAACAAGATTGTTGATTTTAATTCCTTTAGCAGCTACCCATTTAAAGATTTACTTTTGACATCAAATAGTCCAACATGTCATGGAAGTTCTTTTTTAAGTGGTCAAGTAGGTGCTTAATACACATACTTTTTAAGAACCAAAAAATGTTAATATGGTGGTTATAAAGACAAAAATCAAATATATAACTCGACATTCTATAGAAAATCTTATTCTGCTGCGAGAGGATGAAGAAAACTTCTAGGAGGGCATATGGTTGAACATAGGAAAATCCATTCCAGTCTGGTTTAATCTAGAGGTTAAGTAAATTGATGTTTTTAAGCATAGTGATCAGAGGAAAGAACTTTTGCCAGCATCATTCAGGATCCATTTGGAAAAGTTCATCCTCAAATTTTGGTATAGTGAAAAGAGCTTCTATTGAGACGTTTTGTGTAAGTGATATTTCACAAATATATGTACTGTAATTTCTCTGTTTCTCCAGAAAGATGTTACTGAACTATAAAGTTCTTCCCTTGTATGTCTAAGATTTCATAAATTTGCTGGAACATCATGTTTTCCAGCTTTTCATAGATTATTTAAAAGTTCAATCATCCAGCACCACTAATTTGAGCAACCAATGATTTTCAAATAATTTAATAAAGCAATAGAACTACCATAGACATACTAATCCATTGCTGACGCCTAACATAGAGCTTCTGAATAAAAATAATGTGTACCTTTCCTCTAGCCAAAGATTGAGTTTGAAGATTTGTACTTTCAATAATAATTGAGACTATCAAATGTGATCTTGAACTTTCATCATTCATTTGAGTCCCGGCAGTATGTCGTTGCTCAGATCCTCTAGAAATAACAGCCTTCAATTCATCAAAGTTAGAAATGTGCACAACTGTCGCATTCTCAATTGAGACTAATCCCTGAAGAGTCAGAAAAAACAAAAGAATTTTCAATAAAGAAACACAAATTGTCATAGTTCTTTGGCAAAGAGAAAAGTCAAAGCAATTACCTATAGCAAGGTTTTAAAAGCATAATATCTCTAATTTTTAAAATATTATTGCTATCATTTATAAGTGACATGACAACCACCAAATTCGGATGCTAAGTTCGTATGAAAGATATACATACCAGTAATGGTTTACCAAGAAGTATCATGATCACTGCATATAGCATCATAGATGGAATTCAAACGGTTTTATGTTGCTGATATGGGAAATCCCTTTGTTTCTGTATTAATGTTTCTGTTTATTTAATGCATTGTGAAACAAAAATCACACAATAATGTTTTAGTTTTTGGGCATTTTGATATTGTACATCATAGTAGATGTTGGATTATCAGCTGAGCTAATTAGTTAAGAATATGACCAAGATCTACAATATATAATAGTCAAAGCTCAAAGTTTCTCTTTCAGCTTGTATATAGCATAAAGGGAGTAGAAAAAACTGAGACTCAAGAAACATAGACAGAAATGCAATGTTACCTTTGAATCCTTTTTTATTTCCAACTTCAAACGTTTTGCACTTTTTGGTAGTAAGAGATCCACAAGAGTGTCTTGATACAGTTCTACCATATATGCCTGGAATTATATGAAGTAAACATCATAATATGACCAAACAAACTAAGGGATTAAAGTGCTCAAACAAGAAAAAGCTTTTTTAATTAAAGTCATGATAATGGTTGCATCACAAGCTAATTCGACAAGAAGTTGTCATATTCAGAAAGATGTCCCTGTGATACATCCCAGGATAAATAAACTTACAAGTCGTACGTCCAACAATCCGATCTTCTTATATCTAAATGGACATGGATAGACTGCATCATTTGAAAAATGTGACAGTACTATAGAATTGATAATCATGGTTGAAGGCCATATGCAGTACAAAGTGAAAAAGGGGGCATAGTAAAGATGTCTCTGTGGCCTCCTCTTCCCTCACCATTGTGTGGCCTCCACCTACTCTGCTTCCAATACAACCATTACCCCAGCTCCACCATTAAACTCCATCTCCAAGGCCTGCCACCATCATTACTACCATGGCTACCTAGCAATCTTGATAAGTTAAGTTGGTTGGATATTGTTGAAATCTTGAGATGAAGATGTCAGTTGTCTAACTGTTTTTAGGTCTTTCAAATACTACAACTAACAACTTAGCTATAAAAAATGATAATCACTTAGCTATAAGACTTTCAATTGAAAATGATTATAACATTGAAATTGACATTCCCAGTGTATTGATAGTTAATCTTCCACTTCTCGAACCAAATTGCAATCTATCAATGAGGAAAAAAAATTAAAACAATGTGAAAAACAATAGCAATAATGACAACAGCAATTGTATTTTGAACACACCCTTAAGGAAAAAGAATACTTGCTGCTGTCACGCTTTATAACTCTAAAAAGTTCCTCAGTTGCTCTTGGTGTAAGCCCAGGATTACTTTCTGAACCATAAATTGTGAAAGTCTTTCCAGAACCAGTTTGCCCATATGCAAATATGCAAACATTATATCCATCAACTGCGGATTGCACCAAATACTGCATATTGATTGCAGAAAAATTAATGCAAGAGAAGCAAGTTAAACATTAATTAATAGATAAAAAGTAAGGTCCATAGGAAGAAAATGTCTACAGGGATGATTTTTTATCATAAACAACAATTTGTTTGTAGAATGAATGTCAAAATATAAGATTAAGTTTAACTTCAGAAAACAAGTTACCTTTGTATCTTCAAAAACCTCATTCTGAGAAGCACTTTGATTGAAAACACGATCATAGATATGTTGTTTTGACTTTTCATCCTTCCATGGATGGGCAAGTGTAAATTCATCAAGACTAGCAACTATATTCTTTTCCCCTTCAGAAATCTCCTTCTCATTTAGAGGTCGCAAACGACAAAACACCCTAATTTTTCCTTTCATATCTATTTAGCCAAAAGTTAGATACAAAGTTTATTATTGTCAGAAAAATACAATGAAACAAAAGGAAAGATCTAGCATAGACAAATTTTAGAACACAATTAAAAACCTTCAATCATATTATAGTATTTCTTCCGTAAAACCTGCTCTTCCTTATAAAGTGCTTCTAGCTCAATTAGTTGTGCTCCCTGTTTCTTCAAAATGGCAGCAGTTTGTTCGTTCTTTCTATCAATATCCTACAACAATAGTTTTGAAGCATAAATTTTAGCCTTCTCAGTATAAACCTAATGAATATAAAGCACTACCAAAATATAAATTGGTTCATCTTTTGCAAGAAACAAAATATGAAAAACCATGTCACCGCTGTATATACCGCTTTCCACTCTCGTAATTCCTCCAACTCTTTTGCATTATTTTGTAGTTCATCTATTTCTTTGTTTTTCATAGTAATAGAAGCATTAACAATACTCAAGTCCTGCACGATGCCCTGCAATTTATGTTCCAGTTCTGTAATACGTGTCTTGAGTATTCTCCGTTCCTCTTCGAACTTCTTCTCTAATGTACTCTTCTGCAATTTAAAAGCCGTTTACCAAATGAACAAATAAGAGCAAATATTGCACTTACATAAAGCAGGTTAGAACATGTTAAAATTATGAAAAATCTTATATTACAGAATATGCATCCAACATCCATGGAGTAAAAACTTACTGACACGGGGTAGAGCATAATAGATGTCAAAATTTACCAAAAGAAAGGAAAAGCATATGATTCAATACCTCATCATTTTTCCTTTTCTCAAGCCTTTGGATCTTTTGTTCAAACAAAGATTTCTCCTTCAGCAAAGTTTTATAACTTTCTTTTGATGCATGCAACTCCTTCATACATGCCTTCAGATCCTCTTGTGTTTTGCTTAATGACTTGGTTTAGAACACCGGAGAAAAGAATAACCAGATTATAATATTAATGTAAACATCCTTGGAGTTACGATACAATTATCACATTAAAAATTAGAGAAGTTTAATAATAAGAAATGACAACCTAATAAATTGTCTGAAGTAATCAAATATACATACCTTGATGTCGACACTATCTGTCTTCATACTCCCCATGATTAAATCACCTTTCCCATGTTTGTTAGATACAACCAGAAGCTCCTTCTCATGATTGGAGTCAACTGGAAATCGTTCTTTAATGTTTGGTCTTGCTAGTGCAGCCTCCAAATTACTTTTATCCAGCAATGCAGACTAATCATATGCATAAATGATAAGAGCAATAGTCGTGCAACTAACATAAATTAGTAAAAAAATAATTAGAGTGATAGTCCACCAAGAAATTACCTGCAAAGCAGAATCTTTCTCAGCACATATTGCTTTAAGTTTGTCGTGATCACAAGAAATATCTCTTAGACTTTGCCTCTCCAGCCTCAATGATTCTTTGAGCTCTTCCAGTTCCGCTTGCATCTCTGCTTCTCGTTTCTCTTTTAAATTCAGTTCTTCCAACAACTATAAAAGATATGGCAATGAATTCATTGCTTGGCAATGAATATCCAAACTTCTTAAGGCCAATGTAGTACAAAAATATAAGCTTTTAGTCCAAACTTACATAAGGGTTATAGCGGAACTGTAAAATGCACAAAAGCAGAGCATGTGTCTAAGAAACAAAATAATCTATGAACATAAATAGCTTCATGGTTTAACTCTCTGATAATGGCTTGTCATCCGAAATGAAAAATGAACTGCATTAGCACAGCATATCAATGTGAAATAAACTACTGGCATATGATCAGGAGATTTTTTTGTAAGAAACCAATTCCATAACCTTTGCATTAGATTAAATAATTGCATGACCTTAGTCTTCAAACTGTGATCTTATACAAATAAATCATGGATATCTTTGTAACCATCTTCATTTTGGTTTTGTATACTCCTAAGTAACCTATTTATGTAAGCATAAAAAAATTCCACATAAGCTGTGCATATGTTATGGGATATGCTAAGCCTGATGTTTCTGAGGCTGGATCTATTTTGTTGAATCAAAATGAAACAGGGTGTATAGCATACAATTTGCTTATGCCTTAGATTCATAATATGCTATGATATTATGAGAGATTCTCCATATAAAATTTGGTGCATGTATCTAGCACATAATGCACTATAAACTAGAACTTAAATAAGCATGCCCACATCATGCAGATTACTTACGTGATCAGCATTCTTTTGAGATTCTTCAGCAGCTCTTGACAAATCTAGTACACGTTTTTCATATAAATCTAGGCCTGGAGCTTTGACTGTTTGAGAAATATCACCCTGACTAGATCCACCAGTAGCAGAGCGTGCTTTTGCATATCGACGGAGCATCACATCATTTATATGTGTCTGAAGAGCAACACATATTTCTTCACCCTAAAATGTTAATTGTCAAACTAAATTAGAACTATTGTGCAATTTAGAGAAGACATCAAAACAGATAGAGGATCAACAAGGGAATGCAACCAAAGTTTGTGGGAAAATGAAACATATGGATGTGATTGAACCTGCTTAGTTTCAAACTGAAAAATGTGAAGAACACCAGCAACCCTCATCTTGAAAAACACAGCAGTATTGCTGCTACCAAACTGCATAATGTCTCTTAGCTCTGCGGAATGCAAGTACTCTTTTGGAACTGGACGGAAAAAATGAACCTAAAACCATGATATAACTCTTTTTTAAACAGCCCAATTATGGTAGATAAGATGCACCAAAAGCTCAATATGAATTGCAACTAACCCCACGCTTATTGATTCCTAAAATGATTCGTCCAGGTAAAAGACCTATAGGATCATCTATCTTCCGCACACTGAAAAAAACAGAATTTCCATAAGGAAGAGTTCTCAAGATTCTAAGGAACTGCTGTTTAGCATCATCCTTTGACAAATGTTCCTGCATTAACCCATAAAGCTGAATGAGATTCAGGATAAGTAATAACTAAAGAAGGTTTCACTAAGGATATTTTGAAGAATATTTCAGCACATAACTTTGAATCTGGACTAGATATATATCAACACTTGCTACTCACATATGCATCAATAACCATTGGCTTACAGCCTCAATGGGCACCTAAATCATATACAGACACATGAATTAAACATCAATTACAACAAACAAAGTGTCTCCTGCATATATCATCCAAGCCTTATCCCATCAATTTGGTGACAAACAACAATAGTCAATTCAGCAGAATTTCCCGTGTTTCAATCTGGCTTCAACTTCTAAAATCTGATGCCAAATTCTTAGCTAGGGAGAGTTTAGAAAGAGAGACTTGCCACTAACTGAATCTAAAGAGATTTTAACATGCAGAATATTTAGGAGAATAAATTACATCGATTAAGTTTTGTTTGTAAATTTAACTTTCTAGAATTTCCATTGAGGTTCGCAGCTTACCAATAATCGATAGCGTGAGATGACATCAAACTCCCAATCTTGCTTTGCTCGTGTAACAGCAATTTGTCTAGGAAGAAATCTTTCAAGAAGTGATATCCATTCACTGCAAAACTTTTAACAATTTAGAAAGAATTTCTGCTACATAAAATCAGAATAAAAAAGAAAATCTGTAGATGTTACTTGAACAGTAAGGATATTAAGACACTCACACACATGAATCAGGATTTTCAACAGACCCAATGTCAACCAAAATTTGCAAAGCAGATAATTGTGCAGCATCATCCCTTCCAACAGGATAATTTCCTAGCATATAATCATGTTGTAACTGCAATAAAAGGAAAACAGTAGAAAATCTGATGACACTGTTATCATGAAGGGGTGTGTCTGATCACAAGTCCAGCAATTGTTTACTTCTCCATCACAGGGACTAACATAGCATACCTGTACATATGACAACTGGACAAACATTGAATCAGCTACAGCTTCATCTGATTCCCGAAACAATCGTTTCTTAAAGATGAGCTTGCAGTGCAAGATCTCTCCTTTACTACGGTCCTTAGCTGCCTTAAATTCAGCCAGCAAATCACCAACATACTTGTTATCATCTAAAGCTAAATATTCCTCTGCGTGTAGAACAAGGTAGCATAGCCAGTCACATCAATAGAGTTAATCGATCAAGATCATAAACATTAAGCACTGGAGTTATTAAATTCTCTTTTTATTATCATATATCTTAATTGTAAAAGGGAATTACCATTGCCAGCATCAGTAGATTTTGAACCATTGACAACTTTTCGGCACTCAAATAGACTGAAACTGGAATACACTGAGAGTTTGATGATTCCTGCAAGTTCCTAGAGGAAGATCATTTTTTTTCAGCACCAAAAAAAGACAACAAACTCAAAACAAAAAATGACTATTTTCGGCTCATATGAAAGTCAAAGATTGCATGCACCTAGATTTTCAGCAACCAAAAGCTAAGAGAATTCTGGGAAATCAAGTTGAGGCAATCTGCTCCATTATTCAGGCTATAGGTTGTCTGACCTCGACAGTAATCGATAACTCACTAGGCTTCCTCATTCCCTTATTGATGTCCTAAGTATCAGTCATGTTTTGTTTAAAAATCATCACAACTACATTTCAGGGCATCCGTCTCTGTGCTCTTGATGTAGTGTGCTGGATATATCTTCAGCCAACACAAAACTTGAAGTGGATTTGATAAATAAAAACAAAGAGGATGAGTGTGTCGTCTATATGCTCTACTCATGATGTTCTTGCCAATTATTACCATATGTTGGTGGCTATCACTAGAAACTAATCCATTTTCCTCCTAACCACAAAAGTATATGCACATAACAGGACAAACCTATTTTAACCTAATTATTAATTGCGTTATAACTATTGAGAGGTTTGTGTTAAGTATAGTGACCAAATGCATGAGCCTCTGAGATGCAGAATTTGAGGCTCACTATACACAACCGTACCACTAAAAGTACTGAGGCTGTCTTGTGACTCGAACACCCATGTAGCAAAGGGGCAACTTTATGGTTTATTGAGTATCTTATATTAACAGTATGGCAGTTATGCTAGAAGAAACAAAAGATTATCATTTCTTCGAACTACAATCTGAATAAGATTTTTGATGTCAATCTTCAGTGTCTTTTGTATTTTGCAACATCAAAAATAGTTTTTTTTTTTACACAGCAAAAATATTTGCTTTACATTTCTTACATGCTAGACTGAAGATGCAACATATATTTGAAGCAACTGAGAACAAGCACACTAATATGCACTGTCAGGCATAACTGTTATGCAATCATGAATAGATACAGGATTTAATAACACAATAAGAATACTATGTACCTCCACAGCATCAGCGACAGTTGTTGCCATGTCATAAGTAATTTCTTCAAAAGTTTCATCCAGAAAAAATACAATTGTTGTAAGCTTTTTGCCAGTCAAAAGAGCTTCAATCTCCTCCCGTGCAGGTATTATAAGCCGAGGTCCTGCCTTTACTGAATTCTTTAATGCATTCAGTGTATTCAAAGCAAGGACTTGGACTTCAGGTTCGTTGTTCACCCCATGAGCTACATAATGAACATATTCTGATAAATATGCTCCAATATCCTTGCTTGGGGGCATGGCAGATGCACATAAGTACATGAGCTCCCAAGCTTTTATCATAGAGTTTCTGCAAAATAAATACAGGATTCCTATGCCATTGTGAGGGTGAATAACATATTATTAACGACACAAACAGAGGAAACTAATGACACAATATGTTTCTTCTATCTAGACATTATGGAGTCACCTACCTATCAGAATTTTTGCGTGTTTGCTTTGATATCTGGACAAAGAGCTCATCTCGAAGTTCAGAACGCTTCAAAGTGTGCTTATAAATTTTTGAAATTAGCTCTATGCGCTCTTCAAGACTCAGCACCATTATTTTATCTGAAGAATCAATCCCCATGTACTTCAAGATCATCTGGAACAACTTTACAGACCGGCTTACCAGGTCACTGCTTATTTTAAGCAGAGAAGTTGGAATTTGATCCTGCACAAGAAAAAAAATATATTCCAAGAAGCATGTAAAACAGGACAAACTCTTCCTCATGTTCCTTTTTAAGCTTCCTTGTGGCTTGTGCTTAAGTATCAGCACTCCACATGACAATTTATGGATGTAGATGCAATTGTTTTATACAAGAGACCATATTGTTGGAAGAAGCTTTACCTTTTGAAAGCACAGCATGTCTTCCAATGTAAATTTTTCACGAACTTGAGGACCTACAGATTTTTTAGAGAAGAATCCACGTTTCCCAGCAGACTGGATCTGTTTCTGCATGGATCGTAAAAACCCCTCAACCTATGAAAAAGAGAAGGCAAAACTGAGAGTGGTGGAAAATAAGATGGGCAAATGAACAAGTGCAAAAAAATAGTGGTCATCTTTTGGGAAAACAAAACTACACGACGATGTAAATACTTTTTTTTTTCAAAAAGTAAAATTAAATTGCTCTAAGAAGTATGAATACAACTCTAACCAAGCTCATCCGAGCGCAACAGTGCATGCAGATCAGGTGGCCAACTGGCATTCCACAATTGATTTGACCTAGATAATATTGCGTAAGTGGCCAACCAATGCACACACTTATTCCCTTCTATATGCATGAGAAAATTCTATCCCCATAATTTTTCACATAATAATAACAAATTTCAAAAGACATTGATAAGATGCCATGGAGGATCCTCCTTCAATATCTTGATAAAAGTCTTATACTTTAATGCATGAGAAGTACATTTTGTTCCATAATTAACACTTTGATTAGTTTATTGTCAAAATTTTAAAATAACATTTGCACTATGGAGCCTAGTTTCTGGTGAGATCAAAATGATCGTGGGAAGAAAATAAATGTCAAGTGCATAGGTCCATTTGGTCAAATAAAGAATGTAGAAAAATCAGTAGGATATTTCTGAAGTGTAATGAAGTTAGCACCAAGAAATATTCATATCTGATTAACCACATTGCAGATGAGAAAACAAACAAAGGAAATCCTAAACTAGGATAAAAAAATGATATGAAAAGAATAAAGAAACAAATCAGCAGACATGCTAAAGGAGCATAAAAGAAAACTGATTAGCTCTTTCAATGATTAAAATTATAATACTATAGCAAACAGAGTTTATAGGAATGGAACTACTAATGAATGAGAAAAATACCATCTGAATATGGACTACAAGCCACTATTCAGAATGAATGCTAGAGAAAGTAAGCCATGACTTTGGCAGTTTATTATATGGATGTCCACATGAGCTACAGATAGCATCCAATAAAAAAGTAAAATGTGTTTTTTTTCAAGCACATTATAAGACCAGAAATAAATTATTCTAAACCAAGCAGTGTGAAAGAAAGTGCTTTCAGAGTTGCATGTACCAAACTTCAGCAGGAAGTTGAAACGTGCTTTATCATAACAGAATTATATGTGTTACTATCAGGGTGAACAAGGCAGGCTTTATGTAAAGGGAACTTAAGATAGAGGACATAAAATGACATATATTGTTTGACACAGTGTATAAATTTAAACCAAAAAAATCATTTGGAAAGTACTAAATAAGTAAATATAATCAAATGAAGATGTAATACAAAAAATTGTCCCCCTCGTTCTGCATATGAATAGCCAGTATGGATGTATAGCAACAAGTTACACAGGAATAGACCGCATTCAGTCAATAGCTGAGTTCAAAAATAATCATATTTCATAATATATTTAAGCGATCCATTGTTACAGGATTGGAATCATCAAAATATTAATATCAGTAGCCATTTAATAATATAAAAGGAAAATTTGTCAGCCCGCATAGCATCCACATCGTTATGTGACAAGTCTGTAAATTTTGAAAAAAAAAGTCCTCCAAAATACCCAAAATTCTAGCCCAAGTAATTTTTTAAAAGATGATAAGTACCAGACATAGAGAAAATATATCATTAACTCTTTATAGTTGACCAATGGCTGTCTAGGCGACTGCTTAATGATCAAATCTGTTTAATCACTGCCAATGGTGCCTGTAAAACCCACTGCTATAGCAATGCCCAACAAAAGGGCAAATGTTGGCTTCATAAATGATGCCGTGCACCATGGTAGCAAGTAGCAACTACCTCCACCAACTCCATCAGTAGACGCAACTGGTATTGTATAAGGTTGAGAAAAAAACAAGGTATGCAAAGAGTCAAGAGAAAGGAAGAAGGTGGCATTGGACATGCCAGTAGCTGAGTACCACATTATATTGTATGATCACGACCACAGGTTTTTTGCCAGCTATTTCAGAAGGAAATGAGTTCCAAAATGTCAAAGACTAACATGAAGAAAAGTCGTCGTATTCCAATCCACTGTGTTAAAGAACCTGGGAAAGCAGATTGATTAGTTGTCATCTGGCTGATTAAATGGCTGTCTAATTTCATTCGCTCAAAGCAATGCTTATGGGGTAAATTACACATCCTATAGGCCATCATGGTCTAGGAAGGAACCTGAACCATTTTTCAAAACACAAATCCTAGCATACATGATTAAAGATTTGCTCAACCTATAGACAATGAATAAGTATGCTGATACCAACAGCTTATCTTGATTCAACAATCATCTATTCCAAGTAAATATCTTTCCATGTCTTAATTTAACAAAAACAAGCCAAATAACACAAAGATACAAAGTTCTCAATGCATTTGAAGTGCCAAAGTAATTAAGTTTCACTAGTTAACTAAATATAAGACGGTAGGAAAATGGTCAGGGTTTATATGCACAACAAAACCTATCAGTTAAAAATAATTTGGCGAGAATTCGTGAAGGTCGATAAGCATACCTGGAATTTATCAATCAAAGATATAGCCCCAGCAAGCTCTGTGGGTAGAGACATTGACAGGGTCGTCGGGGTACTGCAAAAGCAATGACGTAAGAGAACAAGCATATGGAAAAAATGGACGTACCTACAGCAGCTTCATATATTTGAATCTCCACAGCATTGTAACTTTTGAGAAAAAACAAGAAAAAGCATTGAAGCGACCATGAACCAGAAAAAAAAAATGGCATCATCCATCAACAAAATGATGAGATCTGTCTGGCATGTTAATAACTGGACAAGATAGAGCAGTTGCTACATACAAAAGATGATTCAGGAACTTTGACCATGAATAAATCCAGATGGAATGTAGAGAGGATTAAGAAAATAGTACAACACATACGCTGCAAAGCTTATCATGGATCAGAATGTGAGATGTGTACAATGCAGAGCTTATCATGGAGCTGATTTTGAAGAAGTGGCCCCAAAAGAAATTAAAAATTGAAGGTACATGATATGTAAATTGTAAAGTATATAAAACAGTCAAGAATGTGCTTCTCGAGGAAAAATTAATGTTCATGGATGAAAAAATCGCATCACAAATCAAAGATATCATTCGCAAATTAGAGTTTGACATATTACCATGATTTTCCAAAGATCAGCACTAGGTCCAGTATTTCATGTACGAGGAATTAGCATCACAAATTAAAAGATATTAATCACCTATTAGATTTTGGTACTTTAATGTAATTTTCTAAAGTTCAATACTACATCCAGTATTACATGTAAAGCCTGAATTATGCATCATAATGAAATAAAAATAAAACCGATCCCCTTGTTTCATCAATTGCCAATATAAGACTAACATGTGAGCTTCCCATAGAAGAAGAAAATAGCTTGAGTCTACCTGGGTTGTGTGAGCTTGTTGTTTTTGATATAGTTCTACTACAACTCATAAGTCACAAGGCCTTCTTTCACAGCCTCAACAGAAAAGTGAGGCGATAAGTTTGCTAGATTTAGATTCCTATATATCCACTTCTAGGGCATGAAGGAATCCAGGTTGAACATTTCAAAACTTAGAAAAGGAAGTTTGTTTTTCTTCTAATGAACAGATTGTAGGAAACAATTGAAGCATATACTTACGGAGGAGCGAAGTAGGATCCATCACTGTCATATCCATCCCCATTTACGCTGGCAGCAGAATTGTGCAAAGGTGTTACGTTTCCATTGCCGGAGCTAAAGGAAGATTGGCTTGCCCTGGTAACTTGTGCTGTCATTGGTGGATTGTCAATAGTCATTCCGCGGATCAAAAGCAACAGCCTTTCCTCGCACTTCCTCCTGGGGCGTCGCACCTGATGCTTGTTGCAGCCCTCGTCTATGTAAATCTTGGAACCGATGTGAGGATTGATAGAACATAAAAAAAAGTCATGCTACATTCATCATGCCGACCAGCAAAAGTGATCTTCACAGAGACCCTGGTAGATTCATAAACAACTTATATCGTATCTTCACTTCTACATCAAGAAAGCCACCATGAAAATATTGTCGGGAAAAATGATGGCCCTTACCGGCACACGACAGAAAGTCAGCAAAACCTCTTTTTTTTTTTTTCAGATTATGCCCGGAAAGGAGATCATTTATATGCTAAGAGAAATCAACACAACAATACTCCAAGACCACAGAGGGTAAAACGCCTCTAAACTAGTGAAAGCATTTAGACAGCAGCAAACTCTGAGCTATTTCCTACAGTACGCGCTCCGCGGACGGAAATGATGCCACGAAGCGAAGCAATCGAAGAACTGTGACTTGAAAGCTTCGGATCGGGTACTTTCGGGGAATGGAAATCCGACGATGTGAAGTGAGAAGACCAAAATGAGGGATCGGGCAGCAAGAGACTTTACCTTAGGGAACAAAACGGAGAAATCTGAGGAATGTGGGTAGCACGAAGTCCGACGGGTCACCAAGACGCCGAGCGAGCAAGCCAAATAAAGAACTCCAAGCCCCTATCTTTCTCCGCTCATCGTCATCTGCTTCTTCTTCCTGCCGATGCCTGCTTCCCTCCTTCTTTCCCTCTCCCTCTTGTCCCCCGTGACGAGATCTACTCCTCACGCATTAAAAGGGTGAATGGGATTGAAGGCGGCCAAAGGAAGCCGTCGGGAGTCACGAGGATTAAAGAAATCACAGAGACTGAGGGAGAAAGAAGGAGCGAGCGAAGGCAACGTCGCTTTCGTTCGTCAAAACCACATTTATTATTATTATTATTATTATTATTATTATCATCATTATTTTGAGAATTACAAAAAAGGAGAGAGAGAGAGAGAGCTGGGAGACTTGGTTTTCAAATGTAGTCAGTCTGGGTCTACCACGTCAGCAGGTGGACTCGGCCAATGCGGATACGACACATCAGATTCATTTAAACAATTGTTGACACAAATCCAGCAAAATTAGGTCGAAAAAGTGTTTTTTTCCCTAGAAATATCCTTATTTTCAGTTTTTTTTAATCATATTTTTTAATAAAAATAAATAATTCAAATCCAAGATTTTACGATAAATGGTTACACTTACTCCATCTAATTATAATATTTTTATTATATTATTTTTTTAAAATAATATCAAAAAATATATTATAATATAATATAAAAAAATGATTTTTTTGGTATACATTATAAAAACACTGTGTTCAAGTGTTTTTACACTACACTACAGTATTTTAATAATATCCAAAAAATTATAATATAATATAGAAATATTATGATATTATATTTTTGTATTGTGTTATAATATTTTTCTGATATTATTAAAAATATATCATAACATAGCATACAATTATTATAAGTGGATCAATTCATCCTATCGAATGATTTATTGAAAAATTTAGAGCATTCCTGTTTTTTTTTTCTTTTTTTGTGTAATTAGCCCTTCTTATTTCATCCCTACTAACAATTTTGGGTTTTGATCGCATATTTATATGCAATTTTAATTGTGAATTTGTGGTGAACTTAATTTGCCAATCACTGTTTTTAAATTTTAGAAAATAAAGACTATTTATCTACCAAATCGTTTATGGCGTTGAAATATTTCCAGACATATTTCGAGACTTTTGGAAGCAGAGATCACTGCAGATATTTATGCCATGTTTTTACTTACGAGGAGATTAAGCTAAGCTTCTAAACTATAAGTTGGTAAACATAAATTGACAACAACATTAGTCCTTCTCATCCAACAGCAATAAGAAAACGAAAGAACATCTAATGCTTGTTTGCACGGAAGATTAACGCTAATGGTAACTTAAAGCAAGGCATTTGATCCACCATCGATCATTATCATGCAACATGTAGTTTGTTTTTATTCTCATAAAAAAAAAAAAGCTAAAAAGATTTCGAGTTTATTGTATTAGATTTGTGTCTTGTCCCACACTTAATGCATTGCTCAATTAGCTAAATCTCTCTATCATCGTAAGTTTGAGGGGATAATATATTTTTGATATATTTTTGTATCGTAAATGTTTCTGATTACTCTAAAGATGTTTTTAGTATTCGACGTATAGTTTAGCATCTGAAAATATTGTCATGAATCGACGATTAATTTTGGTATCAGAAATCAATTTGACTTAAAGTATTTTATAAATAAAGTATTATTTTTAAAAATCATCTTATCCATTTTACTACTTCTTAGGATAAATAGGTATTTTAATTTTTTTAAAACCAAATGTTTAGAATTATAAGAGGTATTTGTGAAATTTGATTCTTTTATAAGCATTTGATATATCTCTAAATTTTGATAAAAGGAGATCAGAAGAATAATTTAGGTATTTGTGAGTTTTTTTCTATGATGTGAAGAGAACGTACTCTCTATGATTGCTAAAGATGATAAAGCAAATATATAATTTTTTGAGAGTTTATGTAAAAGAATATATACAGATTTTATGTCTAAATGAGAATAACTCTCAAGTATGAAATCAGTGGATACGAGCAGGGAATTGCTAAACTATATTAATCCTGCATCGATTTTTTGATATATTATTTATATATTAATACTGATGAAGCTGAATCAACTCAGACTGATGATTAATTTGGAGAGGAGGTTTGTCAGCCCAATGCTTTTCTCCTGCTGCGAGCGATTGGCACAATCAACACAAGTGCTGGTGCGAAAGGCATAGCTCGTCTAATAATTGTACTACACAGAGAGCAATAATGGTAAGATAATTGTGCACGTCCGACGACGTGGAGTACTGCCCGGGCTGTGTCTAAATCAAGCTTACACGACAACTAAAAATCCGTAGCATTTCATCATTGTCTGCCCATGACCGACTTCACTTGCCCAACCAGCTTGTGGATGTCTCAATTCAGCTGCCTCATCATTCCTGCATGAATCTAGTTTTTACTCTCTCCGAGTGATACAAGAGAGAGAGAGAGAGAGAGAGAGAGAGAGAGAGAGAGGTCCCATCTCTTGTTGAGAATCACCATGTATCGTTAGTCTCTTCCTCCGCCATGGATATTCCTCTTCGGAGAAGAGACAGACCACATGTGGAATCCCACTGAGCGACGAGAAAATGGTCGAGAGAAAAAGGTCTGATGCAGCTACAGTGTCAGTACAAGAGGAGACATCATTTAAGCTTTGAAGTCACGGTAAAAGAAAGTGATTCTGTAGTCATTTCCAATAAATAATTTCAGCATCAGAGTAATCTATCAGTTAGGAGAGCACCTTCTTTTTTGTGTGTGGGGTTCACATGCATAAAAGATATATCAGGTAATTTTCATTGGATGATATTTCTCTATTGAAAAATTACAAGAGATTTTTTTTTCCATAGATATCTTTGTCATTTTAGCTCGGTTCAATCTTCTCTCGTAAATTTTTTTAATATTTTTTCCTTCATCTTATATTCATAGATCGTCTCTTATTTCTAAAAGGAGAAGAAAGATATGGGAGGAAGATGAAGAATAAAAAAAATATAATGGAGGAAGAATAAGAGGAAAAAAAATAAATTTAGTGAAGAATTAAAAAATAAAATAAGAGGAAAAATATTAAATTCAAAAAATATTCACGAGGAATTTGTTTTCATAGATAATAAGCATATCTTTGTTATTTTAGCTTTATTACATAATTTTAGTAGAATTGAATATGAATCTATTCAAATTAAAAGAGTAAACCAAAACAAATAGAGGTAGACTAGACTCGATTCAACCTTTTTCTCTTGTAATCTGAAAAATAATCTTTTTCCCTTTATTGTAGATCTATTATCGTCATCCATTATTTCAAGAGAGAGTTCAGAATAAAAAAAATAAGGATGAAAGAAAAAAAAAAAGAGAGTTGAAGGATCAAAGATTGATTTAGTGAAAATTAAAAGAAAAGGAAACAAATTAAAAATTAAAAATATCCATGGAGAAATTCTGGGTAAAGGAACGTGGTTAGCTAAAAATCAATTAATTAGCGTGAGCTTTTAAAAGTAAATGATCCTAATCTGATGATATAATTGCCCCATCAGCTGGCCAAAGCAGTAAATGTCGGAGGATGGATGATTAAGCAAAAGACACACGTTGCTAAACTCCAAGCCGACACAAAACTAATAATGATGGCCTCCGCTTTCTCTGACTGCTGCTCGATGGCGACACAGAAAAACTGGGTGAATCCAGCTCACACCTCTCTTAATTACCCAACGCTACTTAGCAAAGAGAGCACCGCTCCAACGATGACCGACACCTACTGAGATGGGACTCGCCCTTTTCACTTTTTCTTCTCTCTTTCCTCCCAGAAGAAGAAGAACTGGCGTCATGTAGATGGATGTGACGTTAGATCAGAAAAAGATAACGCCCTTTTAAGACAAACAACCGAATAAGAGTCACGTAGAGTAGACATCATGAAGCTGCGTTGGTCACTACGTTTCCTGATAGGCAGAGCCAAAGGAACCAACATGGAAGTAGTACGAAGCATGCGAACGCAGAATTACCTTCTCCGGTGAAATGATATCTGCGTTTCACGTACTCGATATTTGGTTAGAGTGGGTCGTCGCAGACCTGTAGTAGGCCGACTCCTCGTTTGCAGGCCTGACCTTCTTCTCTGTCAACCACATCATCGGTGCAACAATCACAGCTGTGTAGACAGCAAATTGCAAGCCGATACATAACGCATTGGGAGTCTCCTCAAGCTTTGGACACGAACGTGCATGTAGTAATGTGCAAGCGTCTAAGTTTCCTGCAGTTCTACAGCAGTCGGTGGGTTACATTAATTGCATCGTTTTCCCTGTCCGGATGGTGATGCCCGCGCTGTGCATCAGACGTGTCACTTTGCGTGGAAAGTACCGGACGTCTTGCTCCGAGAATGTCATGGCATTAGCCCACTCTTAAATGTTTGGGTTGAGTTGTGAAGCCCACTCTTAAATGTCGGGTAGATGTTAATCATCCCATCGTAAGCTTTTAACGATGTTAGAGGGCGATCTTTCCATGTGTAAGAGAAAGAGGTGTGTGTGGGTAGCTATTCCAGAAATATTGTAAATTCTCTTTGCTACAATAAAATCCTTTCAGTCTTGCCGTGGATATTTTCCTTCGTATGAGTTTTATCGTACTATATCTATTTATATCGAGTTTCTTTTCTCTTTTAATTTCAATCGTAATTGCAATATTAACTTCACTGGTTTGAATATACTAACCTCATTCCTGTTCCAATTAAATTACAGAAGGAAATTAGTGATGGGGATATAAACATGAATAACCTTTGTATATGAACAAATACTAGAAGACCATAATACGCAGCGAAATTAAATGAAAGCACAATCAAACAGAACACCAAGATATACGTGGAAAACCCCTTCAATGTGAAGGATAAAAATCATAGGGCAAACTAGACATAATCCACTACAAGAATAATGAATATACAAATCTCAATCTCTTGTCCAAAACCTAACAACAAGAGAATAATTAGGATACAAGGATCACGTCACTGTCTACAATATCTAAAACCTCCCCAAGTAATCACAGCAAGAGTCTACTGTAGATTTGATCTAACCTGAGATGAGAACACTACTAGATGATCTCTGCGTTGTCCTTGTCTTCTTCATTTCTTTCTCTTTCTTTTCTACCTTGTTTTCCAACGCAACCACCTACACCCCCCTAATGTTAATTAGGGTTAGGTTAAGAGGATGTGTGGGCACCTACACCCCCCTAATGTTAATTAGGGTTAGGTTAAGAGGATGTGTGGGCTGTGGGCTGAAAAAACCCACATGGGCTAAATATGGGCTATCAGCCCAACAGTTGGATCATCCTACGACCCAAATCTCATCAACCACTCATCAGAATATATTTTGTTTCTAAAGATACTATTCATTTGATTTTAAATTCCCTCTGCTTTCCCTCTCGATAAAAGAATAATATGTGCTTAAATTAATACTAAACCAAAATGTCATAATAAAAAACATAAATATAAAAATAATATCATACGGAAACAAATTATGAATGATACAAGTCACAAATAATAAAAAAGATTGCACTTTCAGCAATAAATAAAGAATAAAACAACAAATAAAAAAATATCACATGGATATGTGGAAAATATATTAAGTTAATCAGTTATATTAGTTATTCTAACAAACTTTAATCTCAATTTTAATTCCAGAGTTTAAGAATCAAATATGCAAAAGGACTCTCTACTTCAAATCCGAGAGCACATGAATTGATCATTCCAATTCCAGTTTCATGAGAACTCTGAATTCGATCCCAATGAACAACCCAAATGCAGTATAAGTGATTTTATCCATAGAAAATAATTACGTCAGTCCAATTATAAAACGTAAATATAGCAAACCATGTAACAGATGACTAGACATATGTCGATTCACTGAGTGAATCATAGGGGCGGCAAAGTATTAATTGAATTTGTAAGAAGCTTGAATCCATATTCTGATAACAATGGACAAAAATGAACCAACAGCAAACTGATACGAATATCTGTTACATTGAAAATTCAATAAAGTTCGTAATTTGAATTCAATAAAGTTCTAATCTCAAATATTGTAAAAAAATTCACAGGTTGAATTTATCGGAAGTGAAAATTCGTAAACTTTCCATCACTGATCGAAGCCGATCGGATATGTTAGTGTAAATCCATCTCTGTGCAGCCTCACCAAGTCCATCAGGGAAAGTCTTTGGCCATCCTAAAGTCTGGAGACATCTATCTTGAGTGGCGGTAATGGCTTCCTGCTTTAAGCTTGGAAGGTCAAACTCAATTGGTTCACCAATTACAATTCGGATTTCTTTATTGCAAAGAGGCAACGGTGGCCTCCTTCCAAAAAATGATTTCTCTGGCATGACCTGTAAGTTTGATAAGATGACTTGAACAACATCAAAAGAGTAAAATGTTCTCATCATTGACTTGGAGCCAGGATGAGAATGAGGTTTAAGATGAAAACAAAATATATAGCAAACAGACCAATACAAAGGTATAGTTTGTAGCTGTACAAGTGTGGTAGTCTAAAGAATATCAGGTTCCAATTGGATCCAAAGAGTTTAATATGGTAACTCAGACATAAAAAAGTTACGGAAAAAAACCTTTTCAAAACCAGAGTGGATGACTGGCAAGACTATAGGGGTGATGGGTGCACGTACAATGAGACTGGCTGTTCCCCACTTTAGACGCCTTATGGGAGCTTTATCTTGACACACCTTTCCTTCTGGAAATGTATGCAACTGTTTAAACATAATGATGAACTCCATGATAATTCAACCATTTATTTCCTCAGAAAAGAAAAACAACATCAACTAGATAACGATAGCAAAAAATCGCAAAGCAACAAAAACAATACCCAGCCTCCATGATTTAACACTTCAAGAGCTTCATTCATATGTTCTTGATATATTCCACCACCCCTGGTTATTGGTATGCATTTTCCTGTAAACTTAATCTCTTAAGAGAAACATGATGGAGAATCAGCCAATAATATGGCTGCATACAAGAATTGAAGGGCTGCATGCAGTCCATTTAAACCAGTAAGGAGTAGATCAAAATTTAATGTTTGCCAAAAGAATATTTTTGTCACTAGACAAATTGATAGAATGTCAGATAATTTAAAATCCTTTTAAAAATAGGAAATAACCAGACAATTCAGATATTTTTTCAATAAAAACAACAAAAAAAGTAAATGATGCACAATAATTGAAAGACATAATCAAACCTATCTTCAACAAATTGCACAGACATGCAAGGATTGTACTTGGTAGTTCCACATTTAAACAATAACAACAAAATCTAAAGAAAATAGATAATGTACAAAAACCAGAAATGAAAAGCAGGACGATATTCCAAAGATGTATGATCAGTCAAACAAAACCTATGCTTCATAAGTTTGTAATTACTTATATTACAATACATATTGTTGAATGTTTTTTTAAAGATCACGGCTGTTCCTCTCCGTCTGGTCTGCTTTGCGTAGATAAGTTGTTTCCTGCTATTTAGTTATCTTGAGAGCAGTGTCATCCATCATATCATTTATTTATTTTTTTAAATTCTATTGAAAGGTAGAGAATGTTGTGTAGTTGGGAACAGTGTATGTCTATGTTCATTCTCTGAACAAGATCCAACCAAGACTGTTTGGAAGTAACTGATCATATAATCATGATCGCATCATTAACATTTTGCTCCAGCAACTAAGAAAATAATTAATTGTATAATTAAAAAAGAACAAGGTTATACAAATATTCATCAGAAGTTCAGGGTTATCAGTCAAGTAAACTAGATTGCAATCAGTATCAATTTCTTGATTCTTAACTGCTGACTAGCTCATGCAACCCGTATTCTCCAGTCGGCTGGTACTTCAAAGTCTGTAATGTCCAAGACCCTATTGTTGTTACATGGAACAGCACGAAGAGTTTACTGATGAGTCAATAGGAAGTGCCACTAGTTTCTTACTTGCTCTTCAAAGGCAATATATCCAACTAAAGAAACCTTATAATTTTACAAACGACAACACACATAAAACAAAAGAATGACACTCATATAGTACTAACTGAATAGAAGAAACTTGATGCACAAGCAACTTAAAATCTGAGTATCAGTATGAGGGCGAGCAATCTTACCAAGTCGAAATATGTAGGAAAACAGTTTATTTTTGAAGCATATGTCCTCTGCCGCCAGAACCCACCTTGCAAATTTTGCATCCATAGATGGAAATCCCTTAAACCCCCACATAAGAGGGTCATCCAACCTGTTTTATGATGCAAAACTAGGCAATCTATTTACTGCAGAGTATAAAGACAAGACAAACAGAAACAGTGCTCATATATTGAACATAACAATGCCCAAAATAAATAAGTAGACTAATACAACAACATTACAATGATACATGCAGAGAAATATCATAATATATTGAACCCATTCACAATGTTTCTACCGCAAGATATCTGTCTGTTAAATCTCAAATTCCTAGCTCAGGTAAGGATCCATTCACCAATATTGTCTGGTTGGCTAAGTCACGAGGTATCACTGAATTTGGAGTGAACATCTAAGCTGCTAACAAGGTCTTGCAGTCATAAATGTTAATCTGAACAAAGAGCTCAAGGAACAAAAGAAAAACTAAGATCAGTTTGTTACACTACATCGTTAAAATGTAGCACAGGTAATCTTGAAATAATTAAAAATTGCACTTGGTATTTTTTGAGGCAGTTCAGTGCTAAAGTTTACAGACTAGATCATCTTACGAAATGAAATTTTGTATCAGAAGTCATGTCACTAGTAATGGTTTAAACTTAAGAGTACAATACCACACAGCTATTAAGGCAAAGTTTTGCTGGTATTGACAGAGACAAAAGAAATGGATAACCATTTCCTTCCTCAATCTATTTTTTCTTCTTCCCATCCTCTGCCATATATTTAATGTGCTACAATAAAAATGCAAAAGTAAATGCTACTTCTAATTCATCTGAGCACAGAAATTTACATTATCTGATATGCTCGAAGATTCAAGGGAAGACTTCAACTGGCCTAGGTTTTCCGAGCAACTCAAGAGCATCAGCCTAGACTAACCCACAATGTGTCACCAAGAATCAAGATTCCACATGCTAATCCCACCTTTAGTTCCAGACTAACTGGGCCCCTTCTTGGATAAACCTACCAAAATTAGTTCCTGAGAAAAGGTTGAACAGTTTACCAACCGGTCAAATCAATTTAAACTTATTCCAAGATAACAATAAACTTGTAAGCGCATAACATCTCCAAACAACCAAGAATCATTGAATCAACTTCCTAACTCTCAATTTTTTCCTTGAATAAGCTGGTGAATTTTTTTTTCCATAGAGATCGGATTCGTAATCCAAGATTGGTTGACTATGGGATAAAGTTCGAAGTTAACTATCCTGACGGGCTATCAAGCGACGGAGGAACCGAAACACCGTGCACCGTCTATAAGACTTTGTGAAAGAAACAACAAGATCCTACTTTCGATTCATGGTGTTCCACAAGAGAGGGGGAGGGGGGCGGGAGGGAAAGAGACTCACGTTGACATGTGGTTGCTGACGGTGAGGAGGGGAACGCCAGGTGGGCGGGACTTGACAAGGTGGAGGAGGGCTTGGGGGTTGTGGACGGAGGTGGAGTTGAGGCAGGAGGTGACGGTCTTGGCGAAGGCTCCCACCGCCAAGACCACAAGCGCCCGCGGGATCCCACCCAGGTGCTCCGCCCGCCCCGCCCACTCCATTATCCTCCTTCCCATCCACAATACGAATCCGATCGACCGATCCGCGTCAAACGAAGAAGAAAGAAAGGAGGAGTAATCAACGGCGAGGCTGCGGAGGAGAGAGAGTGGAGCTTTGGAGGCTCGTCCCCTCTCCCCTCCGGTCCCCGGTTCTTATGACTCTCCAGTCTACAGCAGCGGCGGTCCAAAAGAGAGACGCACGAGACTACAGCTCGGTATTGAGCCAAGCCCAGTCCAAAACCCACGCAAGCATGGCTTCAAGGCCTGGGCTCAATCCTAAAAGCTAATCCTTCTCAAAGAAAAGAAAACCTAATTGCTTGACTTAATCGAAATAGAGCGAGACGTTTGAGACTCACCAAGGGGCCCGCAGTCTTCTCCAATTGAGATGCAGGTAGCCTACACAAAGAAAGTATAAGTGGGTTGGATAAAACAATACCTCTGGGTAAAGAGTGCCTTCTCGTCCTCAACCGTTCTCCACAGCTCGGCCCATGATTTTTCTTTGACCGATTGCCAGACCGCAAAATATAGCGTGACGCAGTCCAAGAATCGAGGGGTGCAGGGCAGAAGCGAGCCATGGCCTCCTCTCCTCTATCCGCGGCGGCGGCGACGACGACGGCCACATCTCCGTATCTCCCCCCTTCTTTTCACCTACACCGTGGCGGCGGCCGCCCGAGGGGCTTCATCCCCGCCCGCCCCCTAGCCAGCCGCCAACGACGCCCTTCCCCCTTAGTCCACTCTGGTTGTCGCCTCTCCCTCCTTCCCCCACAACGGCGGTAATTTCCTTTGCTTCTCATTTTCTTCTTTCCATCGTCTTTCTTGGTGATGTCGTCTTCGTGACCTGATTCGCAATTCTAGCTGTCGAATTGGAGGATTAGATACACTGTGTGTGTCGGAATGTTTTAGGGATGTCTTGTTTCTTGTTTTCTTGAACACTTTTGGTTCAAGAATTGCTCTTCTTTAGCTGCGGATCAGTGGGATCTCTCGTTTACTTGTCTTGAAAGACATGGGGGATCTTTTGTTTCTGTCCTCTTGATTTCTTGTATCGGGTTTCTTTCTTGTGGGTTTACATAATCGTATATAGTAGGCAGAAATCCATTGCCAAATGATGAGGAAAAGTCTGAAAACCCACGCAACAATTCCTAGACCGATTGTTCTTCAGATATTTTGCTAATTTAAGATTGAAAAGTTAGGTACGGCCTTATCTGTTGATGTTCTTGAAGCCACATCTTCATTCTCCAACAAGGTGCATTGACCTAGCAATTGCAATATGAAAATTAAGATTCTCCTACGTCTTCATCTGCTTATTTCATCGTAATCCTTGTCTTTCTTCTCTGTTGCTTCGTTGCAGAATTGGAGAAGTAAAAGTACTTCTGAATAGTTTGGGAATGTCGTGCTTCTAATTTTCTTGAAAAGTTTTGGTTCAAGAAATTTCTCTCCTTGCTATATGTTAGTAGGCACACTCTGTTTGCTGATAGAATAACCTTACTTGCCTTGCAAAACGTTGAGGGCCTTCTGTTTCTTTTCTCTCATATATATATATATATGTGTGTGTGTGTGTGTATATATGTATATGTGTATATATATACATGTATACATATATATATATATATATACATACATACATATATATATATGTGTGTGTGTGTGTGTGTATATATATATATATGTATATATATATATATATGTGTGTGTATATATATATATGTGTGTGTGTGTGTGTGTATATGTGTGTGTGTGTGTATATATGTATGTATATATATGTATATATATATACTGTGGATTACATAAGTTCTATCATTTTCTTCCTCCTGATTTAGTGATGGTTGAGGAAGTATCTGATGAGAGTACCATAATGTTCCCAACAAGCAGAAATCCATGATCAACTGGTGATAAGGGCTAAAACTCTAGGCAAAAATGCCTCTTCAGAACTTGATAATGCCATAATATGCAAATTCATGTAATTGTCACTCGCCAAATCAGATCTTTTGCTTTCAAGTCTTTAAGTGTGAACTGTGAAGTATTGATATTCTTAATGACATGGACTTCAAGATTCTGTAGAACTAGCAATTGGAATGTGAAAAATAAGATAGGTAAAACTTTTGGAAATTTTTTAACGGTAGATGACTAGAAATGATTGTAGACTTGTTAAAGTTCATACTTCACCCCTCAATGTGAATGGAACTAAAATCACAGCTGTATGACTCTGCATCTTATTGCACTTTGCTTTCCTGCTTCAAGTTGTCTAGCAGAAAAAGGTGAAAAAAATGATGGAAATGTTATCACAATCTGTAAAGCATCTTTCATGAGCCTCAATATATTTTTCGGCGAACTTGCTTCAAGATTTGGGGCTTGGTAATGTTTGTTTCTTTCTACATAATAATTCTTTTCATTGTACATTTGCAGCGTTGATGTAATGTCATATGGTGAAAGTAATATCTAACTTGCATATTTGCTTGAAATCACGGATAAATATTGCACGGTTGTCAAGGATGTATGGTTCGTGAAGATCTTAAGCACTATGCACTTTTTTATTCAAAAAAGAAGAAAAAAATATATCACTTCAAAAACCGAATGCATCCTGCGACTTGCTTCTTGTTGGTCAATTGGTCCGTCTTTCATTTTGCAGCATAGTGCTAGAAATTCAGCTGGTATTTTCATCTGTTAATTATTAGCCATGGCCTCGATGGCATACAAGTTATTTGTCCTGATAATGAGAGAATTAATGAAAACGAAAATCGAATGCAAATCAAGGTTGAATATGACGTACGACCAGTGATTAAAAAAAGCGCTCGGGCGCTCGCCTAAGCGCTCGGGCGAGGCGAGGCGAGGCCCGAGCGCCTCGCTAACCTTAGGTCTGGTTCGGTCCTGGTTCGGTTGTTAGTTGGTTCAATCGAACCAACTAAACCGATATAACCCTTACCCAACCCTAACCCGCTGCCGCTGTCGATCCCGATCCCGATCTCGCTGCTCGCCGCTGTCGCCGCTCGCGCCTCCCGCTGTTCGTTGCTCCTGCTCCCGCTGCCGCTGCTCGCGGCTGTCGCTCCTCGCGCCTCCCGCTGCTCCCGCCTCCCGCCTCCCGCGAGCCCTCCCGTGAGCCCTCCGGCTGCTCGCTGCTCGCGCCTCCCGCCTCCTGCAACCCCTCCGGATGCTCGCGCCTCCCGCTCCCTTTCCCTTTCCCGCTGCCGCTGCCGCCGCTCACTGCTGCTTCCTCGTTTCTCCGTCAACAGGTTAAGTATACAGTATACTGTTAATATTAAGTTTATTTGAATTTTGAAATAATTAATTTTAAATACTGTTAATAGATTAATAATATATTATTTTGATTTTAATGTTGTTAATTTTTATTTATTTAAAATTTTTATTTTTAACATTAATTTTTATTGTTTTGAATTTTGAAACTTTTTGCTAATGTGACATTATGATTTTGTATCTTAGATTTTCTTAATTTAATAACATATTTTTATTTAAATAATTATATTTATTAATTATATTATATATTTTTATATTTTAGCGCCTCGCTTCGCTCGGGCGAGCGCCTGGGCGAGCCTCGGGCGTTTTTGGACCTTGGCGCCTTTTGGCGCCTAGCGCTTTTTAAATCACTGCGTACGACTTTATCAATAACTTTCTCCACATGACTTTCTAACTTATGTCTTTGTTGGTTTATGATGTCTTTTGTAGGTTATAAATTGATCAGACTTGCATGAATTCTACAACCATTTAACTTTTAAGTTCAGGCATTGACCTTGTTATACGGACAATAGTTAAACAAAAGGAAAATGGTTTCTAACACATAAGAATGTTTTTAATCAAATTGTTGTTTCTCTTTGTTGGCAATAGAAAAGTTGGGATTTCATGTCTTGTATGGTCAATTATCATGTTTCTGCTCAGTTTTGTGTATGTCCACATTGCATCTAACTTGTTAAAGTCTATCATTTGTCATTCAAAGATTGCTGGTACAAACTAATGCCATTTGTGGAAGTCATTGGTTTGTCATCTGACAATAACTAATTTCATTTTCTTTTTCAACTTCCTGATTGTTGCGAATGTATGAATGCTTAGAAGTTCTGCATATACTCTGTAGTTATCCCAGATGCAATGATTACTGTGTTCTACTCACAAATTCATGGCATTCTGTTGTCTGATGGTGCTTATATCACTGGTGTTCATAGTATTTGGAATAAGCTTGCCCTCTCGATTTTGATTGGTTGTTTATACTCTTTCATTTCCATGAATACAGAGGTATACATTTTCAAGCAAAGGAAAAGAAATTCATCACCACACAACCATGTGGCATTTCAAAGCAATATATTGATGAGATTGATGGAAGAGTTGTTGAAGGGCTATCTCGAGGATATCCTGGATGTGTTTCTTGTTTCCAAGGACACAATCGATCAAGGAGTTATCGTACAAGATACACACCAGGTGTCTTTCTGGACAAATCAGCTTGTCTGTTTCAGAAGCACTTAGTCGGGGGTAGATCAGTAAGTTAATCTTCCAAGTTCTTGCAGTTGTCCTTATCTAGGTATCAGTTGTTTTGATACTCCACTTTGGAACCTAATGAGGTAGTCGTCTTGGATTGTGTTTTCTCTTCAAGCAAAGTTTTGATTCTTTGTGGAGGAAATATGATGAAGTACCAGTAAACAAGTAAACCACCTTTCTAATTGTTTATAGGCTTCTGAACTGTATCAAAAGTCAACCTTGCATTTATGGCATTATGTTCAGCTTAATAACTTTTTGTCCATGAACATCAGCATGGTATATGAGGACATGTTGATGTTTTCTGTTATGGTTGATTCATCTTCTACAGCAAAAATATGTATTTCCAGAGTTAGGCATGCCAGGAAATCTTTCCAAAAGTGCATGTTATTTATTTAGGATTTTGAAGAATTCTAGAGATGTTCCCAAAGTGTCAGTAGTAGCCCTTGGTCAGATGATTGACAATGATGTTGCAGTTCAATGAAATGAAACTGATCATTGTGTTACCATGCCATGATGTTTTTACATGGAGAAAAATCTGTTGATGTGTGAAACATAGATGCCGATGCAAAGAACTGATGCAATACACTGTTAAATTGTCGATGAACGACCCTAATATATCAATTATTTTTTTCTAAATTTAAAAGTGGTAAATAATATATACAAAGGAAGATGACCATTTACAAATTCATCTTGAATTTATATGCCTTCAAATCTTCAAAACCAGTGTTCCTTAGCTCTTTACTATATTTATTTTGAACTCATGGAGCATATAGAGAGTTAATTTTTATATGGTTTCTTTTCAGGTGAAACTAGCTCATATTTTGCATGCTTTAGGTCCTGAGGAACCACATGTAGCAAGTACCTTGTCAGATACAGTCCTCGAAAAATCAGGTTCGACTTTCTGGGACCCAGAGGCGGAGAATGCCGAACTAGAAGGATTTCTGAATGCTCCACTTCCTTCTCATCCAAAACTGCACCGAGGGCAACTGAAAAATGGATTGCGATATATTATATTACCAAATAAAGTTCCAGCGAACAGGTATGCCATCAGCACAAGTTTGATTCTTTTAGTTCTGTTTATGACAATTCAATGGTAGTTAAGCTGAATAACTGATAATCACAAACCTGCAATATACTATTTCCCAATATTATACCACAGCTGGCAGCCACACAAATCCTTTCTGCTTGGAACTTAATCCTACTGCATAAGGTGTCATTCGTGTGCCAAGAAAATATTGTACATTTTTAATTTTTTCGTCATGTTGTTATTGTTGTAGTTATATGACTCATCTCTTATTTGATACATAGTACTTGACCTTAGTAGCTCGGTTCAGATGTTAACTTGTTATCATTGTTGTCATGTGACTCATGTCTACTATATTTGATATATTGTACTTGAGTTTGTCAGCACAATTTATTGGTAGGTATATTTAGACCATATTACCGTAAACTGCTTAAGAACACGAGTTGCTTTTGGGGAAAATAAATCAGCTTTCTTTCATGCCACTCATTAGTTGACATTTTTCTGCTTTATATTTTGTGGCAAACCAGTCCTCTTTTAATGAGTTTGTGCCTTTAGTCAATGTATGTGGATCCTTGTGCTATATTTACTTTCAATTGGCCAACCTTTATATCTATCTTCTTTTTTTTTTTAATCTCTTACATTTAAGTTTTAACCATATTTTCTATCCCATCATGCTTGTAGCCTTATGCTCTTATCCACTAGGAGTTCTTTCGACATACATTTTCATCCAGACCTGTTTCAGTGTATTTCTGTTAGCATATACGACTTGTCTAAGTCATTTAGAGTATTCATCATATTTATTTGAGTTGATATGAAAAAGTTTTACTTAGCTACATTGGAAATAATATTTGGTTGAAAATGTAGGATCTTATCGTTTCTCTCTATGTATTTTGAATTTACAGGTTTGAGGCACATATGGAAGTTCATGTTGGATCAATTGATGAGGAAGAAGATGAGCAGGGGATCGCACATATGATTGAGCATGTTGCATTTCTTGGAAGTAAAAAGCGTGAGAAACTTCTTGGTACAGGTGCAAGGTCTAACGCATATACCGACTTCCACCACACGGTGTTTCACATTCATTCTCCAACTAGTACAAAGGTCTGTTTCTTGAGATTTTAGACTATTTTTTTCACAAGAAGGTTCAAATGTTTTTTTTTTTGTTCCTGGGGTGAAAGAAAAGCTATATTAACTCAAAAATGGGACTATACAGATCAATAGTAGGTGAATCACCTCTTCAAAATACACAAGTGTTCTGTCAACCAAAATTTGCAAGGTTACTTGCACAAAAATATTGCTGTTTCTGTTGATGTGAGACCATTGTATAACATTGACAGTTTTGGAAAGATGGAAAATGTCATGGCAGATGAGTGTAGTTGCCATTGGGATTCTTTTGCGATTCAAAAGCATATTGACAAGGCTTTTGGAATTGGCAAAAACTCTGATGCAGGAAAGTTGCTCCTGTTGGACTGCTTTGAGATTGTTCAAAATAACTTGTTACATCCTGCCACTATTGGATTGTCCCTTGTGTCAGTAAGTAAGAATCTGGTCATAGGAGCCATCACAGTAGAGGTTGAAAGAAGTAGAGCAATTGAATTGGTTAATGGAAGGGGTGATCCCAAGCGATCTCTCAGAAAAGTTAAAATGTTTTACTTGACCTTCTTGAGACTAACAATACTGTAAAGTCTGCCAGTTGTATGTGGTCTCTGAGTGGTAGGTCTTTGTGTACTATGAATTAGTGCATGAACCTAACTATTTAAGTTTGCAGAAACAATCTAAAAGATAAAGACAAATATGAAGAAAATTTAGAACCCTGCATTTGACAATTTGACCCTGGATTTTTCCATATAACTCATCCAACCGCCTCCTTTTTTTTCCCTTATATATTATGTTATAATTTTTTGTTGATTGCCAACAATGAAAGCCAGTTCTACATTATCATGTGATAACAAGGTATATAAGTAATATGGTTGTATAGTAGGTTATGATGATATTATTAAAAGAAGCATTTGCTATGCTTTTCTTATGTAACGATTTAAAGAACGTTCCATTTCTCAAGATCCTTATCAGTTTGTTTGTGGAGCTTGTGTATTTGTCAGTGAACATTTACTCCTTGACAACTATGGGTTTATTGAATTTATGGTTTGTGTTTATGTAACTTCTTGTGCAAGACTTAGCTTGAGAAGCTGGATGTAAACTTATCAGTAGGATATAACACATTTTTACAATTTCTGCACTTATCCGCCCCGGGTCTGATGGTGCTTATTAAATTGTTGGGAACTGGCTTCACACACCAGTATTCCTGACAAGTTCTTATATTATTTAAAATGTATTGTAAGAATTTTTGTTTCTATTATTATTTTTGGTGCTAAAATAAGATGATATCTTTTCTTTATTACTTTCTCATGAAAAATGTATATAAATGCTCATCGGGGAATGTTAGCATTCATATACATGGGGAGCAATGCATTCATTAAAGAACTACTAGATTCACCTACCAACTAGATGTTTCTACAACCTCCTAGCGTGTTTGTACATTCTGCAAGCATGGAGATAATGGGTTTATATGCTCTCTACCTAATGTTTATATTTCTTGATACTTTTTATGTCCCTTCTTGGTCTAACCTTTTTTTACAAGATGTTCATGTTTTTAGTGATCAACTGACTTTTGTTTCAGGACTCCGATGCAGATTTAGTTCCATGTGTATTGGATGCACTTAATGAGGTAAATAGCTTTCCTTGTTTATTTTCACCAGATGAAGAACATTTGGTTGACTTCATTTCTACATCTTGCATCTAGAGCTTTTATAGTTTTTACAAGGGCTGTCACCTGATAATAATTGACTGTTCTTTTAGTGCAGAAGGCCATTATAAATGCTTTTCTCACAAATGGTGAATGAAAGGCTACCAAGTTGTTTTCAAGAAACATGAATTGAATTGCTGCATGCTAAGATTTTATGTGAAAATAATTTTTGGTGCACTTGTACACACTTTATGATGGTTACTGCTTATTATTTTCAGATTGCTTTTCACCCAAAGTTTCTTCCATCTCGTGTGGAGAAGGAGAGAAGGGCAATTCTCTCAGAATTGCAAATGATGAACACAATAGAGTATCGTATTGATTGTCAGGTGAGCAAGAGTAGATCTTGAATTTGCTAAGTTTTAAGTGTTTCAGATGGTCCTTTTTGTATGATAGATTGTTAAATTCTTAGAGTATATTGATCATGGCTCCATTCTAGCAGTTGCTACAACATTTGCATTCAGAAAACAAACTGAGCAAAAGATTCCCAATTGGACTGGAAGAGCAAATCAAGAAATGGGACCCAGAGAAAATCCAGAAGTTTCATGAACGCTGGTATTTTCCTGCAAATGCCACATTATACTTAGTGGGGGATATTGATGACATTCCTAAGACAGAGGCACAGATTGAGGTATGATTAAAACATTCTTTTCATTTTTTTGTTTGTGTATAAGAACTTTATGTAAGCTGTTTACTGACATTTTGGATGTGATGTAGTTTGTTTTTGGAAAGACTCTTGCAAAGAATGAAATGGCTAACATTCATACTCCCAGTACATTTGGTGCAATGGCAAATTTCCTTGTTCCAAAGCTGCCAGGAGGTCTAGCTGGTAGTCTGTCTAATGAGAGATCTTCTATCTCATTTGATCAACCACAGTTAACAATAAGGGAGAGGCAGGCTGTCAGGCCTCCTGTAGAACATGAGTGGTCACTGCCAGGATTAGGTCACAATACTAAGCCTCCGGAAATATTCCAGCATGAGTTGATTCAAAATTTTTCATTCAACATGTTCTGCAAGGTAACACATAATTGTCAGCTAATAAGTTTGTTCCTTGGTTTCTTTCTGCAATTCACATTGCTTTTCAGCCTGCTGACTGTCGTCCTTTATTTTGTTGCCGAGCATTTCCTTCCTTTTTTTGCTCTTTAATTATCTAATATAAATGAGACATCATTTTAGAATTGTTAAGCAAGCTTAATATAACTTGTCTTAAAAAATGTTTCTATCTGGTATTACTATTATGAAACTGGTTGCAATCCACATCTTAAGATTTTAAAGTGAAAAAGTTGGGCATCTAGTTTCCATGAGACGGGTAGGGGGATGGTAGGTCTCGTAAAACTTAATAATAGTCATGGTTCCTTGAGCTTTTATATTTGACTATAAAAATGAATATTTTATACAAAAAATAGAACATTGTGAACTAACGCTGGGGAGACGAGATTGCTGATTGTTTTATTGGTGTCAAAAGATTACCAAACATGATAATAGTTCATGTTATAGTGGGGAATATTAACCATTCACATAGATATAATCCCATATATTGACCTTTAAAAGGAAAATAGACAATCTTGAAGGGCAAGCAAGATTCGAGGGAACAAAAATTATCATCTTATCTAATATATAACTTAGTGGCATAACACAATGTTTGTCATGTCATCCACATATGGCCTTTTATTTCCTGAAAATGCCCACTAGGTGTAGGTTTATTTCTGGGATGGAGTCTTGGGCATGTAAATATTTCATTTTACAACTTATATGCAGATACCTCTACACTACAGTGCCTTTAATCTGGCCATGTACTGGGAATATGTCGTGAACTTATTTCATTAAGGTTATGAAATAAGTATGGGAATGATGAATCAAATGCCGAAACTTGCCCTTTCTTTTCTTTTCACTTTCTAATAAAAGAAAAACTTCACTATTGGTTGGCTCCTTTTTTATTTTCTGAAATAGATAATCTTTTGTTCCTTCTACAAGTAAACCTAGCTTGATCTCTTACATGGTATATATATCAATTCTATCTCCTAATTATGGATTATACAGAAAATCTGTCTTGGACATTCAAGGTCATCCTGTGATCTGTACAGCATGGTGGACACTACAATTTGTGTTTTCTGCTTACTGTTAAATTTGTACTTGATACATATGTACTTCTAATGGTTCTTGTCTTTTCTTTTAGATTCCTGTGAGCCAAGTTTGCACATATGGAGACCTGCGTAATGTCTTGATGAAAAGAATATTTTTGACAGCTTTACACTTTCGGATTAACACTAGATATAAGGTAATTGCTATTCTGGTTATTGAGGATAATTTCTCGAAGCAATACCTTTTTCAGGATAATTACTACCATGAAGCGTGCTTTTTGTTTAAGAGCACAGTTGGTCTTTGAGATATTTTATTCTTATCCTTTCTGTAGTATGCAACAAAGTGATAGTTGAGTGATGACAATTGTGGATCTGCTCATTCTTGTTGATTTTAAATGTTCAATCAATGTTGCTTGTTCACTCAAATTTTGGGTATTGGGTTGCATATAAATGCTGTTGGGTTCTTTGGCATTGCAACAAAGGATGAATCCATCACCATTACAACTGAATCATTTGCCACTGTAATTTATAGTTTTTCATGTCCTAAATTACATTGTTGCATACCATTGTATGGTAAACTGAAGGTAGCACCAATTAAGAAAATCATAGAAAAAATTGTTTTGTGTGGCTTTGACACATAAAGAAAACAATCAAGTGTGCCTAGAGTAAGCAAAGGTTTCAACTTAATACCAACATGGTTCATGTTCTCTATGCTGGCCAGCATAGACAAGTCTGGACTTGGTTGGTATGCCCCATTTCTTTTGTGTCACAATGTGGCGAGCACGAATTAGTCTGGTCAGCATGTGCAATGTTTGATTTGAATTACATATGTAGATTGAGATAAAAAGAAAAGTAGAAATAATAGTGCGAGACATGATGAGCTTACAGTATTTGCAGAGGTTGCCTCGATAGAGCTAAAATGAAACTAGAGTAGTTTGTAGGCCTGCCCAATTACTTGAGAATAAAGTCTTATCATTGCTGTTGTAGTAATTGGTTGTTGTTGCAATACTTTATAAGTTTATAGTTTATACCATGGTTTTAAATCTCAGCACTGGATCCTACACCAGTCCCTAGCCAGACTGGTACCGCTACCGGTCTGGTATCTATTGGTGTATCAACGGTTGGTATAGTGGCAATATCAGCTGGCATCAAGAAGGGGGAGGGGGAGGGGGAGGGGGAGGAGGAGAAGGAGAAGAGGAGGGAAAAAAGTGGAATACGAGGAGGAAGAGATAGATGAGTACTATGGGACAGGCGAAGACAAGAAACCGGTGGCGCAAGTAATGTGCGGTCGTGGGTGGCACGAGGGGAATGGGGATTGGTGTAATCAGCAATTGGCTATGCCAGGACTATGTTATATTTATTTTCCTTGTAGCTGTCTTTTATACACTCGACACCTTTGAAGCTTCATTGCTTCTCCTGATTTATATAGACTATGTTTCGATCTTGTTCTAGAGCACTTGGTGATTTGCTTCTAGTGGTATTTTATTACTATGGAAGTATGGAACTATAACTCGCAAATGGCTATACTGATTTATATAGACTATGTAACTGGCAAAGTATCGTGAACAAAGGAATTAAATAAAAAAATATTGTCCTATTCATGTCAGAACTTCCTATTGTTGCTTCAGATGTTTCTTTAAGTTGAAATTACAATTATTTATATTTGGTTGTTGGAACTCTGCAGAGTTCAAATCCTCCTTTTACATCGATCGAGTTAGATCATAGTGATTCAGGAAGAGAGGGATGCACTGTTACCACTCTCACTGTAACAGCAGAACCCAAAAACTGGCAGAGTGCTGTTAAAGTTGCTGTACAAGAGGTTTGCACCTTGGTTTTCTCATTGAGATGCATTTCAGTTGATTAGATACATACCTGAACCATAATTGATGGAACAATCCATGTTCAGTAATGAAATTACTAATTGTTTCCACTTTCCAGATGTTGTATCATAATATATGTTATTTTATTGCAAGCTATTTAAGGCTGTATTCTTCATTGAACTTGTAAAAATCATATTTTAAGCTGAGTGCCTCCAGTACCTGATGGCTATATTGTCAGTCTCGGATTTTGGTACTGTGCATCTGTGTGGTGCACAGTACCAAAATTGTGGTACTGCACATGTATGATTTCTAGATTTTATGAGTGAATCACCACTTAACATTTAAAATTGTGGTACACTAAAAATTTCCTATTCCAAAGGCATTTCTTTTTTAGCATCATGTATCTAACTTGAAATGATGAGAAATCGGTCCTTGTATCTTTTCATCATTTATGATGTTCCATAACTTATGTTTGTCCTGGAATCAGGTTCGAAGGCTTAAGGAATTTGGTGTAACAAAAGGAGAACTAACTCGCTACATGGATGCTTTGTTGAAAGATAGTGAACAATTGGCTGCAATGGTTGATAGTGTCCCATCTGTTGACAACCTAGAATTTATTATGGAAAGTGATGCTCTTGGTCATACCATCATGGATCAGAGACAGGGGCATGGGAGTTTGGTCACAGTTGCTGAAACAGTCACTCTTGAAGAAGTAACTTATTTTAACTATTCTTTTTCTGATTGTGTGCTATTCAGTCTTCTCAACAAATTTTTTTGTTAGATGTTAATTACTTATGGTTGCTGTAGGTTAACTCCATAGGTGCGGAAGTGTTGGAGTTCATTTCGGACTTTGGAAAACCCACTGCACCGCTTCCTGCAGCCATCGTTGTATGTGTTCCGAGCAAAGTACATATCGAAGGAGTGGGAGAAACCGAGTTTAAAATCTATCCACATGAAATAACTGATTCTATAATAGGGGGTTTGAAGGAACCCATACATGCCGAACCTGAGGTATGGTCTTCTCAACTCTTGGAATCAAGTAATATGTATTTGTTTGTCCTCTCAAATATGTTACTATGTAGACTTTAGTGTGTCCTTGCAGTATGTGCATACTTATAATTAAACCATGCAAAATCATCCCATGCTCATCCCAGTTGGCTAATGGACCTGTAAATATTAGCATTTATAGATCGGTACAGATGGTTTTTAAACCTTAGATATGATAGGCTGTGCTATGTACAAACAAAGAAGATATGTGATGGTTTTATAGATGACAAGGACTAAAATGTTTCTAGTTAATAGTTTTATTATGTTAGTAAAACTTTTGGTTGTTTTATTTATTTTTGATCTTTACTCGTAACATTAGGAATTAAAATAATGGTAAATAACTGAGTGGATATCTATTTTTGACAAGAACTTACTTTTTTAATTGATAGGATTTTATTTGATTATAAATTAAGAAACAAAAATCTTAGGGTCATACAAATCATAATATTAAATTTGTTAGCTAGTATTAAATAAACCCATTTTTGTCTTATATCAAAGTGTATCTATGACCATTTTGATAAATGGAAAATGTTTTTTTATAAATTTCAAGTCCCTGTCTATTTCCTTTGAATCTCTTTCTATCAATTATAACACCATACGTTTATCCTTTTTCTATTTCTTTCTACCACCACATAAAGATCTGATTCTTTTTCCTTGCTGTCTGACTTCTATGTTAAATTATGTTTACTATGAACGCAAGCCACAGGTTCGAAATTGCAAAATTTTCTCAACCTCAATGGTTATTGAGCAGCTGCCTTTAGGGGCTATGTTTTATTATCTCTCTTTTAGTATGTGAATTATATTGTCTGGGAGAGTTATCAGTTCCTATAGGAGAAAAAGAGAATAAAATCTATAGTAAATTTATGGTACGGATTCTTGAATCAAGTTGTACATATTCATGTAGCTTTTGAACTGTATATCATCTCTTTTTTCTGCAGCTTGAGGTGCCAAAAGAACTTATAAGCCATGCAGTGCTGGAGGAGTTGAGGGTGCAACGAAGACCCTCTTTTGTTCCCATGTCAAAGGAAGGCAATGCAACAAAACTATTTGACAAGGAAACTGGCATAACACAGTGTTGTCTTTCAAATGGGATTCCTGTAAACTACAAGGTACTTATCTTTAGTAATGATTGCTGTGTTCATCATTTCGCTATATAAAGTATAAACTATAAACTATATTCATTTTTTTGTTCATTTTGAAAAACCTTTTGTGGATGAACAAGAACTGATTGCCTGAAAAAGCACCCAAAAATTATTATCTCCTCAAGTCACGTATCTGCTGTCATATATGTTAAAAATGGAATAACAACCTTTTTTTTATGCATTGTGCATATAGGACAAATATGGTAGTCAAGTGAATACCCAGCCTAGAAACAATGCATGCTGCATGGCTGTGCTGTGCTAATTTGTTGCTGGTTATGAATTCTCGTTAAAGGTTTGTATTATATCTTCATAATATGCATGGTGGCCTGTTCCATTGCAGCATGCAAACATGCCCTGTTAATGTCACCCAATGTTTCATGTTTTGTTTGGATCTATACAAAACGAGTGGTACGTGTGGCTCTGGGTGTGAACTGGACCACCCCCGTTTTGGGTGGTATGGTCCAAACACACACACACACACACACACACACACATACTTTAGGGTTTACATTCATGAGCCCTCTTCGCTTGAATGTCAGCCCTTTTGCCTCATGCTCCTTTTCCTCCATTGCCTCCTCTTATTCCTTTCTCTTTGTCCACTGTCTCCTCTTCTTGTTCTCTCCTCTTTTTTCCTCTTTGAGTCACCAGTACATAATAGTGTATCATGTGTTGGTACATACTACATAGGTACTGACTGGTACATATCGGTCCGACTAGGTGTCACTGACATGCATTGACATTAGATATTGGCATGGTGCTTTATGGCAAGGTATGTAGTTTCGAATAATACCGTCCGGTATGGACGGTACGTACCGGTCCGTTAGCTGACCGGTACACGGATCGTCAGTTATCAGACGGTATATATATGGCTCAAAATGTCCTCTCTATTGTTTATGATCAAAACCCTAAACAGTATTTAATAAATAATAAAAGAGTAACCTACCTTTAGGAATGCTGCTCTACTGGCCCTTTGTTGGTTTGACCATGGTTTCTCCATATGGGATTTCTCCCTCTGTCCGTTACCTATCTGATCTGAGTAAAGGGTGTTTTTGAACCATTTCCTTTGGTCAGGAAGTGACTCTTTATATTACCTAGATGCTGATCGTTGGGGCTATCCTAGCCCTTCTGGACCAGTTCATTTGGCCCATGCTATATACCCATGCGAGCTTAGCTGGTTGGTGACAGATGATGTAATCCAGCTGTGCATCGCAACAATGATATGATCTCATTGATGCTGAATTATAATTGAGGATTAGATAGCAATCGTGATTATTATTGTGATGAGGCTATTGAGGATTGTAGTTAACAGAAACTTGTAGGTTAGAATCTTATAGTTATGACAAGTAAACAGTAGAGAAATGTTGAAATTTAATAAATGAGGATTAAGAGAATTAGTTGAGAGATTGGGCGGATTCTAAGTTCCTATTTATGGAATCAAACACTTCATCCTAGAAATACTGCTGACTCAGCTTTCCAAAGCAAACACTTCATCCTAGACTACAGAGAAGCTTTCCCTACTCATAGCCATGGCCTTTCACCTTACGAGGTTAACACAGTTCTTATCAAGGTATGCAATTTCAAATAATACCGCCCGGTACGGGCAGTACGTACCGGTCCGTCAGCTTACCGGTACACGGGCCGCCCGTTATCGGACGAAACGAAATATATATATATATATATTAATATATATATATTTATATATAAATGTTTTATAAAAGGCGACGTCGTCGAGGCGACGCGATGTCGCCTTATATATAAATATATATATAATTATATATATATAAATATATATTTATTAATTTATATATATATATAAACGAGGCGATGTCATCGAATTATATATATATATATATATATATACCAAGCGGTATACCGAACGGTATACCGCTCGATATATTGTATCGTACTGTACCGAGCGAATGTCGAAACGCTGTTACGGTACTATATTTCAAACCTTGCTTTATGGTGCCAACAAGTTACTCAAATGTGAGACGATCTTGTCACTCTTGGTCACCATTTTGGAGGCAGAACCTGTGCAAAATTGTTAAGCCTTACTGCAAGGCCTGCATTTTCATTTTTCTAATTGTAGTTGCTTCTTATGGAAAAAGAATCAGAATCATTCTCCTTACCAGGGTATTTACTTTTCAAGTCTTGTTTAATGGAATTATTTACTCTTATTTACCTTTTCCTCAATGTGTTTAATTGTTTGATATAGATAAAAAAACATCATTATCTGCAGTTGCCTGATTTTTCTTTCTTTTACTTTTCTGTGTTTTTTATGAACAGATAACAGAAAATGAAGCTAGGTGCGGTGTCATGCGCCTCATTGTGCGTGGTGGAAGAGCAACTGAAACTTCTGTATCAAAAGGAGCTGTTGTAGTGGGTGTCCGAACTCTGAGTGAAGGTGGATGTGTCGGTAATTTTTCCAGGGAACAGGTACAGTTTTCTTTTTGCAACTTGCTTATTTGGACAAAATGGGATTCATTTACTTTTTGTGAATATTGCCAACTTTCTCATTTGAGAATGCATAAAAGAATGTTTTGAAGTTTCTGATCCATAAACTAGTTTCGCATGAGTAGTTTATTTTTGACCTGAATGAATTTGTTCTTCATCTCTTACTGTAGTAATTTTATGGTTGTTCTTTATCTTGAGATGTATTTCTTACTTAAGGATACTGAAGATTTATAGGCTCTAGGAACAGCAAAAAGTGGAGTGTTGGTTGGAGCAAGCTGCCCTATTCTATTAAGATTCTATTTGGAAATCTGTAGGATTGTAAAACTATTCCATGTATTATTCTGCAGTCTTGTAGTATTGTGTTGTCTCAAATAAATGACAACTATTGTATTCATATATTGAACTAATCTGTAATTAAAAGAAGGATGTTGGGTTAACATGGAAAGAAATAAAAGTATATGCCCGAAAAGAAATAAAACAACCCTTAAAGAACAATATAAAAGGTAATTTATAGTGTTGCCCAACCAATTAGACAAGGAGTGAAATGTATTTAGTTTTTGATCTGCTTCTCAACTAGTTGACTTGTTCTGCTCTTCTCCAGGTAGAACTTTTTTGTGTTAATCACCTAATAAACTGCTCCCTGGAGTCCACTGAGGAATTCATTGCTATGGAATTCCGATTTACTTTAAGAGATAATGGAATGCGTGCTGCTTTCCAACTTCTTCATATGGTACTTGAGGTAACAATATTTCTTTTGAACTTCTTCACTTTGTCTATGTCCATAATTTGAATTCTATTTGTGCTTATTTTTAGGAGTCTAGCATCTATCTAGAATGTGATTGGTTAAAGTTACATGAGCTGAGTTTATTTTAAGAATTTTTGTTTTTGAAGTTCTCGAAAGACTTTTGATGTTGGCCCTATCAAATCTTTTTCTTTGTTTCATTGATTTATTGAGTTACCTATTCTAGTTGTACCAAGCACATTTTAAGCTGGTCGTGATGATTTTTTGCCAACTGGAGATGCCAAACTGTTGTAGCTGTTGTAGTTGGTTCACTGTTGGAGCTGCAACACTTAGAAAGAGAAAATTAATATAAGATGATTCTTCATTTTTTATTAACCCTTAAATCATATTGTGCTCTTCTCTTAAGTTGATATTGGATCAATTGAGTTTAAATTTCTTGTTGCAGCGTAGTGTGTGGCTAGAAGACGCATTTGATAGAGCCAGGCAGCTATATCTATCATATTACCGTTCCATTCCAAAAAGCTTGGAGCGCTCTACTGCTTTCAAACTTATGCTTGCAATGCTAAACGGCGACGAGAGATTTGTTGAGCCACTGCCAGAGTCTTTGCAAAATTTAACACTTCAATCAGTAAAAGATGCTGTAATGAAGCAGTTTGTTGCTGACAATATGGAGGTGGACATTTTTTTTTGGTTTGATCACAATGATTATTTTGTTCTCAATGTTTTGTTTCATGTTAACTTGTTGATTAACGAGGTATGGGTAAGTAAATGATTGCATGACATGCACAGGATTCCTTGTTCATATCACCTGCACAACTCTTTCTCTGTTAAACTAATTTGCTATTGGTATAACAGGTTAGCATTGTTGGGGATTTTACTGAGGAAGACATTGAAGCTTGTATTCTTGATTATCTGGGAACAGTTAGCACTGCAAAAAGTCCTAACGTTGAGCAGTCTTTTGAACCAATTATGTTTCGACCTTTCCCGTCCGATATTCATTTCCAACAAGTATGTGTTCTAAGCTATTAACATCATGACTCTTCCATGAACATCAGAATTGCCCATGTTTTACCCTTCATTTACATAAAACATTCTGGAATTTGAGCTTATTATTCAGAGATAATACTGTCATTTTGTGATAACTAGTGCACTTACTGTATTTACAGCCCATCTCTTTCCAGCAAGTCATAAGGGCCCCAATCATTTGGTTCTGCTATGTGGATCATTTTAAGCAATTTGAGCTATGTTAAGGCCAATAGCAATAGTCAAACTGCACCCTGTCTCTCTGTCCTTAAACACAGTGCAGAATGTAAATGTTCAATGTTTAAAGAGTGGTTTTTTTTCTTAGAGAGGGAGAGGCAGCAATTTAAAGGGCTTGGCAATCCTTTTTTTTTCCCTATGTAAATATCCTTTTGTCATCACTTCATTTTTTAAATACATATTTTGTTATCATGTATTCAGGAGCACTTTTTGGTTGGGAACCATTAGGTAATTATTTTAGTGAAGTGAAATGATTTTAAATGTTTTTTATTCATTTCTTGTCACTGAGAAAAAAGGATAGCTAGCAGGTGTTCGGGATAGATAATCTTAAGAGGCTTGGAAGCAGGAAGTCCAGGCAGTTGTTTTGTGAAGTTCTGCTTCATGGCAGCAACATGATTGGCTTATGTCTAGAATTTTGTGGATTTCATCATTTGATTGATTCACTTATTCATATATTTCAGTGTTCAAATGTTGAAGCTTGTTAGTCTAAAAATCATTTTCATTGGCAGGTGTTCCTGAAAGACACTGATGAGAGAGCATGTGCATATATTGCGGGCCCTGCCGCAAGCCGTTGGGGATTCACTGCTGAAGGAAGAGATCTTTTTTATTTGATTAATGCATCAAATATGGATGGTACATTATGTTTGCTTGAAACTCTTGACAAAGACTGCTCCTTTTCTTTTCCGTGGCTTCCTTTGTCTTTGATTCCTATGTGCATCCATCTTAGTTCTTTATGATTTTATTCTAAACATAATTGATGTGGATAAATTCCAAATGGGATGGTCATCTTTTATAGATATCATCTCAGTAACAAATCTAGTCTCAAAGCATGCTAATTAGACAGTCCAATTCATTTCCTCAAAAGATAGTACTTCAATTCCATAAGTGCTTTTTTTTTCCGAAAGAAATGGAAGGAATTAAGCTTATTAGTAACTGCATCAAAACGAATTGTATATTTGTTTGGACAAACTTAGAATGCTGATATTTGCTATGTATATGCCTATTTTTGGGACTTACATCTACTGGCTGAAACTGATTGAATTGTTTTAATGCAGATGAAATGTCAAACTCAGATAAAATAATTCACCTGGAAGAGAAAAATGTTGAAAAGAATGGTAAAAAAGGTATTCGCAGTCATCCGCTATTCTTCAGCATAACCTTGGGGCTGTTAGCTGAGATCATAAATTCAAGGTACATGGGTTGTCATTGGTTGGTAAATATATTTAGCTCATGTCAATATTGCATGAGCTAAATATATTTAGCTCATAACCTTGGGGCTGTTAGCTGATTAATTAGTTAAATTAGAACTTGACTTTAAGATGTAACTATGAAACTTTTTTTTTTTTTGTGGCCTACTCATTTTTCAACTTAAAGATTCAAATTCCAGATGATATTTATCTCTTTGGTTCAACTTTGCCCTTTAATTTAGTTGGAACTTGGAGGATGGATGCTTCTTTTTTCTCCTGTTACTTTCTCAATATGCAATTGGCATCTTGTGATGTATAATCATGTCATTCATTTATTATCACATAATAGATTCAATGGATTTACCCTTTATCTAATCTTACACAACCATCATTTTCTCTTTGCAACTTTTTATAAATAACACTCATGAACCGTATACATGGTGACAACTGTCCTTTTACTTATAAGCTCAAATGGTTACTGACATAATGTATGCCAATACATGTGTATCCTGTTCCAGGCTCTTCACAACAGTCAGGGATTCTCTGGGATTAACATATGATGTATCATTTGAACTAAGCCTTTTTGATTGGCTGAATCTTGGGTGGTATGTTATATCGGTGACATCGACTCCAAGCAAGGTATGGTCAATCTGCCTCTGAACAAATTATCTCATATGCTTGCTCCAATATCCAGGTGCATCAACCTGTGTGGTTTCTTTTCAAGGTATATAAAGCTGTTGATGCATGCAAGAATGTTCTCAGGGGTTTACACAGTAACAAGATTGCTCAGAGGGAGCTGGATCGGGTTAGTGAATATCTAGCCTGTTATATTTATCTAATAATTTGTAACCATGTGTCCAGATCTATGAAATGGAACTGTGCAACTACAAATTTGATAAATTAGGTTCTGACTGTAGTCTGGCATATGAAATGTAATAGGGAATTAAAGCTTAATTTTAATGCACTTTCTATCTTCCTCCATGGAACCTTATGAAGTATTTTTTAGTCCCCACCAATATCATGTTGCATTGTTTAGTTGCTTAGGGTACATAACCGTGTTTCTTAAAATGATTTTGAGTAGGAATGTTCAGAATAATTGCCTAAGTTGTGCAATTGTTTACTTCTGTTTAGAAGGTTTTGATTTCACTATTGGGCCTGAATAGATAATATGGAGATCACTAACATCAAAACTATTGTTATTGCAGGCAAAGAGGACTCTGTTGATGAGACATGAGGCTGAAACTAAGTCAAATGCTTACTGGTTAGGATTGATGGCCCACCTTCAATCTTCTTCCATTCCAAGGAAGGTAAATTCAGTGCTTCATATTTCTTTGATGTTTCTTGTTGTAAGGTATACCTATTGGTATGTGAGTATCAGTTGAAAGTTGAAACAAAGTCTAAGTTTCATTTCCCTGGCTGTTGTTGCTGTCATTCTTTCTTTTATCTTTATTCTTCTGTGTTTTACATTTGTCTAGTTTGTGATAATTGTAGGATTTTACAAACCTGCATGGTTGTTGAGGTATAGAAACAGTCTTATCTATTCTTAGTCTACAGAACCTTTTTGTTGATCGAGAACGCCTCCATGGTGGCTGCTATCAGATTTATAATACATTGGACTGGTATGTTCCAGCCGGTTTTTACCAGTCTGATTAAGAACCAGTATCATATCAGGTGGCTCAATTATAGTCTGGTATTATTATTAATTTTTTTAATGATATCAATATATACCAGTACTGGTCTATCAATGTGCCAAACTACTATTGGACCAATATTTAAAACCATGACTTCAACATTTGTGGGTGTTCTGTTTTAATCACCTTTCCCACAACAAAACAGTGGAGACCTGGTGTCCATCTCCCATTACTCTAGAGATAAAATCTGCTGGTGCCCACTTGGCAAACATGAACAAACTGAGATTTCAATTGGGATGTTTTTTTTACTGAAAATCATCTTTTGTGATGAATGCACATAAAGGTTGAAAGTATTTTTCTGGTGCAAAAGTAATTACGCAAAATGTTCTAATTTGATTTTTTGTTTTTTGAAGTGAATACTCAAATTGAGTATGAGTTAGCTGTGTGTAAAGGCTATCAGCTTATTGAACTGGACCCGAAGTATTTGTTTCCTGTATGGTGTCTTTATGAATTGCTATAATGGGAGAAAAGTAGAAAACATCTATAGTTGTCGCTAGGAGTAGTTTTATAAGGTATGAAAATTCAGGAAGCAACATATATGTTGCAATAAAGTCCAATTCCAGTTGATCTGTGCTCCATCTTTCTTATTCTCCCTAATGTTTCTTTGTTTCCTCTCCACTTTTGTTCATCTTTTCTCCTGGCTTTGCTTTTGGTATAAAATGTATGTCAGATTTTTTTTTTCTTTTTTTCCTTTTCTGACAGTTTGTGATGGATTACAGGACATCTCATGCATCAAAGACTTAACTTCCTTATACGAAGCTGCAATGATTGAGGACATATATGTTGCTTATGAACATTTGAAAGTAGATGATACTTCCTTGTTTTGTTGTATTGGAGTCGCTGGTGCCCAGGCAGGCGAAGATATTTCTGGTAAGATATGCATCTTATATGAGTTATATTGTTTATTGCTGAAATATTTTTCATAATCATTTCTGGAACAGTTTGTCTGATGCCTGTAAGGATCAACATAGATCAAAGGGAGCATGTTTTTCTTCTATCATGTAGTTGCCATTCTTTTTAAAAATGCATCAGCCACTTGGCACCATACATGCAGTTACATGCCTGCACTAGACTCCTCATGGGGAGAACTTGTAATCAAGGTTTGCAACCTAGTACCTTTATCTCTTTCTTGGGAGTACTTGTAATCAAGGTTTTATTGTGGGACCTGTCGTTGACAACCAAAACAGCTGTTGATCGTCAACTGTAGGGAGCTGTACTTTTGACATGAGGATTGGATTGTGGGACATGATATTTTGGCTGTCAACATCAGGTCTCCAAATTTAAGAAGTAAAATAACATTTTTTGAGTGAAATCGTCTGGTCAAAGTGCTGGTTCATGGTTTCATCCGTAAATGTGGGTCGATATGTACCATTCCTACCAGTTTTTAAACTTTGATTATAATACAGCATAAGATTGTTCTATTGTGCTCTTATTTCCTTTTATCATCATCTGACAGATTTAGGAGATGAGGAGCTAGATGTTGGTCACCATGGAATGGCTTCTTCTAGCCGTGGTTTGTCAACAATGACGCGTCCAACAACCTGATCTTCCTTGAGTGTTCCTATTGGCCTGAAATCTTAGTCATCTTGGAGGTAAAGTTGTGGTGATATGCATATGCAAAAAAATTGTCTTTACTGGAATTTGTTTGGCTTAATGCTACAACATAATCTTAGTTTGACTTGCTTGCTATCATTAGTTCCTCGATGAATGGATTTGAGATCTGAAAATAATTCCCTTTGAGAGTACACCCATCTTTTACCTTACGCCACACAAAAGATATACCAGCGCATGGTGCATCATAATTTTCTGTCAAGTGCTTTTTCTGGAATTAGAAAATCAACTAACATGACATTCGTCTCATTTAGCACTTGTCGACCATCTTCTGTCTGTCCATTAATGTTAGCATGTAGGTAGCATGTAGGCGCACGTGTAGAGTGTTGCTTGTTAAAATTTCTTTACTTGAACTCTTAGAAATTTGCCCTTCTTCCTGAAGCTTACTTATGTGTAGATCTATTGCACATTTTGCTCGCCTTATACCATGGATTGAACGATTCCCATTTTTTTGTAACAGTTCATGGGATGCTCCTTGGAGCGCCGTTCTTCATGCAACATTGTAACCTCATACAGATCAGTCACTGGCGGGGATGGATACCAACAAGAAAAAAGTTTCTCTGAATTTTAAACAGGTTTCATTTTTTTATTATTATTTGGTGTAAATTGTATATGGAAATAAATGAAAAAAAAGTTTCAGTTATTTCTTGGTGAGCTGTTATTTGGTTCATTTGATCTCGCGCTGCGCAACCACTGGATTTGTTGTAGCCCTGATTCCAAACCCTCTGATCAACCTCGAACTCGATTTCGTACAATTTGAACCGACCCTTCCCAAAGAAGTGCTGAGAGCTGTGCGGCTGACCGCGAGATGGCATCCGTTGGTTTGGGTGCTCTCGGGGCCAAACCTGAAATATGCTTGGCTATGCTATCACTACAGGTTCGATCTATAAAGTGAACGACAACATGGAAGAGGTTCAAAAGACGCGAGAAAGCAAAAAAGAAAGCCCTTGTAGCTAAGAAAATGATACATTTATTTCAACTGGTAAAAGATTAAGATTCCATATACATATGTTTTAGGATTCGGTATAAACATTTGTGCCATACTAAACCTATCTATAAATATATAATTTTGCTCATTGTACATCATTTTAAAAAATATTACACTCTAGCAATGCCTCTGTACTTTTATTATGCATTTTATCTTTTAGTTAAACGAAAATCTATTCGATGTCTCAGTATAAAACCTCCGATTCTCAAATGAGATATTCTCAATTAATATAATATCTAAGAAAGGATCTTCATTTTTGTGTACTAGTAGTACCTTATTTTCTGTGGGTCCCTGGAAGCCAACCAACAGGAGGGCTCCTGTTCGCTGAACCCTGACTCCCACTCTATACGGCATTCCAGTGAAACCCTAGGTGTTCATCTATATAAATCCCTCGTTTTCTCGCCGCCGTAGCCCTTCTCTGCTGCTCTCGCGTCTTCTTAGCCGCCCAAATAAGGTATTTCTCCATCTCTCTCGTCGGGCTGCATCCCTCTATTCCTCAGTCTTCCTAGAATTGATCCCCTCCTCGTTGTTTGATCTATTATTCGGCGAAGAATTCCTGGTCACCGCCTGATGGCCTCGATTGGAGAGCTCGCCTGCTGCTACGCTGCTCTCATCCTGCACGATGATGGCATCCCCATCACGGTAATCCGCCCCTTACATCCCTGATTCTTTCTTCAGCGTTCCCTCTCTCGTTCATGCATTATTTTTCATTGATTTCCTGATTCGTCCCACCGTGTGTCGATCAGTCGGAGAAGATCATGACCCTGGTGAAGGCCGCCAAATTGACGATCGATTCCTACTGGGCGCCCCTCTTCGCGAAGCTCCTCGAGAAAAGGAGCATCGATGACCTTATCTTGAGCGTCGGATCCGGTTCGTTCTCGTTGCTTTTCGTCCTTCTCGTCCGTTTCATGCGATTAAAAATCCAATTTTTAACCTCATTTTTCGTGATATTCTTATATTTTTGCAGGGGGCGGCGGTGCTGCGGTTGCAGTCTCCGCTGCGCCGGCTGCTGGGGACGGGGCTGCGGCCCCTGCTGCTCCTGCAGCTGAAGAGAAAAAGGTGAGAAATTTTCTCTTCTTTTGGTGTTTTATTTATGTTACACAGTAGAGTGTTTGAAATGTTTTTCGTCATTGTTGTTCCAGGAGGAGCCCAAGGAAGAGAGTGATGATGACATGGGATTCAGCTTGTTCGATTAGATAGGCAGACAGAAAGCTCTATGTTATCGTCCTCTGTTAGATACGAATGTTAGGTACTTGTTGCCGCCATCGTGTCTAGTCTTCTTTTCTGTTTTGGTTAATCTATTATGAGTCTTATATGTTTGCTTAATTGAACTCGAGATGGCAGAGTTATTTCCTTGTGGATGTTCAGGTTTGTTCACTTTGTTATCAATGTTTCTTTTTAGTGAATTAACGTTCTTCAATTCATTTTGTTTCTCTGAGCTTTGAACATGAGTTGCATGCGTAATTTATGCTAAATAATGCTTCCTTCTCTAATGATCATTAGATTGACATATACAACTTATCAATTCTCATAAGAGACCATTGGGGAATTGTCACCCCTAATCCTAAGAATATCAACTCAGACATTATGAATTTATGATTACCAACGTCAATGTGTGGCTAGTTACAAACAATATTTTATATTAACAGATTGATTTTGATCAACCTTTCCCATGTATAAGAAAATGATGAGATCAGATACTGTTTATGTTGGAAGTATAGTAACACAAAAACAATCCTATAGATAAAATCACTTATCTAAATATGATCCAATACTGTTTATGTTGCAATTCAAAGTAATTTTTCCCAACTCTTATCTAAATATGATCCTTCTTTTGGTATTGTTTCTGATGTGAAGTCTCATTTTTGACTCTCTATGAAAGAGTTTCTTTTCTCATCTTGTTGATGTATGTGAAAGATACAATTCGAATTATGCAAACATGAAAAACCTTAATCACCTTTTTCTTATATAAGCTCTTAAGAATATAATTATAGCTAGGTCAATAAGTGCATTCTTCCCTAAAGAAAAAAAGTTTTACTTGATGTAATTGAGTTAGGAAATAGTTGATCTCTTCAAGTTCCCATCGAATTGGTGGAAGTTCAATTACACAATTTTGATCTTGAATATACATTATAGGCTCTTGGCAAAGGTAGGTGGAACTTATCCAATCCATTCCAAAATCTCAAATAGTTGATCTTGAATATAAATCTAGGACTCAATTTGTCGTATATTCTACATCTCATAAAACTTTTATATAAGTTAATTGTATCTTCCAAATCTCATAAAACTTTTATATTCCCTCACCATAGTAAAGAAACTCGTTTGTGGGAAATCTTCAGAGTTGGAACAGAGACTTAACTTGCTTTCGTGAAGATTTGGTCTATGTAAATGTTGATTTTCTAAAATTTTTCTAATTAAGTTATTCATGTAGGTCAGAAAAGTGTTCTATCATTCTTTTCTACTTGTGATTGATTTTATCTTATTATTATGCTTTCATTGGATCAACCTAATTTAAATCTAAATCCTTGTGTGTGCCTCGTGCACTAAATACATTTTTTTTTCTTATGATTTACAAGCAGAAAGATTTGAGAAGTCTAACATTAATCTAAATATGATCTTCATAGAAGCGATATAGATTCTCGATGTGATCTCACTTTTGACTTGATGGCTCTACATCAATGAGTTTCTTTTCTTGGATGTAGGGAAAGTCACTTGCCCATGTCTCTTGACTGTACAATTAGATCATTATGGGATGAATATCATTTTAGTAAACATGATTATACTTTAGGGTTTAGGGTTGTATTCTAGTAATCACGAGTATACTTGGAACCAAAGGTAACAAGAAGACAAGCATAACACATAATTTCTTCTTATGGACCAAAGGCAATTTAGGTTTGTTGTGAACTAACTACACGTAAATATCACTGCCCAAAGATGACATGGGTTGAGTGAGTACATTGCAATGGTCGATAAGTAATATCAGGGATTATGCATTTTAGTCAACTATTAATGTGTCACCATTGCAAAGTATATAGTGTCATTCCTTCAACCTTGAAAACACTATCTATAACTGCTTGTAGTCAACTTTACAGGTTGATATTTACAACAGTAGCAAATTAGCTGGTCCATTACCAAAATCAATGAATGCAGTCTCATGTATGTTGTCTGAATTCATTGTTATTAGCATATCCCATTTTTCATCTTTTGCTTTTGTGAAGCTGAACTTTCAGTATTGTTTGCTGATCATTGATAGTTGCGGTTGTCTACAACACAGCCATATACACACACACACACACACAATGGAGACTGCAGACTAGCAAACTACATGTGAACTTTTTATCGTTAATAAACTTAGCTTTCGATTCAAGTGCCTTTTTCGGATTCTGGGATCTCTTTGTTGTTGGTTTCTCTCTTAGAAATTTTTGTTACTATGGTGAAAGAGCAAGAACGTTTGTATGTAGAAAACGTTTTCAGTATCAGTTATGCAACATGTTGCATTGGACTTGTGTAATTAGTTTGCCCCGAATTGGGTTGGATTAAGCCTGATTTGAGTTAGATATGAATTGATCTGTATCGAGCCATAACTATCTGAAACCGTGCCTGGTCGAATGAATGCCCTCGAGTTAGATCGAGGCACAGATATGTCAATATTTCAAGGTATAATGAACGTTACTAGAAATACTTATCGTTTTTGTTCCTCGTGCGCATCGCATTTCATTTCAGACAACACACTCTACAGTCCATTATTTCATTTCCTCTCCGTACAAAAGACAAATAGTAAAACTCGGTAGTTGTTGTCCGCATGACTTAGGAGACAAAAGAAAAGAAATCTTGGATGATCACCCGTACTGCGATAGGAATTCGTACTGTGTGCTTCCCCCCACCGCACCATGTCAAGCTTCCGAAGGTGAAGTCCCCTTGTACCACGTGAAGCGGTGCAAAGGTCACCGCAAAGGTGTGCGTCGTCCGGGAGGAGTTGAACCGGAGAAGAGACGGCTCCACGGTCATTCTGACGCCCGGAGGAGACTGCACTATCGCCTCATTAGTGGAATTCGCGTCGCCCACGTTGGTAACGCTTCTCCGCACCGTCACCGGCGTGTTCTTAAGGTCGGGAATGGAGATGGATGGCAGATTCAGGTGATACAGGCGGTGGTTCACCAACTCGCAAGGTTTTGACGAAATGCTAGTGCAGTGGAAGTACTCGAAGTAATCTTTAGGATCGACGTCATAGACAAGCCCAGGATCTGCAGCTCTGTTAGGATCGATGTGGCCACCGCCAACGTCGAAAGCATCGGCGAGCTTTCGAGGAACCAACCCCCTCTTCTTCTATCGGGAAGCCGTATGCGTTGCTTGTGTAAGCTTTAAAGAGCGGCGGTCATACATCTCGTGATCAGCAGCAACATCTCATGAACGGAACGGAGGAACGGTAACATATCTACTACTCACCAGTCGTTACGAGCGCTGATTTGACGGCGGCAGGAGACCATTGGGGATGCAGTGCTTTGAGAAGAGCTGCTACTCCAGATACATGTGGGCAAGACATGGAAGTCCCTGACATAAACTGATACGAAGTGTTCGCTGCGGCCAAGATGCCGACTACCGGAGCAGTGATATCAGGCTGACCAGACGACACAACCATGAACACATTCGTTGGTTTGCTTTCTTCTTGGGGTGATGAGTGATGAAGTAAAAGTAGGTACCTTCACCAGTTCTGGAAACAATAAACTGGGCCCTCTCGACGAGAAACCTGCCACCCTCGGCGACATCACTGTGCTTCCCACGGTGGTGGATGCTGGAGTCACCTTCACCATGGCGGATCTGCCACTGTTGACGCCATCGGTTCTTCAGAAATAGCCGTAAGGTGTTCGGAAGAACGCATATGCAGGAAACAAACCTTGAACCTTCCCGTTGCGCATAGTTCGATATTTGTAGGCCTACGTCGTAATCTACGAGGACACATATTAAGTCTTCGCAAGGTGCGAGGACACCCATCGGGTATCCTGCAACTATGACGCCTGCTGCTTTGAGTTGCCTCAAGTTCCTTACCACGAAGGATAAGTTTTGGTCGGCAGCAACGGAGCCGCCGGGAACCGTTATATCAGCGCAGAGCACCATCTTCCCTGCTACATCTGTGGAATTTAGATCGACTGCGGCACAACTACGATGGATCACATGTAGTAACTATCAGCCATCTCCTTACCATCTGAACACAAAATAGAAGAGAATAAAGGAATCAGTAATCGATAGTGCTCACTCACCTAAAACTAAACGCGAGCTCTTTGAATCAGTCATCCTTGGATCCGTAGAACATAGATTGTCCCTGCAACAGACTTTTAGTCAGCAACATATTAAGAACAGCTCGGGAAGAATGGGGGTGTTGGTCATAACCCAGTCCGAGGTAGTCCCAGCTTCGCGTGGTATGTAGCGGAACGCTGCGGCTTGGCTGTATACTGATCACCTCCGGCAATTCTAGCACGAAAAAGATGGTTTTTTGACATTATAAATAAATATAATTCAAAGTGAAAAACAATCCTCTCATTCTGATGTCTAAAACAGAAGAATGGATGCGTGGGTAAACAACCTGCATTGTTTATAAATATAATTCAATTTAATGTCTAAAAAAAAATATGGATCCATCATTTTTTGGTGGAAATAAAAAAAATATATAAAGAAAATAGAAAAACTATTTCTGAATAAATCAGAATAATATTAAATATATTAAAATAGAAAAACTTTGATAGATATCTATCTAGGTCCAATTCAAAGCTTCGATAAAAATTTCAAATCACTTGGACTAGTCCTTATATATGATACACTAGCTTTTAGTTTAGACCAAACATTTACAATAAGTTGTTCATTTACTTAGAAGCTCAGATATTAAAAAATATTACATGGATATGATATATTTCCATGGAAATTAAAAAAACTTAGAGAAAATAAAAAAATCATAAACTATTTAGATTTTGAATAAATAAAAAATATTTTAAAAATTAATTAGAAAAAAGATGATATATGCCAATCTAAGTACAATGCAATATTAAAAAAACAAAATTCAAAGCATTTGGATCAGCCTTTCTATGTGATACACTGTTATTTGGTTTGACCCAAAAAAAACTATGTATCAAATTTCAAGGTTTAACTTTTTTGGATTAAATTTTTACTATAGTTTGTTTGTCTATTTAGAATCTCAAATGTTAAAAAATATTACATGGATATTATTGAATCTTAAATTTTGATGATAAAACTAATTGATAAGTGTTTATGATTTAATCTGCGTTTTGAGTGACGCAAGATGCTTCGATCAGGGAGAGACAATTAAAACAGGAAAAATCATGTTGGGTCGGGGGAAAACATGTCAGAAGATTGAACGTCAAGCCGGTGGATCGGTCGACATATCGATAGAAGGCTTCGGGCATCGGGCCAAGAAGAGCGGATATTGCGCCAAAGATATCGGAGTTGCGGAGTCACCTAGCCGATTTGGCAATAGGCCGCAAGAGAGGACGATGCGCTGAAGAATTGGACGAAGCGTCGAGGGACCAATGACATGCCGGACAACATGTTTTTACATATGCAGGATTAACTACGATAGCAAAGCATAAAGCAAAATGAAGTCCCGGAGTCAAGAACGCGATTTCGTTGGGAGTTCGAGAGTTCGTCGGAAGTCCGGACGTTCGTCGGAAGTTCTGCAGGAACCAACTGAGAAGTCTCAAAGCTTGCCAAAGAAGCTTATCGGAACTCGCCAAGAAGATCGTCGTAAAGTCCAAGAGCTTGCCGGGAGTCCGTTGGAACATTGCCAAGAGATCGTTGGAAGTTCGCCGGAAGAAACTAGACTTACGGACTTGTTTAGCTTAGTAAATGTCTTAGGTTTTGTAATTAGCACGTAATTAGGATTGGATTTGGGCCAACCCAATTAGGGGCCAGTTTGGCCCATGTAGGAACTGTGTTGGGCCCAATGAAAAGGCCCAAATAGTGACCCATGAGGTGGCACCGTCGTGGCACAGTCATCGAGATTGTGTCAGGCGGAGGCACCGCCCAGACACAGCCTCTGAGAGGTTGTAGGTGGTGGTACCGCCAGTTTGGGCAGTGGTACCGCCCAGTGTAGTGTCAGTGTCAGACTGACACTAGCAGTGGTACCGCCCAACACAGGCGGTGGTATCGCCCGAACCTAGGAAACCTGGGATGATATGTTTTTAGGAAACCTAGGAAACATAGGCTTCAGTTTGAATCAACTTGAAGCCTATAAATACCCCTCTCATCCCTAGTTAAAAAACACAAGCACAGAGAATTTAAAAGTGAGAAAACGCTGCTGCAATCTCTTGAAAAATTTCCTCCTTCACTATAAGTTTAGAATTCTTTAAGAGAGGAGTGAGTGCTTGTAAGGGTTGTCTCCTAAACCCGGTAAAATGAGAAGAGGGGTGTAAGAAGGAGGTTGATCTTCGCCTGTTAAAGGAAGATCGATAGTAGATGCCGGTGGCCTCGACGGAAGAGGAATCGGTGAAGTAGATGTAGGTCACGACGACCGAACCACTCTAAAATTTGATTTGCATTTCGTCTTGAGCAATTTACTTTACTGCAAACCATTTTACTTGCTTACTGCCTTCAATACATTTACAAACACACTTTCAAGTTAAGCATTTTCGAGTTCAGCTTTTATCGTATGAAAAGTTTTCGGAACCGACGTATTTTACCGCTACACTAATTCACCCCCCCTCTTAGTGTCGACCCCTTTCCTAACAATTGGTATCAGAGCCTCGTTTTCTCATTTGGTTTAACACCCAAAGAGAAATTACTCTTTTTGGCTTTCAAGAGGGTCACTTTCTCATTCGTCCTCCCTTTTTCAATAAGATGAACTACACATATTGGAAAACTCGAATGAGAGTTTTCTTGCTTTCTTTAGATTTGAACTTATGGAATATTGTTGAATTTAGTTTTAAAATATCTTCTCTTCCAATGAAAGATTGGAATGATTTTGAGAAGAAGACTTTTTCTTTAAATGCTAGAGCTATGAATGCTCTATTTTGCGCCTTAGATAAAACTGAGTTTAATCAGGTTTCTATGTGCGAAATGACTTTTGACATATGACGCACTCTCAAAATCACACATGAAGGCACTAACAAAGTTAAAGATTCGAAAATCAACTATTTAATGCATGATTTTGAACTTTTTGGAATGAAGCTTAGCGAAACTATTATTGACATATACACTCGTTTTACGGATGTCGTCAATGGTTTAAAAGCTCTTGATAAAAGTTTTTCGAATCTTGAACTTGTGAATAAAGTTTTACGCTCACTATCTAAAACTTGGGATTCAAAAGTAACGACTATTCAATAATAAAAAAACTTAACTATTTCCCTTTCCAAGAACTTATAGGGTCTTTGATGACCTATGAAATGACGTGCAATACATATGAAGAACTCAAGAACAACCTTCCAAAGAACATGAAGGATTTGTCACTTAGAACACATGAAGACCACTCGAGTATAAGCTCAAGTGATGGTGAACTTGAACTACTCATAAAATTTAAAAAGTTAATGAAACAAAAGTTAAAGAACAAAAAGAACGTAACTACTTGCTATGAACGCAAGAAGAAGGAAACAATCTTGGACGAATCTAACCCATCCGAAGACGAGGAGAAAATCAACAAAGGCGATGTGGCAAACTATGCCTTAATGGCTTTCGACGATGAGGTAATCAAAATGCCTTTGATTTATTTTGAAATTACATGATGCTTTTCATGGGTTAATTTTAATTTAGTTTAGAATAATTATTTTTCTTAAAAATTACATGTTTAAAAATGAAAATGCAAAAATTATGATCATGCTAGTAATTTTGAAAATGATAATGAAAATTATATGTTTTATGTTAATGGAATAAAATATTAGATTTAAATATAATGATGATCCTATGAATGTTTTTCAAGAAGAAATAATGTATATCTTGATGATTTTTTTATTTTGATTGAAACCATGCTTGATGTCTTAATGAAAATATTAAGAAGTTTGATATCATGCTTAATGATGATGCATGGATTTTGTATTGAAAACTAAGCTTGAAAAGTTAGATTCACCTAAAACGAAAAATGCATGACTACAACAAACAAAATGATCTTGATGGAAAATGCTTTATGTTTGATGAAATCAATTTCAATGATGCATAATGATGTACTTATGTAATAAAAATATTAAATATTTTGAAATCATGTCTCGATGTCATGCATAATGATCATGCTTAATAAATTTCGAAATTATGCATTATGATTCTTGAGATTTATGGATTATTGATTTTTACGGTAATGAAAGTGACTTTTTCGGTTTTTAAACGTTGATGCATGTTTTTGGAATAAATAAAAAAGGCATGCTTATATGAAATAAATCACATGAATTGAAATAACTAAAAATAGAAAAATATTTTTCTTGAAAATTTCTTTTTCTCTATCTTATCAATTTTTCACTAAGAGATTGATAAAGTTGTTTATGTCATTTTGAATCTCATAAAAATGATTTTGATGAGTTGAATTTGAATGAGACTTATCTTAATTTTTTGAGATTTATAACTTGAGATTTCTTATGCATGAATCAAGATATTATATCATTTGATCTCTTATATTTCTTTTTGTTATTTATAAAAAAAAAATTGATAAAATAAATCATGTCTTTTGTAATTCAAGAGGTCATATCTTTCATGACATGATGTCTTTGTATTTATGGCTTGTTTTCCTTGAAATAATTGAAATATTTTACACTATTTTGTTCTTCCCTTATTTTTTCTTGTTTACAATGATAAAAGAAAGAAAAGTTATGATCATATGGTAGGATGCAATTTAATAAATTAATATCATCATGATTTGAAATACTATAATTTGTTGCTAATATTGATGTAATTATGAATGATGATTTGGAATGGTAATGATGATTTTATATTTTGAAAATATACATGATGATTTGGTATTATGAATACAATGCTTATGCTTTTTAATTATGATGATGAATGTGATATATTGCATATGTTGTGAATCATGATTGCTTTGATTTAAATTCAAGGTTTATCTTAATTATGGCATTTTGAAATAAGAATGATTACTTACCTTTGTCATGGTTTAGAAATTGACCTAAAGGGAAAAAAAATTACAACATTGTATTCTTCCCTTCTTTTTGACATTGACAAAGGGGGAGAAATATCGCTAGCTTATCTTGCAAAATTTAGAAACTTGCACTTTGCAAAGGAAGCAAAATTGCTAGCTCAAACATTGCAAAGGAAGCAAAAATTTGCTAGTTTACAAATTGCATGGAGAAAGAAGTGCTATCTTGCTTATCTCAAGAAGCAAAACATGCTAACTTGCACATCTAGCAAAATTTAAAAACTTATATTTCAAGAAGCAAGAGTTGCTTTCTTGAACATCTCAAAATTGCTAGTTTGCATGTTTTAAAATGTTATAAAATTTTTGCTAGCTTGTATGTTATAAACTTTATATCTTATTACCTAACATATTTAAAACTTGATAGCTTGCATGATATGACACTTGCTAAATTTTTTAGCTCACAAATTGCATGATGATAAAACTTGATATTTTTTATGCAATGATTTGAACTTGTTTGTATAAACACTTGATAGTTGTAACTTCTCCTTTTTGTTGATGGCAAAGGGGGAGAAGTATTATTATGTTATGCATGATGACATGTTGCAAATATTGATGATGAAATTTGCAATGACTTGAATTCAGTTTGAATTCAAGATTCTATCAATATGGCATATTGATAGGGGGAGTTAAGGTTAACTCCATCGTCGATTAGTTGTCATCATAAAAAAGGGGAGATTGTTGAATCTCGGATTTTGATGATGAAATCAATTGATAAGTGTTTATGATTTAATCTGCATTTTGAGTGACGCAGGATGCTTCGATTAGGGAGAGACAATTAAAGCAGGAAAAATCATGTTGGGCCGGGGGAAAACATGTTAAAATATTGGACGCCGAGCCAGTGGATCAGTCGACGTATCGACAGAAGGCTTCGGGCCATAGATTCAGGCATCGGGCCAAGAAGAGCGGATATTGCGCTAAGGATATCGGAGTTGCGGAGTCAACTGACCGATTGGGCAACATGCCGCAAGAGAGGATGATGCGCTGAAGAATCGGACGAAGCGTCGAGGGACTAATGACATGCCGGACAACATGATTAATGCTTAGTATTAATTATCTAGATCGAAGTGTGTTTTTACATGTGTAGGATTAACTACGATAGCAAGGCATAAAGCAAAATGAAGTCCTGGAGTCAAGAACGTGATTTCGTCGGGAGTTCGAGAGTTCGTCGGAAGTCTGAACATTCGTCGAAAGTTCTACAGGAACCAACCAAGAAGTCTCAGAGCTTGCTAGAGAAGCTCGTCGGAACTTGCCAAACAGATCGTCGTGAAGTCCAGGAGCTTGCCGGGAGTCCGTTGGAACATTGCCGAGAGATCATCGGAAGTTCATCGGAAGATCACCGGAAGCTCACCAGAAGAAACTAGACTTGGACTTGTTTAGCTTAGTAAATGTCTTAGATTTCACAGTTAACACGTAATTGGGATTAGATTTGGGCTAACCCAATTAGGGGCTAGTTGGGCCCATGTAAGAACTGTGTTGGGCCCAATGAAAAAGCCCAAACAATGACCCATGAGGTGGCACCGTCGTGGCACAGTCTCCGAGACTGTGTCAAACGGTGGTACCGCTTGGACACAGCCTCCGAGAGGCTGCAGGCGATGGTACCACCAATCTGGGCGATGATACCGCTCAGTGTCAGGCGGTGGTACCGCCCAGCATAGGCGATGGTACTACCCGAACCAAGGAAACCCGGGATGAGATATTTTTAGGCTCCAAGTTTGACTCAACTTGAAGCCTATAAATACCCCTCTCATCCCTGGTTAAAAAATATAAGCATAAGGAATTTAAAAGTAAGAAAACGTCGCTGCAATCTCTTGAGAAATTCCCTCCCCCACTCTAAGTTTAGAATTCTTTAAGAGAGGAGTGAGTGCTTGTAAGGGTTGTCTCCTAAACCCGGTAAAAGGAGAAGAAGGGTGTAAGAAGGAGGTTGATCTTCTCCTATTAGAGGAAGATCGATAGTGGATGCTAGTGGCCTCGACGGAAGAGGAATCGTCGAAATGGATGTAGGTCACGACGACCGAACCACTCTAAAATATGATTTGCATTTCGTCTTGAGCAATTTACTTTACTGCAAACCATTTTACTTGCTTACTGCCTTCAATACATTTACGAACACGCTTTTAAGTTAAAGCATTTCCGAGTTCGACTTTTATCGTACGAAAAGTTTTCAGAACCAACATATTTTACCGCTGCACTAATTCACCCCTTATCTTAGTGCCGACCTCTTTCTTAACATATATAACATATTTTAGTAAAAATAAAAATAATATGAGAAAAATAAAAAAAATCATAAAAACTATTTATATTCTAAATAAATCACAAAAGCCATAGATGTCTATATAAGTATAATTTAAAATTTTCATAAAAGTTTTAGAGCATTGTGACTGGTCTTTATATGCGATACATTATTTTTAGTTTGATATTAAAAGATAGTATATCGTATATCAAAAATTAATTTTTTTAAACAAAACTTTTATAATAAGTTGTCCAACTATTTAAAATATCAAATTAAAAAAAATATTACATAAATATATCATGTTTTGATGAAAATAAAAAATATATATGAAGAAAAATAAAAAAAAATCGTAAACTATTTATGTGGGTAAAATTCAAAGCTTTCATTAAAATTTTAAAATATTCAGATCCGTTCTTATATACGATATATTATTTTTTATTTGACCTAAAAAATAATATATGGGGCGGTCGTGGGCCACCACGCTGACCATGCCGTCGAGGGACATAAATAGGATGGATTTGCTTTTATTCCTCGTGCATCTAAAGTACACGTTTATTTTGAAGATAGAAAGAGAGTAGAAGCTGCTTGACACGACAAGACATAACTGCGCTCCATACTATCACAATCTTACGTGCCTTAAAAGGTATCCAATCCAAAGACATCTTAGGAGGTATCTGAGAACTCATCTTGAACGATCACCCGAACTGCAAGAGGAATTCTTACCGAGTGCTTCCCACCATCAACCCACGTCAAGCTTCCGAACGTGAAGCCCCCTTGCACCATCTGAAGCGATGTGAACTTGACCATAAAGGTGTGCACGTTCTGGGTACAATTAAACTGGAGAAGAGAAGGCTCGACGGTCACTTTAACGCCTGAAGGAGACTGCACCACCGCCATGTAAGTGGAATTCGTGTCGCCCACATTGGTGACGGTTCTGAACACCGTCACAGAGGTCTTCAGGTCGGGAATGGAGATGGAGGGCAGATTCAGGTGATACAGATGGTGGTCCACCAAGTCACAAGAGCCCAATGCATCATCGCTGCAGTGGAAGTACTTGAAGTAATCTTTAGGATCGACATCGTAAATAAGCCCAGGATCTGAGGCTCTGTTGGGATCCATTTGACCTCCGCCGAAGTCGAAAGGATCGGCCAGCTTCCGCACACCGCCGTTTGCTTCTATTGGGAAGCCGATCGCGGTAGTTGTGCGAGCTTTAAACACAGGCGTTCATATGTCACGTCAGCGAACGATCATGAGCGGGCAAAGAGTTGCATGCACGTAGCAGATTACTCACCAGTTGTTACGAGTGCGGATTTGATAGCAGCAGGAGACCAATGGGGATGCACTGCTTTGAGAAGAGCTGCAACTCCAGATACATGAGGACAAGCCATTGAAGTACCGGACAGGAATTCGTACGAATCTCTCACCGCTGCCAATATAGTAGCTCCCGGAGCTGTGATGTCAGGCTGGCCAGAAGGTAAACGTCAAGCCATTGAAGAGAAACAAGATTGTTATTTTTCGGTGAAGGAAGATGATGATACCTTAATTAGTTCGGGGAACAATACGCTCGGCCCTCTGGAGGAGAAAGCTGCCACCCTGGGCGCCATCACTTCGCTCCCCAAAATGTTGGATGCCGGGCTCACCCTCACCACTGGGGAACTGCCAAATCAACTGACGTTAGATTGGAACATTGGCTTCCCGGCGTTCGAGAAAATCCAAGACGAGAGAGAAGCTAGCAAACCTGGAGCTCGTCACATATGCCAATATTGTCGCGCGTCTTCCTCTATCTACATTGACACACAAAACTTGACAAGTTGAGAGGAGGCCAAGTGGGGGTCGTGCGACAATAACACCCGCTGCTTTGGCTTCGTTCAGCCTCTTTGCCACGTCCTGGAGGTAGCCATCGGCAGCGACAGCGCGGGCAGGAGGCTCGCCATCATCGCACAATACAATCTTTCCTGCTACATTCGTGCAGTTTATGGACTCCTCCGAGCAACTACAATGGACGGAGTATAGGTTAATATCTGTCCTTTTCTGATATCCTAACCAAAAGACAAAGCACAGTAGTTACCTCCCACCATCCATCAGCTCTATGGATCCGTCATGCTTAGATCCGTAGAACAAAGATTGTCCCTGCAACAGAATTTAGTCAGCAATCGATCACGAGTAGACGCGAAATTTTCGAGTTGATCAGTAGTAGTAAAGATGAAACTCATGCTACCGAAGCTTGATTGTCTCCGAAGGTTAGGGCGGTAGGAAAAGAGCGATCGATGCTGCTGGCTGCGACGGTGATCACCCACGGGAGGTCATTAGCAATGGTCTGAGGGACGGGGCCATCGTTGCCGCCGGCGAAGACCACCGGTATCCCCTTCGCTGCCGCGTGTATAGAAGCATAGTATGGGTTAAGCTGCCCACCGAGGGACAGTGACAAGATGTCCACACCATCATGTATAGCGTCATCTATTGCCTTGAGCACAGTGGCGTCGAGACACCCTACACCGACCCAGCACGCCTTGTAGATTGCTAACCGAGCACGAGGAGCTCCTCCTCTCGCGGTGCCGGAACCCAGACCATGGAAACTCACATTACTCACGAACGAGCCTGCTGCGGTGGAAGCCGTGTGCGTCCCGTGGCCTTGGGAGTCTCGGGGAGACTTGTACTCTCCCGCCAGCAGCGAAGGATCGATGCCTCCGGCATACCATCTTGCGCCGATGATCTTGCGGTTGCAGCTGTGGATGCTGAACAGTTCGCCTGTTTGGCATATTCCTTTCCAACGAGATGGCACGGGGCCATAACCATGGTCGTCGAAGCTTCTGGATTCCGGCCAAATGCCTGCGTTGTCGTTGAAATATTGCATGACGATGTGAAATTAACAAGCTCGTCGACAGTACATTACTCGATGGCCGATGCTTACCTGTGTCTACAAAACCAATGATGACTCCATCTCCGAAGTTGCTTTGCCGAAGGAGGCCTGTGGGTTGGTGTTGGTTATAATTCAGGCCGAGGAATTCCCAGCTTCGCGTAGTATGTATGGGAACGCTGCGGCTTGGCTTGACACTGATCACTTCCGGTAATTCTGACATGAAAATTGCGGCATATTATCTGTATTATCATTATGATCTCGATTGAATTACCTATTTAAAAGATTAAACCAACAAAGGAGACATGATGTGTTCATCTTTGTTAGGGAAATTTACCTAGAAAACTGCTTGCTAATTAACTTTTTTACTAGATAGAAGGGCTTTCTTTTTCTAAATTTTGGTTTTATCTTCTTATTCTAATCTTTTTCTTTCAAAATTTTTTGAACCAGTTTGGATTAGTGAATGAGATGGTTGTATTAGAGAATGCGATTATAATAATAAATAATAATAATCGTTCAAGCCATCAAGTCTTAAGATATTTAGTTCCAAACCACAGTCAACGAGTTCAAGTCAACTCATCACCTATGTAAACAACTAAATCTCAAAGTATCATCAATGTTTTTTTTTTTCTCAATGTGATCTGTAACTTGTGATCATTGATTAGGATAGGCGATGGTTAAAATATTTAATATGCAAGTCGAAAGAAGAAGAATTCTCTTAATTTGTTTTATAAATATTATATCTTTTTTGTCTCAATGTCACTATTCCTCCATCTTCTTGGCATTTTTCATTTCTTCCATCTTCTCCTCCTCTATTCTTACCTCTTCCGTCGTATTCTTTTCTATCAACATAGAAGAGAGGGAAGAAAAAAACAAAGAAATGTAGTAATTCGGTTTGTGTTGAGGTTGATACTCAAACTCATCAAAAATCAAACAAAGGCATACTTATCAATCGTCGTAAAAAGGAACACCCCTTGGTAAATTCTTCATAGAGGGACACTATTTGATAAAAACTAATCAGCAGGGGGGTTTTTCTAAGTAAATTATCCCCTTTTTTTATTAAAAAAAAAGGTTAAGCAATATGGTTCATTTTTTCACTAAATCTCTATTTTCTATTATTAAGTGCATAGACAAAAGGAAAAAAGAAGAAGAAAGTTGCAAGTAAAATTCCACTCGTGCAACTGAGGCGCACTCACAAGAATACCAGCATATCTCTCCATCTTTTATTTGATCGTTTTTGTTATCATAAAATAAAATGCATATAAAGAAAAACACGTAGAATGATTGGTTAAAAACCTGCGATTTGGTCTGCTAGAGATTCTGTGAGCATGGCCGCAAAACCCGAGAAGCCATGTCTATAGCTGTAGACAATAGAATTCATAGCTTCCTCCATGCTGAAACGCCAATTCCAGTCCTTCGTAAGCATAAGGGAGAAAAGAGGAAAGAGAAGTAATCAGTCATGCAGATGTACCTCCCCAGTAGTGAAGACAACAAATCATGGTGCGACGCAGTCACAAGGTCTGGATCTTCATGTCGTCTCTCTCCGAGGTAAACAATATACAGCTGAAAAATAAAGACACATTTACTCGAATTTAGCAAGTAATCGACCAACAATATCATAGCAAATGGACTTCCACCTTCGTTGATGGTTTATCTGCAAATGCTTCCAACGGGAAGGAGTTCAACGTGATGAGGAGGAGGAGACATATGGAGGATAGGAAATGCTGGGAAGCCATCTTAGTTTGGTAATGGAGGAGAGAGCTCATATCATGGCTCTCCTTATAAGCACGTAATGGTCCATGGCAGAAGGTTTACCAACTCGAAAGATGAATACAAAACATCCCATTGTCTCACCTGCCACCATGGGCTAATTCAAGGATTGACGATTCGGACAACGAAACTGAGTTGCCTGAGTCATAAGATCATAAACTTGTATGATGATTTCATCATCAATTTGCAGTTTGAAATGTTGGAAAGTGGGATTAGAAAAAGTATTCTGGATAAGCAATGTATGACTAATTCAATAACATGAAGTTGCACAGCTCAACTCGTTTATAATATCCATCGCACATTACGTTTTGCCATGCGAAAGAGAGGAACAAAAGGAATACAAATCGTTAGAAAATTAGATGAGTTCTTCAAGTTGCAGACAAGGTAGGAGACTGCAGCTCCGATGTCTCTCTCAAAAGCTCCAAGTCCTCGTCTGTACTTCCATCATAAGCATTTAAGTATGATTATCTATAAATAGGTATTGACTATTATATTTCAAAGTCTTTTGTCGAGAATTAATTAAACGTCTAGTTAGCTATAATAGGGATAGTTGGTGATTAATATACTAAGCCATTTGCATTGAAATATGAAATAGAGAGCGAAGTCAGAACACATGCATCCAACTGTATGCATACGGATTGAAATATAAGCCTGTTATGTTAGTGCTGAGATTTATAAGTATTTTGAAATGTCTTATACGAATGTCGAAAAAAAAAATCAAAACTTAGAAATTTATATTTAATTCTTTTATAAATATATCATATGTCTCTAGATTTTGATGGGACAAGCAAGATGCAAGGCACACTTTTTGGTACTTCTAGGTTTTTGTGTACGATGTCTGTGAAAAAAAAATAATTTTTTTGGATTTATGTGATATGTATGTAAGGAAACTATAACTTAAGGATTTTGTAATTGATTTTATATATTAAAGAATTAAGTTTTCTTCATAAATGTAGATGAGAGTTGTCAAATCATGTTAAATTTTACGATGATTTTTAATATGTTAATTTCTTATAGATTTTTTTATTTTAAAATGTTCTCCTCTCTTTCCAATAAGTGATATCAAAGCCTAAAAGATTTAATGGTCAAAGATTCAATAAGAATAATCAATGAAAAATGAAATGAGTGTGGAGCAAAAATATTTTCTTTTTAGAGTTATGAAAGTGGATAAAATACTCGATTATTAAGATTTATAAGTATTTTAAGATTCTTAAAGTTAGTATCATAGAATAAAAAGTCTGAGTTTAAAAATAAGTTTTTGTGAAGAATACTCGATTTTTAGGTTTGATTTGGAGGAGGGTAGATAAGATACGAGGAATACACTCGATCCTCTTAGGTTTCTATCTAGGGTGTCTAGAAAGAGTACTATTTAGAATTTTTAGAGATGACGAGAGAACACATATAAATTCTTCAAATTTATTAGAGAGGTGTACAAGAAAATTTATGTTTAAATGAGATAACTCAAATGTCTTGTAATTGATCTCATATATTAAAAATTTTAATTTACTTTGTGGATATAAATAAGGGTTGTTAACCCATATTAAATAATTTTTAATATACTATTTTAATTATTAATTTATGATGGATTTTTTTAATTTTTAATTTTTTTCTCTCCCATTGGATAAGATGGTAATTTCTTCTATCCATTTTTCTACTGTGCTTAGAAATCTTCTTGGGTAGGATGTCACCATCCTATCATATTTTTATAAGAATAAAAAATTATTCTAGAGATGGTGATAGAAAATATATTTAGGAATCCTTCTATTTAGAATTTATATGAGAGAAAAGATATAAATTCTTTGAAAAAAATCGTACTTAAGTGAGATAACTCAAGGGTTTTATAATTAATCTAGATAAGAGTTATCGACCCATATTAAATAATTTTTAATATAATATTTTAATTATTAATTTATCATGAATTTTTTAGTTTTAATTTTTTTCTCCCCAATATGATGATGATTTCTTCTATCCATTTTCCTATTGTGTTTGGAACCAGGATGTCATCATCTTAACATGATTCTATAAGAATTAAAAATTATTATTAATTTTCTGGGGGATTTCCATACACTAATTCTACTACTAATAAATAAAAAACTCAATCGTTGCGGTATAAACAGCTTACCTAATTCTAAGTTTTATTTATTCTCCAGCAGAAGGCAGTTGACTTTGGCTTCTTTTTTTGGGGCCACATTTTGTTAAAGAATCTTGAAATAAATGGCTAATCATGTTCAATTTGGGCTACAAGGGAAATGAGAGAGAGAGAGTGAGTGTAGACCAGACAGGCATGGAGTCTTGTGACTGCAGACTTTTCTTTTGTCTCATGCTTGAAGAAAACCATGGGCAGGATAGAGGAAAGCTGTATAGAGAGCAATGGTATAATAGCCAGACTTTGTAAATCCTATCTTGGTTTGATCAGCTTGTAAGATCTTCATAAATGGGTGTTAAACTAAATATTATATGATTATATACGTTTGTGGTTGGTTGCATGTTCTCTCTTCGCCTATATTTATAAGCATACCAATGAATAAGAAATATTTAGAAACATATTGATTTTTAGATATTAGAATTAAAACTAAAATTAATTATTTTGATTTGATTTTAAACCTGTTTAAATGTTTTTAAATTTGATAAAATCGAAACCAACTATTCCACACTGAACCGATGGAAACTACTCCAAAGAACAAGATTTTAAGCGACATGAGTTGTCACTAAGCCAAGAACAAACAACCAGTACGAGCTTTCTGATGCACGACACAAGCAGAGATTTCGGGGAGTAATCATAGTTTTGCTCCATGCTTTTAGCAGCAACAGTCGAATTCGGAACAGTGGATGAGCCGCAGAGGGATCAGCAGAGTCCCTGTAAGTAGCACAAAGCTGCCTCAACTGTGTTTGATAGGGGATAGCGACAACTCGGGCTTTTGATTTGGAACCGTATCTTCTCATCCAGGATGCTGCTCTATAAATTTATCTTAGATTGCTTCTTTTAATACAGTGTTCACCAGAGCAATACTTGCGTCCTCTTCTCACTTACATCTCAGAAATTTTAGCACAGAATTCGGAGAAAACTCGATCTTTTTGAGCTTTTTCATAAGACTTTTTTTTAAAAAATATATGAAACGCTTTATATGATAAATCTATTATATCTATGCTATGGATCGGTCTAATATCACTACAATCTAGACAAATGAACTCAAAATTCAATAAAAATCAATGCATGTACAAACATAAAGTCTCAAGAAGCTGTTTCTGAGAATAATTCTTGGCTTTGTACTCACTAGTCAAAACAGGATCCCTTTTTTTATCTGGGTAATTGTAAACCGACCACCAGTCTCAAACCCCAATTACCAGTAGTGTTTGTCTGCCAATTGTTTCTTCAAACTATTTATTACTTTGTGGTCTCCGTTTTCAATGAGCATATGGGCTCATTGACAAAAGTGTACATCTCCACTGCACATGATTGCACCCCCAGCAGTGGCACAGAACAATGGCCTCATTCTATTCGTTCCAAAAGCTACTGCAGTGGAGCTCATTTTTAGATGCTTTAATGGTTGATTGGTCCCCAACAAAGACTCGGGGCTTGAAAACTCGCAGACCCGACCATTGACCGGTGTTATCACCTAAATGATGGCATGATTCCCTAGAAAAAGAGGAGCTTTGCTAATAGTCTAGCACCTCTCTCACAAGCTACTCTTGTTTTAGGCTCCGCATCTGGCGGATATGAACACTGCACCGCAGCTTCCCCATCGAAGGCCATTCCACTCCAAGGTGGAGTCACTGGTGTCACGGACGATCGTTCTTGTCCGAATCCAGTGTCTGACACAGGGAAGTATTGTGCTTCGGCATGGTAGCTATTCTGCAATCATCTCGAATTCGTATCGACAAGCAGTTGAAATATGAGGACTGCAGAGATCCATGCTGTCTTCTCGTTCCTGGGAAGAAGGTGGGGCACTGCTCCAGTAACTCTCTTCTTGCAAGTTGGACAATCGAATGATTCAACGAGTGATGGACCTACTCCGCACTCATGCTCTTGGATTATTGTGATTATTGGAGTTCCATGTTCAGAATCGCTCAGCAAATGCGACATCGTTCTGAATCCCTCCTGTTGCTCCAACTAGTTCGGGCCTAAATCGATTGCTGTCCCGATCCGGAAAGCTGACGCCTTTGGACAAGGATCGACGTCCCACGGTCTTTTCACATGCCCCAGAAGCAAACCTAATCATCGATCGGCAGCACCAGCTAGTGGACCACTTCTTCTTTCTCCCTCTCCATCTCCGGACTACAACAGCACCTCCTGCTACATGTTCTTGTGACCTGAATGCAGACCATATTGAAAGCAGCAAAAAAGTTTGGAGAGGGGAAGAAGGAATGGCGTAAGGAGAAGGAAAAGCACAGAAGCAATCACTAAACCCCAAGACATTATAATCACCAACAGCAACATCAAGAGCGTGGGCCTGCCGCGCTCCCACCTCCCTCTCTCTCTCTCTCTCTCTCTCTCTCTCTCTCTCTGTACACACACTTCACAAGCACTACTAGCTTACTTCTTCTTCCTCTTCAGCCCTACCCTCTCTTCTTATTTAGCTAGATAGATAAGTAGAGGGCCTTGAAGCAGCCTCAGACATCATGCACACAAACAAGAAACAAGACATCTTCTTTTACTGGTTTTCTGTTCTCTCTTCTTTTAGTGCGTGATGGCTGGCTACTGCTGCTGCTAAATATTAATGAAGAGTGGGATAAGACGGCTAGTGATCGAGTGCGTTGGGTCCGCTACAGTAGCTCAAGTAGGGATTCCAAATCCACTGCACCAAAAACTTGCGGCCGCCCAGCCCGTTCATGTTGTAGGTGGCGCCGCTGTGGCCGTCGAGCAGCATCTGACCCGTGTAGGCCCCGCCCCCGCCGGTGCCGTAGATGCCCTCGCAGAGGTCAGCGATCTCGGTGGGGAAGCAGGGGTCCTCCCCGGCGTACCACGCGTTGATCAGGGGGTTGGACGCCATCTCCGCTAGCTCGTGGGCCACCACGCTGACCATGCCGTCGACCCCGACGTCGCCGTTGGGCGGGCGGTCTGCCGTCCGCGGCCCGAGGGCGAATGGCGGCACGGCGAAAGGGTAGGCGCAGATCCCGGGGCACTGGGTGGCGGAGTTGCCGATCCAGGCGTAGGGGAGGGTGTAGCCAACGATGGCCGGGAAGGTGAAGTAGTGGAAGCCGCAAACCTGGACGCAGAAGTCTTGGACGGCGACGTCCGAGGAGGTGAGGACGAGGTAGAGGCCACCCCGGGGGTTGACGGGGAGGGGACGGCGGGGGGAGTTCACGGCGTCGCGGATGACGGACTGGATAGCGAGGCGGGAGAGGGCCCGGCCGTGGGAGTAGCGGCGATCGGACCGCTCGGCACCGAGGAGCACTGTGGCGGAGACGTTGGCACCGGTCTGGTCGGTGTACAACCGGACGGTGCGCCACCAGGCAGCGACGGAGGGGTGAGGGGCGGAGGGGGCGGATATGGAGCGAAGGAAGGCGCGGAGGATGTGCTTCTGGGCGGGCGCCCACGCGCCGTACCAGATGGGGTGGACGGTGACGTTGGCGGCGAGCACGGGGCCCATGTGGTAACGCAGTTTCACGAATTCCGACGACCCCTCGTACTTCTTCGACGCCCCGATCCCCGCAGCGGCGGCGGCGGTGGCTCCGCTCCCACCGCCACCGACGCTCATGGTGTTGGCTGTGGCGTTGCCAAGGAAGTGGTGCGGCCACGGGCGCCATGCCGCGACGCCTAGCGGCAAGGCAATCGCCAAGGCTACAAGGGTGACGAGCAAGAAGCGGGAGCTTGTAATACACATTGTAGGAGAAGAGCCTACAAAGAAACGCCTCAGCTCTCAGTGGTGGTGAGGTGAACAGAGGGAGGGGGGAGGGGTCTCTTCTAAATAGCTGCTGGCTTTTGTTGCCCAATTCCGAGGACGAGAAAATGTGCCGAGGAACGCATACGAACATCTCGCTCTTCCTATTGGAGCAGACAAATCAGACGGACGGTTGAGATTAAAGGAACTAGTGCGATGAACGGTTCTGAACGAGAGTAGAAAAGCGCGCCATCGAGTGGCGGGGGTTGAACAGTGGCAGACAGGTTGGAAGCTCTGTGTGTGTGGCTGTCAGGGCTGTCCCCACCTGCCTGCGAACGCATCCCCAATCCAATTTCGCCGTTCTCGATCGTATCAGGAGAACAGAAGGACATGCGAGCAGAGCAGTCCGTATCACCTCGCCGTGTGGGCCCCGTTGCAGTCCTAACAAGGGAAACTTGGCGATCGCAGAGGCTCGCGTCCGGTGCTCTCGCTCCCCTTGGTACGCGGACGGCGACAAATCATCCGGGACCCAACCAGTCCGGCGTCTCGGAGGGAGATAATAATTCGGCGGGGGGAGCACATCGCTTTCGGGCCCAACCCCGCGGAAGACAGGAGTGGTGCTCCCCTTGTACGATTATTATCCTCCACACTTCGCCTCATGCTGTAAATAAAAGAACGCTCGGCCACCTCGCGGGGGTTGAATCCCAGGAGATTTGATGCATCGGTAGAGGCAGCCATGTCCACGATCACGGACCGAACTGATGGGGCGCCATCTGACGCACAACACGAGGGCCTCTTTTATTTCTCTCGGGGACATTGTCGCAAACAGTTGGTGGGGTCTGCAAATGGGTACTCTTTATACAGCGGCACTACGAGCGAGTGGCGCGTACACGGCTGTGCCGGAGCGCAATGATGGGGTTAGATGGTGGTGGTAATGCGTGCATCTACCACTCGCTCCACCGCCCGTCCGAGTTAGGTCGGCGCTTAAATCATTCCGGTCACGGACGTCTCTTTCGAATCCCCAAATTGGTAGTGATTATTATCTGCGACATCGAAGTCAATTACAAATAGAATACACATCAAATAAACTAAGATCCTTTTGAAAGCCAAGAAGAAGCTTCGACTTGGCTAAATCCATTGAGCAAGTGTAATTTGCAAGAAGATTCATCCAAGCCCAAGTAATGGACGCACCGAAATTATAGTTAATCCCATACCAATCGATGGGCGAAGCCCAATTCAAATGCAGAGCTTTTCGATTTGGCCCAATCAACTACCCAAGCCTATTTTGTTTGTCGTAAGACAAGAGACCAAAACCAAATGATTTAAATGCCTCGATCTTCAAAGTCGAGCGTATCAATTTGACTTTTCTTCCTCAAATCTGAATCGGAAGAGGTAGGTAAAGCCACATCTAATAAAGCCAAGTTGGTTTCTCAGCACTCATACGAGACTGCAGCCTTGTTTTACATGTCCCTTTTCGTTGGATCATCATATTCTAAGTGAATACGTAATTGTCTACGACGCTATGGAGTCAATATAAAGAAAAACATTAAAAGAAAAAGATTATGGTGGTAAGGGTTTGGTAATGTGACAATAGCACTTGTCCTGTGATATCAGACTGTTGTGATCACCAGTCGCGCATCCAACCTACCCATTCCATCCTCAACGCGGTGGGAGGAGGAACTAATTACAGGCATTTGCTTTGGAATCCAACAACTAGAAATCAAAAGAAATAAAACAGAGGAAATTTTGGTCAACGAGACAAGATGGGCCCACAGCCAGCTATATGATCGAGCCTCGCTTTTTTCCCTTTTGTTCTCTTCAACTCACGCCTTTCTTAACCCGAACCAAATCTCAGGGGGAGAGGGAAGAGAGGCGGATCAAACGTAGCAGTAGACTGAGAGCCCATGGCCGCTTCCTCCTCCGCGAACGCCGCCCGAGCCCTCGTGGGCCTCGCCGTCTACGACCATGGCTCATCTTCCAACGCCCGCCCCGACCGCGTCGCCCTCCCGGCCGGCGGATCCGCCCTCAGCTCCCACGCCGCCTGGTCACTCACGTCCTCCCCCTCTCCCCGCTTCCAGCAGTGCGCCTCTCGCCGACGGCCGAAGCCCTGCTCCTCTCGCCGCGCTGCGCCCGCCAGGGCCGCTGCGGTGGAGACCCTCGAGGCCGCCGCCACGGATGCCCTCGTGGAGAAGTCCGTCAACACCATCCGGTTCCTCGCCATCGACGCCGTCGAGAAGGCCAACTCAGGCCACCCGGGCCTCCCCATGGGGTGCGCGCCCATGGGCCACATCTTGTACGATGAGGTCATGAATTACAACCCCAAGAACCCCTACTGGTTCAACCGCGACCGGTTTGTGCTCTCCGCCGGCCATGGATGCATGCTCCAATATGCCCTGCTCCATCTTGCTGGCTACGATAGCGTTAAGGTACGGCCTCCGATCTGTCTGGTTCAACCGCGACCGGTTTGTGCTCTCCGCCGGCCATGGATGCATGCTCCAATATGCCCTGCTCCATCTTGCTGGCTACGATAGCGTTAAGGTACGGCCTCCGATCTGTCCCGAGAGTTATTTCCAGATTCGACGATGAGATTTCCAAGAATATTAGGAACTTGATGCTGATCTTACTTTTGTCAACCTTATCTTCAGAGATTTGGATCGTTCTTCTTCTTCTTTTACCCATATACTTTGATCTTATCTGTGGTTTATGAGAAGTTCTGTTTGGTCGCTTTTGCTTGGCTAAATCTTAGATTTCTTGATCTATTCTATCGCGAAGTCTTCTGCTTCTTGACATATTTCTCAGCCTAACTAGAAGAGAATTTGATAGATATGGTAGTCCTGTAACTTTTTCTTTGTTCTTAATCGTGGGGATATCTATGTTTATTTTGTTGGAATTATAGAGTTTCTAAAGTGGGAGAACTTCTCGTTTGAACGGTTCATTCAGGCATCTCTATGTTAACC
>LVTN01000084.1:0-12224 GCA_001649415.1 Musa itinerans | reverse complement strand
GACTGGTAGTCTCCTTCGATGAGAGAAGGGTCGACGCCTCCGGCGTACCATCTTGCACCGATGATCTTGAGGTTGCAGTGGTTGACGGTGAAGTTTTGACCTACTTCACACGTTCCTTTCCAACGGGATGGGACGGGGCCGTAACCATGGTCATCAAAGCTTCTCGATTCCGGCCAAATGCCTATGTAAGAAAAATTTGTAGGACAGGGCAAGCTCAATGACGATAAGGTAATGATTGCTTGCCTGTGTCGACGACGCCGATGATGATCCCATCACCGTTGTTGCCTCTCACGAGTAGTCCCGTGGGTTGGGGTTGTTCATAACCAAGATCAAGGTAGTCCCAGCTTCGCGTAGTAAGCAGTGGAACGCTGCGGCTTGGATTGACACTGATCACTTCCGGCATTTCTAACATGAAAAGAAAAGGGCAATATGATCAAGTTGCTTACTCATCTTAATTAAGGATTATGTATACGTATAAATATGATAAATATACGAAACACGTGATGATTCTCTCTCTCTCTCATCTCAAGCGCCAACCTTATCTTAAGCAGCCTGTCGATTCAAGAGGTTAATAATGAGCCGGCCTTTAGCTCAATAATAGAAGAAGCATTCACAGACTATTGTGATTGAGATTTTATTTTCACATATTGATTTATCGTCCCTTCAAATTTCAGATATATTCTTGCATGTATCTTTTGGATTGTTCTCATCAGTTGTGCTGTTAATCATTTTAGAACTTGCTTCCATTGTCACCGGTAAAATAGGCCAGAAATTGAAGAAGGAAGAACCTGCAATTTGGTCTGCTTGAGATTCTGTAAGTATGGCTGCAAAGCCCGAGAAACCATGCTTATAGCTGTAGACAATTGAACTCACGGCTTCCTCCTTGCTGAATCACCAATTAGAATAATCTGTAATCGAGCATATATGACAGAAAGATGAAAGGAACATAAACAATATATGGTGCAAAAATGCACACCTCCCCAGTACGGAAGACAACATATCATGGTGCGACGCAGTCACAAGGTCTGGATCTTCGTATCGTCTTTCTCCAAGATCCACAATGTACAGCTTCGCAGTAGAAGAGGGCAGAGAGACACTCGCCTTGGTTGATGGGTGATCTCCAAGCGGTACCCTTTGGAAGTAGCTCCAAATGAGAAGCAAGATTACCAGAGACATGGAGGATAGAATAAGAAGGGATCCCATCTTCTGCTATTGAGTGGCAGCATTCGAACGGTGGGCGCTATTTATAAGCTACCAAGATAAAGACGAAGGTGACGGTCGACAACCTCAAAGGAACCCACAGGTCAAAGTCAAACAAGAATAATAAGATTGTGGGCATAGTTGTAAGGTTCCTTTGGAGCTACATTAATTACCCGTATACACATTTAGACATGATTATAATTTGTTTTACTTGTAGATTTGGAACTTTGTGACTCAAATAATAAAATAGTCATTTACACTATTATTGCATGGCTTGAATATAGAGAAATTGATTAAGATTTTAAAGAAATAAATAATAAAAAATATTTACCAGTGACATACACTTTATATCATCTGATAGGTCAACGCAAGTTGGAAGTTCATTTATTATAATATATTAAGATTGGTTAGTGTAGTGATAGATGTCAAATTGAGGTTCATATGAGAGCATATTATCTTTTAATTAAAAGAAAAGCACAAGAGATAGAACACATAAAACAACGTTTTGAATCAAACGTACAACTATACATATGGCATGAAGATCAATTCAAATGAAAATAATATTTCTTATTGACATAGTCTCTTTTATGTGATGATATTAGTAAATTTTCTGTTCGATCCTTAATAGTTTAAAATAAAAAGAATAACTATAATTATATATTTTTTAAATTATTTTTAAAGAGGTGTTTTCAATTCTTTTCAAATATACAACTATACATATGGGCATGAAGATCGGTTCAAATAAAAATAATATTTCTTATTGACTTAGTCTTTTCCGTTCGCATTATGTGATGATTTTACTAAATTTTCTATTCGGTACTTAATAGTTTAAAATGGAAAGAATAATTATAATTATATATTTTCTAAATTATTTTTAAAGAGGCGTTTTCAATTCCTTTCAAACATATAACTATACATATGGGCATGAAGACCAGTTCAAATGAAAATAATATTTTTTATTGATGTAGTATTCTTTGTTCGCATTATGTGATGATTTTCGTAAATTTTATGTTCAGGACATAATAGTTTAAAATAAAAAAAATAATTAGAATTATTTATTTTTTAAATTATTTGAAAAGTTTTTGTTCGATACTTAATAGTTTGAAATGGAAAGAATAATTATAATTATATATTTTTTAAATTATTTTTAAAGAGGCGTTTTCAATTCTTTTCAAACATACAACTATCCATATGGGCATGATCCATATGGGCATGAAGACCAGTTCAAATAAAAATAATATTTCTTATTGACGTAGTCTTCTCCATTCATATTATGTGAAGATGTCAATGAATTTTCTGTTCGGTACTTAAATTCTTTTCAAACATACAACTATACATATGGGCATGATGATGAGTTCAAATAAAAATAATATTTTTTATTGACGTAGTCTTCTCCATTCGTATTATGTGATGATGTTGGTGAATTTTTTGTTTGATACTTAATATTTTAAAATGAAAAGAATAATTATAATTATATATTTTTTAAATTATTTTTAAAGAGGCATTTCCAATTCTTTTCAAACATACAACTATACATATGGGCATGACAGTTAAAATGAAAATAATATTTCTTATTGACATAGTCTTCTCCCTTTGCATTATGTGATGATATTAGTGAATTTTTTGTTTAGTACTTAATAGTTTAAAATAAAAATAAAAATAATAATTATATATTTTTAAATTATTTTTAAAGAGGTGTTTTCAATTCTTTTCAAACATACAACTATACATATGGGCATGACAGTTAAAATGAAAATAATATTTCTTATTGACATAGTCTTCTCCCTTTGCATTATGTGATGATATTAGTGAATTTTTTGTTTAGTACTTAATAGTTTAAAATGACAAGAATAATTATAATTATATATTTTTTAAATTATTTTTAAAGAGGTGTTTTCAATTCTTTTCAAACATACAACTATACATATGGGCATGTTGACCGGTTCAAATAAAAATAATATTTTTTATTGATGTAGTCATCTCGGTTCACATTGTGTGATGATGTTAATGAATTTTCTATTCGATACTTAATAGTTTAAAATGACAAGAATAATTATAATTATATATTTTTTAAATTATTTTTAAAGAGGCATTTCCCATCCTTTTCAAACCTTCAACTATACACATGGGCATGATAACAAGTTCAAACGAAAATAATATTTTTTATTGACGTAGTCTTCTCCGTTCGCATCATGTGATGATGTTAATGAATTTTTAATTAAGTACTTAATAGTTTATGATAGAAAAAATAATTATAATTATATATTTTTTAATTATTTTTAAGGAGGCATTTCTAATTATTTTCAAACATACAACTAGATATATGGGAATGATGAATATTTCTTATTGACGTACTCTTCTCCATTCGCATTATGTGATGATATTAGTGAATTTTCTATTTAGTACTTAATAGTTTAAAATGAAAAGAATAATTATAATTATATATTTTTTAAATTATTTTTAAAGAGGTATTTTTAATTTTTTTCAAACAGAGCATAATGACAAGTTCAAATGAAAATAATATTTCTTATTGATATAGTATTTTCTATTCGCATTATGTGATGATGTTAGTGAACTTTCTGTTCGGTCCTTAATAGTTTAAATTGGAAAGAATAATTATAATTATATATTTTTAAAGAGGCATTTTCAATTCTTTTTTAGAACATACAACTGTACATATAGGCATGATGACCAGTTGAAATAAAAATAATATTTTTTATTGATATAGTCTTCTCCGTTCGCATTATGCAATGATGTTAGTGAATTTTTTTTTGGTACTTAATAGTTTAAAATGAAAAGAATAATTATAATTATATATTGTTAAAATTATTTTTAAAGAGGCATTTCCAATTCTTTAAGTGCTTAGTCTTTCTATTATTATATTTCTAGTGTCAATAATAATATATGGTCTTTTAAAAGTGGGTTTCCAATTGTTTAAATGCTTAGTCTTCCTATTGTTACATCTCTAGAGACAATAATAATGTGATCATATCCATTAACATATTCTTTTCGATAATGGAAGTCCGCGAGGTGGTGAGGGGATGATCTCATCAAAACTGTAGATCGAATTCCATCATCCGTCTCTTTTGATGGTTTTGTAATATCGGATTAATCTCCAATCCATTTATATTCATCATCGATATAAATAATCTCCAGCACATCTGTAAAGCTTATATTAAGAACATGTCCTAATTGAACTTAATAAAACTTCTAATTATACTAAGACTCTCAAAATCAAATTGTCTGGAATATAAGATTTAATTGAACTTTCAACAAATCTGAAAGGGACGTTGTTCCCTTTTCTGTTTCTGATGTGTTCCACTTCAATGATGAAAATCATAATAAAGCGTTTATTGTTATGCCATGTTTATCAAGTCCTTTTGACCACGAAAGGAAGGCAGTCTTGACTAGTTTATCAAGTCAATCACTAAGTTGTAATTGAGGGGTCCATTTGACCTAATGATCCAAAATGCATGGCAAAAATTCTAAATTCTAACACAAGTAAAGAATATAAAAATATATAATTTTTTGGATAAATTTTTGAAAAAAAAAACTGATAACTTTGGGTTTGGACACCCCAAACTTAAAAAAATTTTGTAGAGTGTTTCTTATTTAATAAATAATTATTTTATTCTTGTCGATCATCATCCTTCATCGTTTCTCTACCTGCACCTACCCTCCACCAACTACCCCCTCCACTTCGTGCCTAGTCACCCGACTTGTCGACCCTTGTCATGGTCGACCATGGCTCTTGCATGACAAAGGAGGGGTTGCTTGCCGGTCCTTGCATAGTTGTTGTTCTTGCAATCATTGACAACAGTGTAAGAAGATGAATCCGAAGAGGGAGAAGGCGATGGGCAGGTCCGACATGAAGGGAGAAGGTTAGTAGGGTTCGCGAAGGTGATCATGATCCTCGTGTTCCCTCCTACCTAGGGATGCGGATGACTATAGTGAGATTCAACGAGCCAATCAGTTAGGCATCGATAGAGGCATTACTAGGGTTGAGGCTATAGGTAAAATTATTTAAATATTATAAGAGTAAAATAGACTTTTCATATAATCATGGGTGCTTAGGAGAATTTTTCAAACTTAGGATGTTTTACCAAAAAAAAATTTAAAATTAGAATTTTTTTTCAGGAATTGGCCATATTTATTTTACTATGTAGACGTTTTTAATTAAGGTTATAGGCAAATATTTGGGAATTAAATTAGCATGTTTAGCTTGACGTCATAACGTTGGATTTTAAAAGCTTGTATTTTTTAATATATCATTAAAATGGTACTTCTAATTATAGCTTAGCTCACATTTTTTTCTCATTAAGTATTTATAATGTTTAATATTTATATTATATCTTAATTTCATCAGCTCTTATTTTAATTTGGGCTGACAGGTTCGGATCAAGTGCTCCTGCTTGGAGAATATAACAAGATTTCCAAATGTCCTCAACCATTTTCTTTCTCATAAATGAATTTGAGTTTTCTTCTTTATTATGTAACATACTGTGTTCTCCATTATTGATTATAATGGTGAACCACTCTTTTGAGGACTTGTTTTTATCTAATATCATCTTCCATATTCCATTGAGGTCATGATGTGTCTAATCTTCCGTGAATTAAATTAAATCCGCAAAGCATAAAATCGATGTGATTTTTAATATCATACCTATCGCTTTATCATTATTTTGAAGTCAACGATTTCTTTCGATTTTGTAAATGGTCGTAAAGATAAATTATTCTTGACTTGGAAGTGTATGTTCTTTTCTTTTCCCATTTTGCATCAATTGGTCAACTCCTCCGGTCATATGCACACTCGGGAGGAGATTTCATGGTCCCACACGGCACCATTTCGTACCACACTCCACTTGGCGTTATTGCCATTAGGCAAACAATTTGAGGGGCCAATCATTTGTCTTCTGGCCAATAATAATAATTAATGGACTTCGAGTCCTTTACGAAGTATCGTATGGAAGTGTCACTGCAATATTCGTGTGGTAATCTTTTCCATGTCATCATCCTACACGAGCGACACAACGGAGAGACGCACACAAAGAAGTGCATATATATATACTCCAATATATCTTGACACCCAACTCCAATATATATATATATATATATATATATATGAAAGGTGCTTCTTCATGAATTTAAAATAAAAATATCAAATTCTGAAAAACAAAAACAAGTTTATGCGAGAATATAATTTTCTTTCAGTATGTGGACGTCTATTTTAATTAAGGCTGTTGGGAAATTTTTGGGAATTAAATTAACAAGCTTAGCTTGATGTCCTAACGTTGGATATTGAAAGCTTGTATTTTTTTTTCTAATATGTAATAACAATTATTTTTTATAGCTTAGCTCAGAATTTTTTCTCATTAAATATTTATCGTTTTTAATATTTTTATTATATCTTAATTTCACGAAACTCTTATTTTAATTATTCCCTTGTAAAATAGTTCCAAGCAATTTTATTATATATTGGCAATTGAATTATTTTGACAATATAGTTTATGAAAAAATTGTGTCTTTCAAACCTATATTATTTCCTCACAACATAGTATGTCGACGTTCGTGAATGATCATGTTTATTTTACACACCTTAGTTTTTATTCCCCACGCAACTTCAACATTTAACTTATTGCTATAGTAGTCAACATAGAGCAGATGCCTTAGGAAGTATCAGAGAAGGAATCATGAATGATCACTCGAACTGAGATAGGAATTCTTACTGCGTGCTTCCCATCATCAAACCATGTCAAGCTTTGGAAGTTGAATGTTACTCACAATGATAGTTAGCTTTTTGATGAGTATTATTCACATAGTCAATTCATTCCTTTTTTATGAATATGACCTTTATTTAGATATTTATTACTTATTTTAAATTTTTCTAACATTTATTGTAATAATAATTTTTTTTAAAGTGAGTTTAACTCTTTACACTTAATGCAAGGAATTAACATATAATTATCATACTTATTAATTATCATGCTTATTTTTTAATTTTTTAAATTTACTAGCAAGAGAAGAATGATCTTTTTTTAACAACTTATATTTTTTATCAACTAATTTAAAATCATCATATAAATCATAAAAAATATTTAATAATTCATCGTAAAGTAAAGGGGTTTCAGTTGAGTTATTTACCTCTTCATCGAGAGCCATCAAGGTATAGTTTGCTACTTCGTTTTCATTAGTTTGCTCCTTATCTTCGGATGCACTCGATTTGTCTCAAATCACCTTGAATGCTTTCTTTGTCTTTAGCAGTTTCTTCTTTTTAAGTTAATTTTTATTTTTTAATTCTTGTTTTATGAACCATTTAAATTTACTTGTGAGGAGTTCAAAGTCATCATCACTTCAGCTTTTGCTCGAGTGATCTTTTTTTGTTCGAAGTGTCAAATCCTTTCTATTCTTGGGAAGGTTGTTCTCAAGTTTGTCGTGTACAATATATGTAATTTCATAGGTCATTAAAGACCCGATGAGTTCTTTTAGTGGAAAGTTATTTAGGTCTTTTGTTTCTTGTATTGTCGTTATTTTTGGATCCTAACTCTTTGGAATGGATCTTAGAATCTTATTTACAAGTTCAAGATTAGAAACACATTTACCAAGAGCTTTTAAATTATTGACGACATCCGTAAAATGGGTGTACATATCAACAATAGTTTCGCTTGGCTTCATTTGAAACAATTCAAAATCATGCATCAAAAGATTGATCTAAGATTCTTTTACTCTATTCGTGCCTTTATGAGTTACTTTTAGTGTGTGTCAAATCTCAGTTTCACATAAAGAAATATAATTAAACTTATTTTTGTTCAAAGCACAAAATAGAGCATTCATAGCTCTAGCATTCAAAGAAAAAGTTTTCTTCTCCAAATCATTCCATTGATTCATTAGATTATAAGACTTTTGAAAACCATTTTCAATGATATTCCATAAATCGAAATTCATAGAAAGCAAAAAATCTCTCATTCGAGTTTTCCAATATATATAGTCCGTCCCATTGAACATAGGAGGACGAAGGATAAAAATACTCTCTTGATTGCCGGCAAAAGCCATTTCTCTTAGGTGTTAAATCAAATGAGAAAAACATGGCTCTGATACCAACTGTTAGGATCGTATCAACAATAAGAGGGGAGGTGAATTAGTGCTTATGTAAAATCACGTTGGTTTGAAAATCTCGTTCGACGAAAATCGATATCGAAAAAGAGTTTAACTTGAAAGTGTTTATAAGCATAATAAATAAGTAAATCAGTTTACAACATAAATGAAAAGTATAAATTAAATATAAACAAGATTTATAGTGGTTCGGTCATTGTGACCTACATCCACTCCCGATTCTTCTTCACTTGAGGCCATCTATTTCCACTACCGATCTTCTTTCAATGGGTGGGTGAAGATCAACTACCCTTATAACTATTTCTCCTTTTCATAAGCTCAAGAGAGAACCTTTACACCTTTATTTTAAAACCTCACTCCTCCCTTAAAAAACTTCTAACTCTAGGAGGAAGAGACTCTAAATCCTAAGAGAGTTTTCAATTTTTCTTTTCTCAAGTATTCTTTCCCCCTTTTCTACTCAATTTTGTGTACTTCCAAGCAGAAATAACTAGGGTATTTATATACCCTAAATGACTTCAAAAATAGAGCAAAAAAATATCTCATCACATATTTCTCGGGTCTTGGTGGTACCACCCCTTGTGTTGGGCGGTACCACCACCGATAGCACTGACAATGGGTGGTACCACAACCTGACACAGTCTAGGAGTTGTGTCTGGGCGGTACCACCGCCTAACACAGTTTGGGGGCCATCTATGGTTCACTGAATGGGCATTCCACTTGGCCCAATTCGGGCCCAATTAGCCCATAATTGAGTTGGCATTGTTTCACCTCTAATACCAACTTAATTAAACCTAAACTAACTCGATTTAGATATAATAGATTACAAGCATGAATCCTATGTTGTCCGTCATGTCATTGGTTCATCCGACGCTTCGTTCTCTCCTTCGGTATATTGCCCAATCGGCATGTTAACTCCTGCAACTTCCGATCTCCTTGGCGCAATGTCCGATCATTTGGCCCGATGCCCGAACTCATGGCACGAAGACTTTCTGTTAGTACGTCGACTGATCCTATAACTCGACGTCCAATCTCTTGACATGTTTCACTCCGGCCCAACGTTGATTCCTTCTACTTTAATCGATTTGTCTTTTCTGATCGAGATTAGTCCTGCGTCACTCAAAACGTAGATTAGATCACAAACTCATCAATTGATTTCATTATCAAAATCTAAGATTCAACAAATACCTCTTTTATATTCATGTACAAAATAAAATATTATAGTGCACTAGAAATAGTTATTTTCATGAAAAAAAAATCTTTAATTGAAATATCATACCTTGATCCATTGAAAATTGTCTTAAATTTTATCTTTTTAAAAAATCTAAATTTCCTGAAAGATAACTCTGACGAGAAGAATTTTGGTTTCTCATTCTTAAATCATGTACTTTGACATATGTTATTAATGTAAGTATCTTATTTTGATCTATGGATGGTGAAGGACCGTGATCAAATGTCTTGATTTCTTCCATCAGGACATCAATTAAGAATTAATATGAGCAACATTCTTTATATATGACAACTCAAATTAGGTTTTCTTTCTCATTAATTATTTATTAAGCTATCATTAAATATATAAAAAAGAAAATCGTATGAGCCACATTAATCCCAACAAATCAAGCTTACGAGAGTATATATATATATATTTAGTATGTGAACGTCTATTTTAATTGAGGTGGTAGGCAAATTTTTGGGAATTAAAATAGCTAGTTTAACTTGATGTCAAAACGTTGGATATCGAAAGCTATATATTATTTCCTGACAACGTGTATCGTACGTCGGTGCTGAATAATGAAGCGTATAGGAGCAACGTAACACGTTAATTTTTATTCCCCATACGACTTCAACATTTAACTTACTGTTATAGTAGTCAACATAGAGCGGATGCCTCCACAAGCCTTAGGAAGTATCAGAGAAGGAATCACGAATGATCACTCGAACTACGATAGGAATTCTTACTGCGTGCTTCCCATCATCAAACCATGTCAAGCTTCCAAAGTTGAAGTCCCCTTGCATCATCAGAAGCGGCGTGAAGGTCACCGCGAAGGTGTGCGTCGTCGTGGAAGCATTGAACAGGAGAAGAGAAGGCTCAACCACCATGTTAACACCCGGTGGAGACTCCGCCATTGCCCTGTAAATGGAATCTGTGTCCCCCACATTGGTCACGGTTCTCCACACCGTCAGTGGTGTCTTCTTCAGGTCGGGAATGGAGATGGAGGGTAGATTCAGGCGATACAGCCGACTGTCCACCAAGCCACTGGTGAACGACGGACCGTGAGTGCAGTTGAAGAACTTGAAGTAGTCTTTGGGATCGACGTCATAAATAAGCCCGGGATCAACGGCTTTGTTAGGATCGATGTGACCGCCGCCAAAGTCGAAAGGATCAGCGTGCTTTCGAGGAACTCCCTCTGCTTCTATGGGGAAGCCGTATGCATTGGCCGTATGAGCTTAAAACAGAGGTTGTCATGTACTTTAACATCAGCAAAGCAGACAGAGAAGAACTCATAAACAATGCAGAAGCAGGATGGTCAATCTACTCACCGGTGGTGACGAGTGCTGATTTGATGGCAGCTGGAGACCAATCGGGATGCACTACTTTGAGAAGAGCTGCAATTCCAGATACATGAGGACAAGCCATTGAAGTTCCTGACATAAATTGATACCAATCTCTCACTGCCGCCAAGATATTTACTCCCGGAGCTGTGAAGTCAGGCTGAGGAGAAGGTAAAGGATGAACTCAGTGCTCTGTTTTTCCATTTTCCAGTGGAGCTACGATCGACCCTCAGCAGCGTCTTGTGCTTATCAGAGGATTTATGGTTGGTTTTATCATTGCTTTCAAGCAGAGGATGATTTAACTTCTCAAAGTTTTAGATGTGGGAGGGGTCCGTTTTGCAATCTATTATAGGAGACTTCATAATTATCATGAACAGAGACACAACTATAGCTGCATACATACCTTCATTAAGTCCGGATAGCCTGTACTCGGCCCTCTTGCGGAGAAAGCTGCCACCCTCGGCGACATCACTTGGCTCCCGACGATGTTGGATGCAGGGTTCACATGCACCATGGGGGTTCTCCCACTGTCAATCTATCCGTGGTCAGATTCCCAAATTAACTGCACGGCGCGGGTAGGGATCAGAATGGAAATCAAGGAAACAGACCTTGCAGTTTCCACCTTGGCATAGTTGGCTATCTGTCCGCCTACATCATAATCCACGAGGACGCATGCGATGCCGCTGCAGTCTGGGAGGATGCTGCGCGGGAATCGTGCAATAATAGCTCCCCTTGCAACTGGGACGTCTCACCGGCAGCAGCGACGGCGGCAGCAAATGTACGATCAAAACATAACACAATCTTGTCTGCTAATTGCGTGAGATTTTGAGGCACCACTGAGCAACTACAACGGATTACATGTACACGTTACTGTTTGCCCTTTCTTAACGTGTGAAAAGAGATACAAGGCAAAGAAGACAGCAGTAATCGGTAGTCGTTACCTGTCAAAAGCTACAAGAACTTTGTATCCTGGATCACTGGACGCGTAGCACATAGATTGGCCCTGCAGTTAAGAACAATTTGATGAAGATTATAAGTTTCAAGTTGATCAATGTCTGGAAAAAGATACACGGGCTCATACGTACCACCAGAGTTCGTCCGTTTCCAAGGATTATGTCGGTCGGAAAAGAGCGATCGATAGTGCTGGCAGCCACCGTGATGACCCAAGGCACCGCGTTGGTGATTGTTTGAGGGACGGGGCCATCGTTTCCCCCAGAGAAGACCACCGTTGTCCCCTTCTTTACCGCGCCTAGTGACGCCGGAAAATAACCGCCCCCACCGATCGACAGTGACAATATGTCCACACCATCACCCACTGCATCATCTATGGCTTTTAGTGTTAGAAAAGAGATAGAGAAGAAATT
>LVTN01000083.1:592021-609517 GCA_001649415.1 Musa itinerans | reverse complement strand
ACACATGGCGGGCAATCGCTCGTCGCCCCCTTCGTACGAATGACATAATCATGGTACAATCGTCCCGGGAAGCTCGGGGCGGTGCCACGCAGCGCCGATCTGTGCAGGTCGTTCGGCACTCGCACAAAAGCTTAAGTCGGCCGCAGTTAATTGACCCTGTACAATCAACTCATCCTCGCAGGTATAAAAGCTAACCCTCCTTGATCAGGAAGAGGGGACACTCAACTCCCCCCAACTCCACTCAACACTGACTTGAACTTCGGACGAGTCAAGTCGAGAAATCTCCCTCCCGACCTCGACCTTTGTGCAGGAACCAGCAACGAAGCAACAACAACCCGTCGAGGAAGAACCGCGCTTGGGAGACGACACTTGGACCTAACCCGACCCGACGTCAACGCGACCCGAGCACCCGCATGGGCAACCTTGCGCATCGGGGACTGGATTGAGCCGTGCTGACACCTCGGCCACGGTGTAAAGGTTCACTAACACCTAGCGGCGATTTGACAAAACTAGCTTATATTTTGGCAATAAGTCGATGAAGGCCAACTTCAAAAGTCATTATAACCATCAAATGTCTCTCCAATGTATTATTCAACAAACTATAGTCCCTATTTCGTTTATCCTATCCTTGATCATTCTCCTCCTCGAGATTGTAAGTTGAAACATCAAGCCTAAGCTTTATGAGTAAATTGTAAAACCTTGGTACTTCATTTTTGCGTCGACAATTTATTTCTTCAACTTGAAAGTGGATACATTTAATATAGGAACTTCCATAATTTTATGAAGAATTGTCGAGACTGAACAGACCGAACCTCTATCAGTCGAATCTGAATAAATTCACTAATATCACAGATCATGGCTTAGCGTAGAAAGAAAGCAATGCACTATCAGTCGAATCTATCATATTGCACGATAATACAGAATTGACGAGAGATATATATCTCCAAAATTGATATATGATGACCTCGCAAATACAGCGGAAATCATTCTTCACGTTTTGTAATATCACTTTTGGATAGTTTTATTTAGAAGATAAAGAATTCTAACATGTATGGAACAAACACATTAACATACAAGAGATAACTATCTTCTTAAGCTCATAGTAACACCACCCTATGCTATTCACTGATCTAAACATGGCTCGATGAAAGATCAGGAACATGTAAAATGACAAGGAAACTAACATAAAGAGATCGCTGCAGAATACAAGGCCACAAGCAATGTCGAAAAACGTTTCACCATGTTTGTGCATGATGAAGCAATCGACTACCGGTGGCACCAGCAGCACTTGAAAGAGCATAAAATCCAGAAGCATATTGCTGATAAAAATATAGCTGGCTTTCGATAAGAAGTGATCGAAACTAATGCAAACGTTTCCAAGCAACATCAAATTTTTTTTTAAGATTCTTCCAGACGACGAAGCTTAAAAAGCCAAACAGGAAACATTTTTAACCACCAAACTCAGAATTATATACCTTCTCTTCGTGACAACGAAATTCGATAGAAAGATATCATAGAGAGAGTGGATCCAAGTCGCAATTGGAGGAATCGAAAATTAAGCTTCAATTCTCGTATTCAATTTCATCATACACACTTTCCACCGCTGATTTGATTTCAAACAAGATTTGTCTTTTAGACATAGTTAACGGGGAATCAAGTCATTCATCAGAAGGATATGAATTCCATGAAACGTGAAATATCACCAACGATTATCCAACACAAACACGTAATTCATACAAATCGTACCAAATTATACAACTAAGTAGAACGATTCCGTGATTGCATTCAAAGCAATTATAATTCAATAACCCATTCAAATACAGAGAAGAAGATGGATCGCAGAATCTTACCGTGGTGAGCGTAGATGTAAGCGGTGCGCCACGAGTAGATGTGATCCCCTGGCTTCAAACTCTCCTTCCCGATCCTACGTTTACCGATTGTCAAGTCCAACAAAGCCATCCATCATTCAAACAAAAGCAGATCGAAACACCCCCAAAGAAGAGAAAATTCGATCCAAAAACGACAACCAAATAAGGATCCATACCTGTTCGAGAGAAGCCCCATGTTTCCCCACGTCGATCTCGATCTCGAGGTCGTCGATCGGAGAAGTGAGGGACGGAGGAGAGTACCGAGGTTCCCGCTTTTGCCGCTTTAAAGGCCTCTCTTCGTTTCCCCCTTCGTTAAGCATTTCGCGAAAGCCGCATCCGTCCGATGGGACCGACCATCATCCGACGGCTAGAGTAGCAGTAGCGTGGCCACGACGGGCAGGTTCTCCCTACCCGTTTTCGCTGAGGCAGGGCACCGCCACTGGGCACGGAATCCAATCGGGAACCAGAATCAGATGCCAAAAGGAATTAGGAAAGCACCACGTCATCTTTAATAGTCGTGCAAGTGGGACCCACCACGTCATAGGGTCTGTTTTATTTCGGCTTTGTGGACGTTCTTTTATGCCCATCGAAAGAAGTTAAAAGAGATCATTCATGTACAGTATGACATCGGATACGTAGACTTGTAGAGAGGGGATAAACATGGGGAGTCCTTCCAAACCCTGGAGTGCAACTTTAGGATCTCCCTGGCCTTCTCCTCCATCTTCCCCCCGCAGCCAGCTTGGAGCACCAGGCACAGCTTGGAGACCACCCCCACCTTCACCATCTCCTGCAGCACCGCCGCCGTCGCCGAGTGCCGCGCCACCGAGTGCAATATCCTCACCGCCTTCTCGCTCGCCAGCTGCGACACCCGGAGTATCTTCTTGGACACCGCAGGGATGGCCGCCCGGTGGCGAACCAGCTCCGCCCTCCCGTCGGCGCAACCACAGAGCCAGTCCAGGCCCGCCAACGCCAGCTCAGATACTCTCTTCTGGGGGTTCTCGAGCAGCAGTTCGACGAGGGCGTGCACCGCTCCTGCTTCCACCGCCTTGACGCGGCTCTTTCCGTACGGACACAGTCTGAGGAGCGCATGAAGTGCCGCCTTGGTCGCCTGCTGTGAGATGCGGTCACGCACCACGTTCACGATCTCCTGGAACAGCTCCCCGCCGGGACCGATCGATCGAGCCGGCGGGATTACTCCGAGTAGAGAATTCAGAATAAGCATCGCATTGCTCCGCGACTGGTAGTTCGATCGTCGTAGGATCATCAACAGCGACTCCATGATGCCGCCGTTCTTCACGAAAACATCGAGTAGGCCTTCTTCAGATATTTCAAGAGTCCGAAGGACAACGAGTGCCTCATCGCAAGCGCTCGCGGATTCCGAGCCATCACCGGTTTCTCCTTCCGATCCGTAGTTGACTATGACGGAAGCCAAGAAGTCGACGACGCCGGGAGTGGCCTCGACGCACCACCTGTTCCTGTCGCTCTCGCAGACGATCGTCTTAAGCTCCCGCAGGGAGGCAAGCCGGGACTGGGGCAGTCTGGCGTCCTCGAGGAGCTCGGCGATCTGCGCCTTGTCGATGGGGGGCCTCGGGGTCGGGATCCGATCGACGCCGTTGGAGGAGTTGAGGGTGCACCACGCCTGGATCAGCCGCCGGAGGGTGTGGTTCGGGGTGAGCTCTCGGTCCTCCAGGGGTTGCTTCGTGACCGGGCATGTGCTCTGCTTCCCGTCAAAGATCCACCGCTCGATGCTGTCGCGGTCGTAGGTGATGCCGGTCGTCAGGGTCACCGGATCTCTCATGAGCTCCAGCGATATAGGACAAAGAAAGTAGGAAGGGATCTCCACTCCCTCCATCGAAGCCAGCAGGTAGGAAGGTACAGGAAGAATTCTACTGCGAGGTTTTTGTAGGGAAGTTTTAGGATCTTAACAGATGAGGCAAGGAAGAGATTTTGGGTTCCTTTCTTGGAAGGATGGAATCGAAGGGAAGGATATATTGCTGGGGGTTGACGAATGGAATGGGCGTTTATATAGAAGAGGCGAGAGATTGGGGGAAGATTCAAGACCAAGAAAGTCAACCCGGGGTGGTGGTATGACAGAAATGCTAAGTTTGTGGCTGAGGTGTTCCATGACCAATACATGATTTCCTGCTTTCTTAGGAGGAAATCTGAGGGCGTTATATTTTAGGAGTTGACATATGACGAAGTAAACTGTTTTGACTTTCTGTGTTTTGAGATCCGGTACTCTTCATCGCCAAAACTTTGACCATAACCTGTGGAAGGGAAACAGGACAGCATCTATTGGCATCAGTGCTTGCGTTGCTCAATTTTAATACATATCTATCCCTTTAAATTTAAAGATAACATATCTTTTCATTATTAAATTTTAGTATAAAGTATATCACATTTAAAATACGTAAAAATATATAAAATATTATCACGGTTTTTATGCTATATGAATTTCAATTAATGATAGGATAATAATTAATTGTATGTTTTGTAAATAAAAAAATCACTTATATGGAAAGAAAGAAAGGGGTTTTGACCGTTTTCTTGACCTTTGTGAGGTGGCGGTGTGGGAGATTCTATTGGCGGAACCGACAGCGTTGACTTTCCTCGGCGCCGACTTCTCAGGTCAGATAAGCCAAGCGGTGGCGTTCCACCTTTTGACCCGGGAAAGAGGAATCGATAACGTGGATTCTTCCCGCGTCCTAATTGCGTTCTCTGCTTTGCATACATACATGTAATCTACGCTATACATATTTTCGACCCAAGGTTAAATTATTATACATTTATTTTCTATTACGTTGTTAAATAATTGAAAATAAATATTTAAAAATTATAAATCATGTGAGATGATGAATGCTCATTTGTCTTGCTGGTATTCATTCATACTTCTTCTCTTGAAGACTTAGAATCAAATCTCTTTTTTGTATTTTTTGAGTATACTAATAATTAATACATATGATCATCACATAATATCTAAGTTAAAAAGAGAAAAATAAAAAATTATCTACTATTCGTCCGTGCATATATGTAAGAGTCAAAGATAAATGATTATGAACTGTCGCATGTGTAAATAAGAGTTCAACGAGAGATTATTTTAAACGATTAAAGACATCATTCAAATAAAATATTTTATGATCAGTTATAAAATGGGGGATCAATTTTTTGATCACTCGCGTAATACTCATATATCTCGGATTACTAATTTATGCATCAAAAAGATTAAATCAATTTTTTTTTTCATCTTGATTTTAAAATAGATAATATATGTTTACCTGATGAGGAGGATGTCAATTTTTTTCTATAATATCTCTCATATATTATTTTTATATTATGGGATATCTCATTATAAACTTTTATGATGTTAGCTTTCTAATTAATTATACCTCATTATACCTCGCGTCGACTTCGATTTTGGAATTGGGAACGATGACGGACGAAGAGAAGGATTATCGTCACGTGAGGTTTAATCTCGCGTAAGGATACGAAACGTGGGAGTAAAAGAAAAGGCACGTGAAAAGAATGCGTGGAACAAAATTTGACTGCCGAATTCCACCGCCACTAGCGTCGACCTAACGAGGCGAGAGAGATGAGAAGACTTTGACTTTTCTTCCATGCTTGAACGCAGTAATAGGAATAGTTGCATACAGTTACAGCCAACGCCGGCAGGACCGAACCTCCATGACTTAGTTTGATCGATGACATTAAATGATATATATATATATATATAATATGTAAAGTGTTTCGTAATTTACAATATATTATAAATCGAGTAGATTATAATTATCCGAGAGGTTAAAAATATCGAGTCAATTTTGAGCCACGTAAGAACTCGTCGTAATGTTTATGTGGAGGAAAAGTCAGATTCTACAGCGTGGACAGGGCCGTCGTCGGCATTGGCTCGGTCGCTCGGGTTCTCCTCGCCATGAGCGAGGCAGGAAGGACAACAACGTCGGGATCACCGTCCACATCTCCCTGAGAGTTAAAAGAGGAGTCTCGTCATGTTAATCTCGCATCATTAAGATGTGGAATCGGTGGTCTTCTCTCAAAGTCGAGCTCGATCGGTTCGTCCCGTTCGGCCGCTTAGCTCCTTCTCGTCCTCTGACCGAGTTTACGTACGTCGATTAAGATTTCGCGTTATGTCGCGGCGGAAGAGTTGCCACGTTGTCCACGAATCGTCCTTAAAAATGATAGAAATATTATAATAAAATAATATATATATATAATTAATTGGGTTTCGTTGAAATATTTTAGTGAAATCTCCTAAGATCTTATCGTAGACCCTCTACTCTCGCGACCTTTAGGAATTGAGTGTAACATACGTACCTCTCCGTCTCGATTGAGGGATTATAGTTTTTCCTCAACTCTTTCCCCAAAGACGATGCAACAATCTTGGATTAACGACGATGAGATCTAACAGAAATCTTTGAACATATGACATCAAAAGGTACGCATCATTAAACGAGATCTATAAATTTAATTTCAATCATGATATAAAAGTTATTTCCACATTTTATGCTTTCACAAAATCCTCCCATGTGATGTGTTAGATATAACATCCACGAAGACATATTGACGGATACGAGCCCGAAAGATTTGGGATCCATTCTTAGTGAGTGTTTTGGTCGTTGGGTTGGTTATTGGCATCCTCTCTCTCTCTCTCTCTCTCTCTCTCTCTTGTTTAAGCTTTCTTTCTTAGAAACGTCACCGGAGACGTGAGGTGACTCTGGTGGGCCCGATTGTGATGTGTCCAATCAGAGAGCGAGCAGGTGAAGACATGCAAGACAACGGTGGCTGAAATTTCAATAACGATGTGAAGGCCACTGTGAGTGTCACCATCGGCGTATCAATCCGTATACTTTTGGGTGTCATTTGCTACGTATGGGTATAGCTTTTATTAGTTTTCTATATTTCTCATAAAACCTAATGACTTTTTTTTACTCTCTCTCTCTCTCTCTCTCTCTCTCTCTCTCTTGGCTTCATAATTGATTATTTATTTTATTTATCTAGTCCACTTAATTCATATTCGACTATCTTTTTGATTGCTTCGTATGTTGATCATTCGTACAAATTTCTAAGGATGGAGTTGATCGAGTCATTTTTAGAACCATCAACATCACATAAGAGGTTCATGAGATAAGTTAGAGAATGGGTCTAAGAGAGTGTCTTGTTTGATTTGATAGATAAATATATTAATTAGTGGTAAGTGACGATGGCAAAACATAAAAGAGCACTGAGGCATTCTGGAGATTCACTTTGTACTCGAGCCAAAAGTTTCTCAGGCTAACGTTTTTGTGAGCTTTGAGAGAATTAAATATTTTATTTAGAGTGGGATAAAAAGATATAAATAATATTTTATAATATCAAGAGAATAACAATGTGCCATTTCTAATAGGTGTTATCCTATGTTGTAATATGAAATATATCATTTTAATCAAACAAAATTGTAGCTGTAAGCATAAAAATTGTACTTTAATGTCACAATTAAAATCAAATAATAATATCTCAATATAAGAGTTGCCTATTTTTTTATATCATTCAAAAAACTTTTATCTGATATGTATATGTACCGTTATTTGATCCAAAAGAAATAGTAATATTTGTCTATAAAGAGAAATTGACTCGTCATCTCTTATCTTTTTATTATAGATAAAAAAATAAGGATTAAGTGAAGATGGGTTAAAGAATGGTGTCATTTTTAGAACCATCAACATCGCAAATATAAAAGAGCGTCGTAAGATGAGTTAGAGAATGGGTGTTATGTTTGATTTGGTTGATGAAAATGTTATTTAGTATTTAGAGATACCGACAAAGTATAAAGACAGAAGTTTCTCCATAAAGTAGGCTAATGTTTTTATGAGTTATAAGAGCATAAATATTTTCTTTAAAGAGAGAGAAAAAAAAATTTATAACAAAATTTTATAATATCAATAGAATACTCATGTGTCATTTGTAATAGGTGTTATCAAATGCTTTGATATGAAATATATTATTTTAATAAAAAATTGTAACAATATGCATAAAAAATATAATCATGTTTTTGTTACATAAAAAAACTTTAATGATAGAATCAAAATTAAATAACAATAAATCTTGATCAATATTATATATCTTTTGATATCATTCAAAAAACTTTTATCTAATTTATATATGCATCTTCGTTTGATCTAAAAGATAACTAAACTTTTTTTTCTATTATTTAGAACTAATATAAACTATAGAATAGAAAACAAAAAGAGATGAGAGAGTTACATAATCTCCTAACGTATAACTTAAAAGACTTTATAAGTTACTCCGATCACATTTATCTTTTAAGGAAATATATCAATAATTAAATTTATAATATATATTATTTAATTATATATATATCATTTTAACATTTAGGAAGTGACAGAGAACTTTCTCACTCGTACCCTATTTCTAGAATCAAATTATTTTAACTGATACAGAGATTTGACTTTGCCAACCGAGTGGGTGAAAAAGGTCGTGCTACGTGTTGAGATTTGACTTTGCATGCAATCTCTTCCCACTCTACTTTGGATCCATTCTACTACACAATCGATTTATTATTATTATTATTATTATTATTATTAAGATTTCGATAAGATCAACAGCATGAATAATCAAAATAGTAAGATCAAACTTGGAGTCTCGTTTCTATCACATGTTTCGTTTACTTGTCTCTCAGATCAACAGCATGAACAATCAAAATAGTAAGATCAAACTTGGAGTCTCGTTTCTATCACATGTTTCGTTTACTTTTCTCTCTCTCTCTCTCTCTCTCTCTCTCTCTCTCTCTCTCTGTGGCTTCTCGAAAGAGCACGCGTCATTCGGTAGAATGCAGAAGGCACCTGAAGACCTGTGTCTGCTTCCGGAGAACGCAACATTATCTTGAGAATTGCAGGCGACAAGTGCACCGAGCCAAAGCCGCATGATTGCCTTCCCGTAGATGCCACAGATTTCTGGTCCCAATTCTGTCCTCTCTGCCTTCAGATGTCGGGCTACGGAACGGATCGACAGTGTGGTGTGGTGTGGATTGGAAATGGCATAGACGAGGCGTTGAAGAAGAAGAAGAAGAAGAAGAAGTAGCATCCTCGATCGCTTCAGCGCTCCCTCTGACCACGTCTCGGATTTCGTTGACTGGACTGACCGATTGACTGCATCCGGACTCCACGTCACCACCTTTCCGCCACCCCTCTCCCTCTTCTTCCTGGCATCTTCCTAAACGCCACTAATTCCTACCCAATCCTCCCTTAATTAGTCGTCTTACTACCACCAGTGGTTGGCTTGACTTGGAAACTTCCAAACTGGCTGGCTCTGGTTGGGCTGGCGACATCATCCATGCATGCCGTCCGCTGCTCCCGGAGAGTTTTTACTTGATCTAACTTCTCTCCTCCGTCTGTGGACGAGTTCAACGCCAGACAATGCTTCTTTTTCTTCTCCGATTTCGTTTCTTGTGTCATCATACCATTGTGCACTCCATTACTCCATTGACCTGTTGTGTCTTTATATTTCACGTGGGACTCCTCAGATTCTACAACCATCCTCCTCCCTCTCTCTCTCTCTCTCTCTCTCTCTCCTTCTTATCTCTTCGCGTCCCTCCTACACATCACATCCGGTTCTGCTCTCACCATGTCTTCCTCTGATCTCCCCATGGGCGAGCAGTCATCCCGGAGAGAGCTGTACGGCCCGCGCCCGACTCCTCTCAAGGTTCGAAAGGACTCCTACAAGATAAGGAAACCTCCGGTGGCTGCGCCACAACAGGCCGCACCGCCGCCTCAGCAGCGGCGGCCCATCATAATTTACACCGTCTCGCCCAAGGTCATCCACACCACTCCTACCGACTTCATGTCGGTGGTACAACGTCTCACGGGCGCCGCCGCCGCCGCCGCCGCCTCGTCGTTCTCTGCGCATGTTCCTCGTGATGCTTCTGTGCTGTCTCCTCGCATCGACGCCGCCGGGAGACTGTTCTCTCCGGCTGCTCGTTTAGCCACGTTCGAAAAGACAGCGCAGACTGCACACGCTTCTAGCGGCGAAAGGTTGACGATGGGGGAGCAGAATATAGCCGAGGTTCTGCTAGGGATCGACGGTGCTGGTGCGTCGACGTTGGACCGATCGGCTGGTCCGTTTCCGGGCATCTTGTCCCCGATTCCTTCTTCCCTGCCATGCATATCTCCCGACTTGTTCGCATCCTTCACCGCTCAGCAGCATCAGATTAACTTCTTCAACGAACTCAGCCCAGCGATCCAAAGCACCAGGAGCTTCATGGGAATCAACAGCTTCTTCCCCAGTCCCAACAACTTCCTATCCAGTGGAATCGTTCCTTCTCCTGCGGCTTACTGGGACCTCTTCAACCAGTACCAGTATTAATTCTCAGGGACAGCAGGGAGTCGAGGACACGCAACAGAGAAAGGAGAGAAAACTGGTGTTTGCCTCCCCGAGCAGTAATTGCAGCTTGAGACGTGCAGCTATCGAGAAAGTGATCGCACGGATAAGTAGGGCACGCATGTTGACGAGATCAATGCCCTGTCTCTGACTTCACGCAATCTTACATCACCATGAACCGAAGCTTCTCATGTTTCGATACAGTGAATTGGATTTGTTCTCCGGCAAATATACTTATAATAATTAATTAGATGAAGCTCGTGGTGAAACCATGAGAAGCACAAGATTGGTCTACTGTAGTTCTTTTAGATCAATCTCTCGAGCATTCCTTTTTGATAATGATTCTGACATCCCATGGTTTGAGTTTATCTCGGATTAGTTCTACGTATTTATTTCTCGGTGTCAAGTTGTTTTCTACGAGAAAAAAAACGATGACATAATAGCTTGGACTTTGTACCGCTTCATCAGATGGTAAATCAGCAAAAGCAATTGAAAGCCATTTACATAAGCAAAGAAAAGTTCAAAATCAACGTCACAAGAAGGTTATTTCTATGAGACGTCATGGTTACTCAGAGATGGACATCGAGAAAAAAATAATGATGACAGCTTAGACTTTGTACCGCTTCATCTGATGGTAAATCAATAAAAGCAATTAGCAATTGAAAACCACTTGCACGAAAAGTTCAAAATCAACATCACAAGTGTAACATTAACTTAGTTTGATTTTTTTCTGTGTCTGAAATTTATCGAAGATCAACTTGTGCTGCCAATAAATCACAAGTGGTTGCTATTCTATCGTATCGACTCTTTGGAATTAATGAATTCACCCACGTCATCCTCTCCCTATGCTATCCAGCATATAACCTGTGTTTACTGCATTTGACATTCGAGCTTGTTCTTTGTGACTTCTCTTCTTCGTTGCACCGAGGCAATCCGAAGGAAGAGTACAAACGTCATGACTCGCTCACAGTGGCTCCACGGTGATGGGGTACTTGTTCTTGGGCATGCGAACCAGAGTAGCATGCAAGCTGCTGTCTTCATCCAGAGGTTTCCACCTGCAATCAAAGGTTCCATGTGAGTTCCATTTACTCGGAAGGAAACAGCTCTCGGTTGCTTCGATCTTCTACTTGTATCGGCATATCAGATGGTGGATGAAGATGCAGATCTCCAGCTTCGCCAAGTGCATTCCTGGACACATCCGCGGCCCGCTTCCGAACCCCAGGAAGCTGTATGGCTTCATTGGTTTCTGCAGCAATCGTACGAGATGCATCAATGGTTTGGGTGTCAGCTGGAAACATTGCTCTGTTTCTCCGACTTACGTCGAATCTCGAAGGATCAAATTTCTCGGGGTCGGGGAAGACATCTGCGTCATGGTGCATCGATACGACGTCCACGTTCACCGACCAATCCCTCTTTATCGTATGACCTGAGGAATTCAAGAAGCTTAGGGGTTAACTTGCTTCGGCAGAAATCGTACCTACGCTGGGTTTAATTTGCAGCTTCCAACCATCGACGGTGAAGTCCTGAGGTGCTTTTCTGGAAAACCAGGGTAGGATGGTGGCCTTTCTCAGTGTTTCACTTATCACCTGGGCTTCAAGAAGATGAAGGTGAGTGATTCAACGCAGTCGAGGTTCGTGAATGACTTGGATGATCTCACGCTCACCTTGTTGGTGTAAGGCATGCTATTGACTTCGGACCAGGTGAGATGTGAGCTGCCGTCTCTAGCATTTCGGATCCTACCATGCTCTTCCTGCCGAGTATAGTCGTTACGAGACTACAGAATCAGTGTTGGAACGACGAGTTCGCACTTACTCTGAGATTTTGCAGAGCATGGGGGTTGTCTCCCAGGAACTTGATGAGCCACGTAAGTGCGGCGGTGGTCGTATCATGGCCTGCGATAAGCAGAGTCAACACGTTGTCCTTCAGCTGCGTGTCGGTCAGCTTATTTGCATCATCGCCACCGTCTTCGTCTTCTTTGCTGTGCTTTCTCACGAGGGTTTGCAGGAAATCGTGGTGCTCGTGTTCGCCGTTCCTCCTCCTGGAGATCATCGAGTCCAGCATCCCGTACATTCTGTTCCGAGCCTGTGCCATTCAAGCACCACGAGCATCATCACAGTTTGGTTTTCCTGTCGATTGAATCTTCCACGGATCATGTGCATTACCTGTATGCCGCGGTGGAACGTAGTTCCAGGGATCTTGAGAGGCAAGGAGGAAAAGGTGGATGATATAAGCTTGAAATTTGCGCGAAACTCGTCCTGCTCACGTCCGGCCGGCTCCAAGCTCATCATTATGCTGGTGATCACTTTGAGAGTGAACTGCGATCGTGAGAGGACGAGGAATTTACACGGAGAATCAAAGGTCTCAGTGCTTGCGCATCGATCTTCTTGGCTTACCGTGGATGCCTCCTCCAGGACGAACACCGGTCGCCCGGGCCACCCCTCCAGCGTCTTGATCGCCCAGTCATCGATGAATCGGAAGTGCCGCTTGAGCGAATCCACCGACAAGGGCTCGGCGATCAATCGGCGAAGCTGCTTGTGCTCCTCACCTGCCGTGGTGAGCAAGCTCGTGGGGCCGAGAACTTGCTTGCCTGCGTACGACAGGTTGAGGCTCACGCTTCCATCTTTTCCGGACAACAAGATTCTGCTCGCTTCCCTTCCGGTCACGAACACCGTAGGCCTTCCCAAGATGCTCGTCTTGAACACCCTTCCGTGGCTGACGGCGAGGAACAGAGAGAAGCCATGGTCAAGATGCAATGCAGAGATCGAGACCGTACAATGATTACAGAGCCAGATGCTGGAATTCATGCAAACCTGCGCTGCCTCTTCTTGATGAAGCTGTAGATACCAGAAGGGCTCGAGAAGTCCGACAGAAACGAGGGCGTCTCTCCTATCAGAGGCCAACCCATGTTCCCCGGGATTTTTCTCATCTCCATTCGGGGCTTCCACGATCGCAGCCATACAAAACCTGTGATTACGAGGACGAAGAACAATGCAAGGATCTGTATGCCACTCAGGTCCATAACTTGCAACTCCAGAAGTGAAGTGCTCCGAAGGAACCCGACATGTATATATCGGCCCCGTGCTTTCGATTTCACGCATGGAAGACTCCGTCTGAAGTGTAGCAGAGGATTTCTTCCTCGTTAATACCAATTGCCTCTGTCGTCTTTGTGATTCAAGCAGCTTAGTTATCCACCACGAGCATCTGTCCATAGCTGATACCGGTTGAAGAAGATGATGCCTTCCGTTGTCAGCATTCTTCCTTCTCGATTCATTAGATAGAAATTTCTTGTTTGCATCGCTGGCTCGGTACACAACAAATGATTCAAGGAATCTAAGATGTCAGATGATGAATCCATGAGGCCGCCCATCACTCCATTGTCACACCTCTCGGCCCGAACAGAGGCTGATCAAAGAGCAAACTGATGATTCACGGTGAATCTGCTAGCAAATCAGATAGTGGACACAAAGCAAGAGGTAATTCAGTTGTATGTCTGCATCACACACACACTCACACACACACATCGTGAAACATGGTGCAAGCTGATTCACGCTTGCTTTCCGGTTTGTTCATTTGTTTCCAGCACACATTGATCCAAAGGCTACACTCGAGCTTCTTGTTCATGAGCTTTGTTTGCTCTATGATCCTAAAGCAGGATGATATGGTGAACAAGACTTTTTATCTTTGGAATCCACTAGCTCGGTTAGTGGCCGAGCCATAGCTGGACTCCCAACACAATCATTAGTGGATCAAGATCACCTGCTGCATGTAAGAATCCTTGTGTTGTTGGCAAAAGCAAGAGTCATTGTGTTGCTTTGACTGATTCCTGATCGACTTTTAGGACCTGCACAAAAGGGATAAGATGAACTAAATGTTGTTGGCGAATTAATTCTTTCGAAATGATGAACTACCACACCATTCTGATCATCTTCTACCTATGCACAAAACATGTCCATGGCTTACCTACTAAAAAAAGATATCCTAAAGCTGTGAATCATGGTGATGAGAGACAAGAAGCTGCACCTTATCTTATGACCAGAAAAGAAAAGACAAAGAAAAAGGACATGCACTTAAGCAACTAGACATGTTGAATTAGACAAACACTAGGTAGTCAATCTGAGGAGTCTCCACCCAGAAGAGACGGATCACAGGAAGACCACATACGCGATTTGATTGCAGCACCGACTGCTCGAGGAGCAGTGGGGGGGAAGGGACAAGAAGAGACATTATTGAAGGCCTCCCATTGCGAGTGGCTGGCTGGCAGTCGTGTGGAATGCATACTCCCTTCCCATTTAGTAATGCCATAGATGGTGTCCTGCAGCACCAGCCTCCCCGGTGCTGGTCTATTCAGCAATCCATGAGCAAACCTGTACCAATAATATTTATGTTTATGTTGTCCTTGACATCGATTGGAGAACATGATGATATGACGCTTTAATCACCCTCCTTTGTGGGTCTGATACCTGTGAGACCAGTGGTAATATGGTTCTTAAAGCAAACCAAACAGAGGAAAGGAAATGCAGGGAGACAGAGGAAGGCAAAAAAGCTTTAAAGCATTTGTGCACCGGTCTATCTGATTCCTTATGCTTACCCTAAAGAGTGAGCTTGGTCACCTCCTGAAACTTTCACGAACGGCATCATGTAATTAATGGAACTCCCGGAAATGGTCGGAAGCAACCACGAGTGCTCCTCCTACTTTCTACTGTTCTAGCCAGTTCATTCATGGAACTCCATTTCATTAAGACTGTAGAACGTGTATCATTTACCTCCTGAGGCTCACAGACAATTCTTGTTTGCAGGAGATCGGTGAGTCCTTGACTTCTGAGCCTCCCTTGTCCTTCGCTCCAAGCTTCTCGAAGTACATGTCCATGGAAATCTTGTAAGCTGCTACCACTACAAAGTTGCCTATCTCTCTCCTTTTATCTGTCACTGTTCTGCTACATGCATCGGGACCCATCTTGTTTGATAATGCCATAGAGGTGTACCGGCGTCGCCCACTAGTTAGTGCCACCACCATCATCCGTCTTCACCATTATAAAGCCGTCGCCACGGCGTGTGTCTGCCACACTACTCTTCTACCACTCTTGCTTATTGTTTCTCCTTGCCGACGCACCCCATGGCCCTCGGTGACACCAAGCTTTCCCTCGAAGGCGTGGAAGGCCAAGCGCCCGACGTCGGGGAGCAAGACTACACCCAGCGGGCGCAGTGGCTGCGCGCGGCTGTCCTCGGGGCCAACGACGGGCTCGTCTCCACCGCCTCGCTGATGATGGGAGTTGGGGCGGTGAAGGACGAGCCTAAGGCCATGATCATCTCCGGCTTCGCCGGCCTCGTCGCCGGCGCATGCAGCATGGCCATCGGGGAGTTCGTCTCGGTGTACGCACAGCTGGATATCGAGGTGGCGCAGATGAAGCGGGAGCTACAGACGAAAGGCGACGGAGCTAGCGCCGATCGGCTGCCGAGCCCGGTGCAGGCGGCAGCCGCGTCGGCGCTGGCATTTTCGCTGGGGGCGGTGGTGCCACTCCTGGCAGCCGGGTTCATAAGCAACTACAAGGTGAGGCTGGGGGTGGTGGCAGCGGCGGCCAGCGCAGCGCTGGTGGTGTTCGGATCCGTCGGGGCGGTGCTGGGCCGAGCTCCGGTGGGGAGGTCGTGCCTGCGGGTGGTGGTGGGGGGATGGGCGGCCATGGCCGTGACCTTCGGGCTCATGAGGCTCTTCAGCGTCAGTGCCCTTTGATCTCTCGTCCGCATGTCGTGGTGAGCTCAGAACTGTGTGGGGATAGTCTAAGCTGCGTCTCCTCCTAAGCTTGTTGGTGGAGGAATAAATGTTGTGGAGAAATGGGAAGCCAAAAATAGTAGCGAGTGTGAATTATGCACATCATCTCTTCATCAACATCACGTCCTCTTTCTTACGACAAGGCATCCGATCGGAGTGAGACGCTCGTATGCATGTCCTTCTTCACTCCTCTGCAGCTGATTCCCATGGAAATAACGTATATATATATAAATATAAATACGGCAATTCATTGTCAGCCATAATAATGCTAGTGGGAATCATAATAATCAGTGTAATGATATAGTCGATGGTGACAACATATTAAAGCTCGTCCTTTGCCCCTTTTCCTTTTCCGAGATAAGACAGCCACCTTGCAACCTTTTCTTGACAGTGGTCGTGACGAAAGAGTGTTTGAGATTCTCGGTTCATTTTTTGAGGTATTATCACAGTGATCGATCGTCAAAGGTGATCGACTCCGGATGAGTTGTGTAGGACTCTACTTGTTTCCCGGGGCCGAAGAAAGAGAGGCAGCAAATAGAGGTCAAGAGGCCCATGGAACATAAACCAACGCCTTCGGAGCAGTATATGGGGACTATGAGAGAAGAATAAGAAAGTTCCTTTTTTTTTACTTCGATTTAGCCATAGAGTCATTTCTTCTCGGACTAATTACTAATTATTTTTAGTATTTCGATCTTTATATTTTTAAAGATTATATTATGATTAAAGTAAAATATTTAATCATGTTTCTTCTCACATTACCAATTTTATTGACCAAAAATATCGTACGTGCTCAATGATAAATCGAACTGAGCTCAGTGGTAAACCTTATGATATTTTTGTCATTAGAGTTGACGATGTAAAGAGAAATGATGTTAAATATTTTATTTTTATAAGTATAGTAATCTCAGTGTAACTCTTGAAAATATAATGATCGAAATAATAAAGATAACTAATTATAGGAGATAATATATAATTAATTCTTCTTTTTTTAAAATCTTTTTTACTCAATTATAGAGATAATATATAGGAGATAATAAAGATAACTAATTATAAGAGATAATAAAGATAACAAATTATAGGAGATAATATATAACTAATTAATCTTAGTGTAACTCTTGAAAATATAAGGATCGAAATAATAAAGATAACTAATTATAGGAGATAATATATAATTAATTCTTCTTTTTTTAAAATCTTTTTTACTCAATTATAGAGATAATATATAGGAGATAATAAAGATAACTAATTATAAGAGATAATAAAGATAACAAATTATAGGAGATAATATATAACTAATTAATCTTAGTGTAACTCTTGAAAATATAAGGATCGAAATAATAAAGATAACTAATTATATGAGATAATATATAAATAATATTTCATTTTTTTAGTCTTTTTTACTCTATAATTAATTATAGGAGATAATATATAATTAATATATAGTAATCTCAGTGGAAATTTTGGTCCTTCGTTGGA
>LVTN01000083.1:571063-591879 GCA_001649415.1 Musa itinerans | reverse complement strand
TATATATATTCTTCCTTCTCCACCTCTTCTTCTTTTTAATTTTCCTCTTTCTCTACTTCTTTTTCGTCATAGTGTAAGGGGACGGCTAGCGAGGTTGGAGGACGAGGATGAAATAAAAGATTATGAAAAAAATAAATTTGGTAATATAAGATCATAAATAGTAAGATAATATTTTATTATTTTTTATAGAATCATCAATAACAAGATATTATGAATAGTAAAAAGAAAACCATAACTAGTGAGCTTGTAAGGGATCATTCTGATGTTGTGATTTGAGTTTTGGGCAGCCTATTATAAGATGTGAGAATTTGGATTCAGAGAGGATGGTGAAGCTCTCCAAATTCTGCAACTTGTAAGATGTGAGAGTTTGGCTTTTGTTTTCTTTAGATGTTTTCTTGTAGGATTTGCAGTGAAACATATCCCTCCATTTCATATCCTAATCCTGAGAACTTGAATTCCTGCGTTTTGATCTAATGTTTTCCCATCACAAAGGGAAATTAATCCAATGAAATATAACAAATGTATTGGTTTATGGTAGCTGTCGAGACATCGGTTAGATTTGTATGGCCTGCTTGTGAGGAGTGTCGGATTCAATGGGGCAAGCAAGCGTGGTTTCGATAGACATCACAGACTCCATCCCTCCCTCTCTCCGTAGACTGTTGAGCATGGAAGATGATGGCATCAACAAATAAATGGGAGTAGTTTGGCTGTCCCTGTTCAACACAGTCATACTGCAACCATGAGGAAGGATGGATGACCTTTGCACCTCCACATTATTAATCACTCACCTTTGCCGAAGCTTATCCTGATTCATGCACTGGGTTGGGTTGATGGTGGCTACAACCTAAGCACAGAGACTTTGTCACTGTGCTCAGGTAGAGGATAAGCTTCATCAATAGAATAGATGATGTCTCAGAGAAGTCAGCAAAAGCTCAGCTTCCTGTAGAATACTCGAGCATTCTTTGTACTTTGTTTGGAGCAGTTGGGTGACTCGTTGATGATCTCAAACGCTTCCGTTTCTTTTGTGGTGAGAGTTGGTCGTCATGAGACATGGCTTGCACCTGTCTTAGGTCATCATCATTCACCTCAGCACCTGCATGAGGATCATGCAATGGACAACATGCATTTTATGTATACTTTATATCAACTGAGACAAGGGAAAAGAAGAAGAAGAAGAAGAAAGAAGAAGAAGAAGAAGAAGAAGAAGAAGAAGAAGAAGAAGAAGAAATCTCTTCTTTGAGGGCTCAATCAAAGCTCCCTTACCATGTTCTTCTGCTCTACAAAGTTGAGAGAGGCAATGGTCTGGGTCCATATGGATAGTTGACCTCTCATTGTTGTACCAAAGAAGCCTAAGATGGCATTGCAAAGTTGTGGTTGGGAGCAGGTAGCCTTAAATAACAGTACAAATACACATGGAGGTGTGTTTCTTGCTGCAATCATCACATCAGGGAGTAATTGGCATCTGTGTGACAATGACTTTCGAGTAGCTGCTGATATCTTGTTCTGAACTCTTGATTTTTAGGTAAAGCTTTTAACACACTATTATTATCATAACCTAGCATAACCCTACACATCCAATATCAACCATTATATTTGAAACCAGAGCACTGTGTCAATTTGTTCTTTTATGATTTTGAAGATATAAACACACAAATAAAAACATCTAACCTCCTATCAAACCAAAAGGAAACTAAAATCTTATAAATCTAAATAAGAAGTCAACAAGACAGAATATGGAAGCATGTGAATATTGTAGTAAAGCATATTTCTTGGACTAGTATCATATTTTGGTGCACCATCGCGGAGAAATAAAAACGAAACTCTAGCATTAGCAACTTAAAAGAATAAAAAAAAAATCATGGAAAGGGATCAGAGGATTCATAGACTCCGAAGTAAGACTCGAAGAATAAAAGTTATGCTAGAAAATTACTAGCACAACATTACATAAAAACACACGAGAATGTGAGAGACAATACGATAGAGAAAAAGTAAACATTTAGGTAATTTTAAAATTTTCTCATCTCAAATAATCATAATTTGAGTCATGAAACTATCGATCTCGAAACATAATTATTTTTATGACTCAAAATATGATTGCTCGATGTTTTTATAAAATAATTCTAAAATAATAATCAGATCTCGAGTCATCAAAATAATTTCTTTTACTTACATTGATGATCTCCCGTGTGCTATGGACCACACACCCACATCAAGTGGAATGAGGTGCTTTAGGGCAATTATTGATCCAAATCCCTTTCGCGGGCCTCCACACCAATGATGTGTTTGGTACTACTAATCGAGGTGGACCCATGTTAGACCGCTATACACTCACCTTCCTCTCGCTCGTGCGGCTGATATTGGCACACAAATAATAGCTAAATCTTTTTTATTCCACGATTTAATCCCTCTTATCATTGGAACTATCGATGAACATATAATTACGTATGTCTGTATTAAGAAAAAAAATATCATTGACATCTTAGTCGTCATATGATATGATCTTGATCCGTATACGAACTCGTTTAAAATGCTTCGATTGCAAATCTAACTTACTGTCAAGCTTTCCTCGTGACAATCCATGAGGTTTGGTGGATGTTTTGGCTCTTCAGCTGCCTATTTATATGTGTCGATCATTGAATGGAAGCATCTACTGTGGTCCTATTTGTTCTTTGAATGGAAGCCTCAACCAAAGGAAGTTAAGAGCAAAGTACTCTTTCATCCATAATTTAGATATAAACACAACTACATGACGATAAATAGACCTCCATCGTTGGTCGTGTTCTTCTTCCTAATCCAAGGATGCCTACGTCGTGATCGCCCAGCAGCCGTTCGATCTCCGATCAAGGATCCAGATTCCTTGATCACGTTAAGGCCATCGCCAGGCGAGGCCACCAACGGCGCCGTTATCCGAACGGACAGCGGGCGGCGGGTGGCGGAGGAGGCGCGCGCAGTCCGTGGTTCCCGTCACGCGACGGTGCGGGTAGGCCCGCTCCTTCAAGAAATGTCTCATACGAAACGGATCCTTGTCGTCTTACCTTCTTCCGCCACCAGCCCTGCGATTGGCGGCTTTACACTATGGCCCCATGTGGGTCCTACATATGTTGTGTCGAAGAGCTGCCCCGTGAGGCCGACACGTAAGTGGCGCACGCGCCTGCTTTCCCACCCTTACCCCTTCGCAAGACACCGCCTTCTGCGTGTGTGTGCGCGTGAGCGAGCGAGCGAGAGAGAGAGAGAGAGGAAGCGGCGATAAGGAAGGGATCCGGGGGGGCGGTTCTTGGAGGGACGATTCCTTTCTTGGGACCGAATCGAAGGTTCGGGTTTGCCGCGTGGAGTTGTGCGTTTCTTGGGGGCTCTTGCATCTCGATTCAAGACACTAGAGGTAGATTGTGGGTTCCGCTCATTTCTTTTTCGTCGAGCGATTGTAGATTGAGAGCTGTGTGCATTATCGACGTCTTTCTTGGGAGAATTTCGCACATACTTGGAAAGAACCGTTTGGTATTTCGGGGGTTTCGACTGAAATTTGGTGTTTTCTTGGATCATCTCGCGTTTGGGTTGGGGGTTTTGCGGAGAAGCCTCAAGGTCTGGTGTTTTGAACGCTAAAGGTCCGATCTTGGAGTTGTTTTGTCTTCATCGCGTCTTTCTGATATTTCCCCGTTGATGTCTCACTTAGCTCGGGGTGATCATGAGAAGTTGTGAAATTGTTTGATTTGGCGCTTCCGTTCCCTTGATCTGGAAAATACATCGCCCATTTGTGAGGTTGTTTTGCTGCCTGTGACTTCTTCCTAGGGTTGCGGTGCTGGAACTGGATGAGTTCGCTGCGCCAACGTCTGATTGCTAAAATGAGTTGAGGGCGAGACTAGTTCTTTGTGTCCATGATTCATGCCGGGCGATTCTGCCCACCTAAGCCCCTGTTTTTAGGGGAAGGAGAGAGAGTTTACCATAAACGTGGGCACTTGGTGTCTCATGTGGTCGGTTCTCATGGCAAACTAAAAGAAAAAAAAAATTATTTTATGCAATCTTTTAACCACTTTTGTTTTCTTAATTACGAAGCTAATCATTGACTTTTCATCTTAGATCAAGAATTTACTAGTGATTTTGTATCAGATCGTTTGCATTCAAGCCAAATGTGTTTCATGTTTTGAATTTCTTCTCTTTTCATTCTTATTATTACTCTTGGAAACTGAATTGATATGACTTTATTCAAAAGAGAAACATTAAGTTTTGAAGCCTTATACAGGAGCTTTGCTGTGATAACTAATTCACATAAGTAGCTCCAATTTAGATGGATGTTCACCGACTTTGTTATTGGAAAACATAAATCTATCGAGGGAAGCTGATGGACCTATGCAATGTTCTTAATCTTTCTTTACCGTGCATTACATTGGCTCGCTGTGATCATGGCATAGGTCGTCTCATCTTTGAAACCATTTGTTTTTGTGCAATTAAATCGTGATATTTTGTGATAACGTCCCTTTGTTTCCAAGGTAACCCGGCTGATGACTAGTTGAAAGCTTAGATCATTGAACTATATAAGTTAATGAATTATGCTGATTTCTTGGACAATCCACTCAATCACTGGTTCTGTTTTGGCAGCCATATAATCCTTTGAGACTGAGCACGTGAAACCTTTCGTGGCTCGTGGATACATTAAATCCTTGGCAAGGTAATGAGATTAAACTTTTGCCTGTTCAAACATCTGCTTTTATATATGCTTTCCAAGACCACCTCATTGATCCCTTGTCACTGTACTGCTAGCCCCTTGTATGTGCAACAGCTCTGTTCTGCATACATATCTACTTAAAGTCAGCCCAGATGTCGTTTCGTAGGATAGTTCGTGATGTAAGGGATAGCTTTGGTAGTTTGTCAAGGCGAAGTTTTGATGTGAGACTTTCAGGAGTTCTGGGTCATCATAAAGGAAAATCTTATAGTTCTGAGAATGAGCCACATGATTTCTCTCAAATTACCCAACAGAGCCACTGGGCTACCCTTCCTCCTGAGCTACTTCGTGATGTGATCAGAAGGTTGGAGGAAAATGAAGCGACGTGGCCATCACGGAAGCATGTTGTAGATTGTGCTGGTGTGTGCAGGGCATGGAGGGAGATGTGTAAAGAGATTGTTAGAAGTCCAGAGTTTTGTGGGAAGCTTACTTTTCCGATATCACTAAAACAGGTAATATTTTTATCCTGATCAAATTACTAGTGACACAATAGATGTGAGACAACGTCACACATCTTTAAGTCTGGGAGTTGCATTTGTTACACTTATTAAAATTTCAATACTTCATTGATTTCTGGCTTTTTGTTTGTACAGCCTGGACCTCGAGATGGGATGATCCAGTGTTTCATTAAAAGGGACAAGTCAAAATTAACATATCATCTTTATTTGTGTCTTAGTCCTGGTAAGCTTGCTCTTCATCTATAAATTCTCCAAACAAGTAGTACATATAAGTTTCGTTTACATGTTCCCCATTACACGGGGACATTCCCATGTGATGTGCAAAAGAGGCATGTGTAGAGATATGAACAATTTAGTCTTTTATAAAGGACATTTCCACCATATCATATTAAGGTTTGCCTGTTTTCTTTGTGGTCAATAAAATAAAGACAAAGAAATTCTTCAGTGATTTAGTCTTAACTCGTGCCCCTCTTCCAATCAAGTTTACAACTGACCATGTTGGTTGCCTGCTTAATGAAAAAGGTTGACTTTGGGTTTCTTATTTCCGTTTATCTAAGCCCATTTTGGTAACAAGTAAAAATAGGTATCATGCACCATTTTATGGAGTTAGGATTCCTTCCACGCAAGATATATCTCGTTCTTTTAGCTGTCCCCAGGGTGATAACCACTTTATGAAATGGTTTTTAACAAATATCGTAGGTGCAGATTCTCTTCTTACTATCGTAAATAAAAAAAAATTTCCTTATGTGTTGTTACTCTTTATTGTGCTTACTCTTCAGTTTGGATTATGATTCTACGGTTCCGACATTGCTGTTTCTATTCTGGTGCTTCATAATAATATCGTATTCTTCATGTCATTGATCTCAACTAAATTTTTTATATCATTTACTATATGTTGGTCTGTGCTGTGTGAATCTACACCATAGGGATTATGTGCATCTCTTTCTTTTCTTAAGTTTGTTCCACTCCATATTGCATTACTTTATCTTAGAAAGGTCAATGCATTTTATATTTCATCTAGTTTCTTTTTTATTATTTTCTGATTTTATTCATTGATATGTGTTTTTATTATTTTTTATCCAGAGATTACATGCTTTTTGCTTGTACAATTAGCTTATAGTATGATAGGGCGGGCTTATTTCTTTCCGTCGGTTCCAACCCTGGGGCACCAAATGGAACTACCGGCTTGGATCCTGCTCACTGTTCTGGATGCCAAGAAGAGCCATGTGACCAACACGTGTGTGGGCAACACACTTCCAAAGTAGATTCTACAAACATAGGGCTTCGTGTTGGGACATAAGTTTGTGTATCTTATCTGCTAAACATTCTATGCTAAATACCAGAAGCATTTCCGATCCTGTATGCCGATTTTTTTCCTTTTAAGTAGATATTGTTATTTCTTGGTCACAATAACGATGATAAAATAACTGCTCAGGTAACTACAATATTGTTTATCCCTTACATTTGATGCAATTATTGTCATCCTTTCACCTTTTCCTAACATAGCCAGCCACTCTTTCTTCTATAAATTCGTGCTTCATCAGTTTTTCTGTAAAAGTGTGATCACCTTGTACAAACTCTTCATGTATTTTGTCGTATATGCAAAGCTAACGGTCAAATTGAGAATTTAGGCTGGTTTTTTCCTTATGCTGATCAATCTCCCTAGGGATTTGGTCGCTGTAGATTATCCTTCCATTAGCCAATTTTTAATTTCGCTTGTGTTCCTTTTTTTTTCCATGGTGCGTGAAATTATTTTTCTTTGCATATATCGTCTTTGTTTTGTTTTTGAAATTTAATGAATTTTTTTTGTTGTTGAATTTCTTATGTAGCTGTGCTTGTTGAGAATGGGAAGTTCCTCCTATCAGCTAAAAGGAACCCAAGGACAACCTGTACAGAATATGTCATTTCAACGGATGCTGGTAACATATCAAGGTCAAGCAGCACCTACGTCGGAAAGTTGAGGTACTGGATTTTAATTATAAGATCTTTTTCCTATAAATTGAACTAGAGGCGAGAATCCTAAATTTGGTTGCTTCCTTCTGGCATTCATCGTAGGTCAAATTTTATTGGCACCAAGTTCAGGATCTATGACACCCAGCCTCCATACAACGGGGCTGCTCTGTGTCCTCCCGGACGAACAAGCCGCAGGTTTTACTCCAAGAAAGTCTCTCCCAAGGTCCCGTCAGGCAGCTACCCCATAGCTCAGGTAACATACGAACTGAATGTCCTAGGCACACGAGGACCACGCCGAATGCACTGCATCATGCACTCTATTCCCGCATCAGCCCTAGAGCCTGGCGGCGTCGTCCCTGGCCAACCTGACAACCTAGTTGCACGCTCCTTGGAGGATTCCTTCCGCAGCATGTCATCCCTTTCCTCCGTCATGGACCGATCTCTAGATTTCAGCAGCTCTCGCTTCTCTGCCACTTCCGCCGGCGGAGCTCAAGAGGGGTTTGAGGCTACTACCGATACCAAGGAGAGACCGTTGGTGCTGCGGAACAAACCCCCCAGGTGGCATGAGCAGCTGCAGTGCTGGTGTCTTAACTTCCGGGGCCGGGTGACCATCGCCTCCGTGAAGAACTTCCAGCTCATAGCTGCAACACAGCCCGCTCCAGTTGGCCCCCCGACGGCGGCTCAGCCGTCTGGATCAGGTCATGATAAGATTATACTGCAGTTTGGCAAGGTGGCAAAGGATACGTTCACCATGGACTACCGGTACCCACTTTCAGCCTTCCAGGCTTTTGCCATCTGCCTAAGTAGCTTTGACACCAAGTTGGCTTGTGAATAGAACGAGAATCGATGGTATAAAATGAGAGGCAACAACACGCTACTCTGCTTGTCACCTTGTGTTGTAATTCTTGTTGGTTATTATTGTACGATTACAAGTTCTCGATTCCTCCGAGCGAGCTGCTTCGGGTGTTAAGGCTACTATGCATGCTGTGCTACTTGTGTCCGTCACTTGGAAAAATCTTCCTTTGGTACGTTGTAAGAGAAGGTTAAAAACATGTTCATTCTATAATTACCAACCTTCCTAATTTTAAATTCCAATTAAAAGATATTTATTATTAGAAGCTGTGGTATATATATATATATCTATCAAGGTCTAGATCTGGGCTCGGTATGTATGTGTATCGAGCATTGTAGCACTGTTACAGTGCTACAATATATTGTTACAGGATTGTAGTATATTGTTATAGTATTTCAGTGTTGTAGTGCACAGTGCTATACACTACTATAGTGCTACAGTTGAAAACTGTACCGTCCGATAACGGGCGGTCCGTGTATCGATAACCTATCAGACCGGTATGTACCGCCCATACCAGGCGATACATATCGATATGATAAACCTTGATATATATATATATATACAGTACTGCTACGTGCTATTTTAGTCTAACTACCAGACCGACGTGTCACATGGCAAACATCTCCACGAAACCTGTTCTTTTTTCCTACGTGGACCCTACGGTTTGTCCCGACCCAAAACCACGTTCCTACGTGCGTTTGTATGTATATGTATATATATATATATATATATATACGTGGACATGTTTCGGATGGTGCGACGGTTGAGGGAACAACTGACCCTTCTCCTCTTCTTCGTGTAATTGCCTCGGGATCCCAACGCCTCCTCCTCCTCCAATCCCTCCCTCTCCCACCCGGCGGTTGCGCCTCGCCTGTTCAAGATGTCGCATGGCGACAACATCCCATTCCATTCATCCTCCCAGTCCGACATCGACGAGATCGAGAGCCTCATCAACTCCGACGCCCTCTCCGCCACCGTCCCCCCCGCGCGCTCCCCCAGCACTCCCCGCGCATCCTTCCCCTCCGCTGCCCTCCCCCCTCCGTACCAGAAGGTGCCACGCTCATCCTCCCTGCCACTTCCTCCACCGCCAGTCGCCCCCTCCGCCGCCGGCCCCCGCCCGGGTGGTGGGGTTGCCGCTGACGGCTTCGGTTCGCCGCCCGACACCCTCACCGAGCCCGTGTTGGATACGGTAAAGCGGGATCTGACGCGGATCGTTATCAATCTGAAACTGGTGGTGTTCCCCAATCCGTTCAGAGAGGATCCAGGGAAGGCGCTGAGGGATTGGGATCTATGGGGACCCTTCTTCTTCATCATCTTCCTCGGGCTCACCCTGTCATGGTCGGCGTCCGTGAAGAAGGTAATTGAACGCCGGATCTTCCTACATTTTCTTCTTAATCGTTTACAACTCGGATAAATAATTATTGGTGATGATGCCATGCTTTCTTTATTTGAATACATCAGTAGATGGGAATACCGAAGATAAATGAGTCTAAAAAATGTATTCTAATTTTTTGGTTCTTGACAAGATATCTATTCCCTTTTGAATTGAATCGGTGATCGGAAGCCCAATCAGCATTAGGGAAGCTCTTTCCCTCGTATTAGTTTCTCTGATAGTTTAGTGCCATGTTTTCGAACGCGATATCAGGGAAGCTCCATTGCCGATGGCTTATATGTCCTGCATCTTCTTTATACTTTGTTACAGTCCCAAGTCTTTGCCGTTGCATTTGCGGTCCTCGCCGCCGGTGCCGTGATCCTGACGCTGAACGTTTTGCTTCTGGTAAGCAATTCACATTTGCTCCATTATTTGCAGCATGAGTTCCAACATCTTTTCTTTGATCGTGATCCTTCACTCTAACAGGGTGGGCGCATCATCTTCTTTCAGAGTCTGAGTCTTCTTGGCTACTGCCTCTTCCCTTTGGACATTGGAGCTCTAATTTGCTCGCTGAAAAATAACGTTGTAATCAAGATAATTGTGGTGTCAATAACATTGGCATGGAGCTCCTGGGCAGCATATCCATTCATGAGCACCGCGGTTGATCCAAGAAGAAAGGCATTGGCCCTCTACCCGGTTTTCCTCATGTATATAACTGTTGGCTTTTTGATCATCGCAATAGATTAGGGAACCAGGAGATGATGATGATGATGGCGTGGTTGACAACATAGCTTCTGGGCTTCAAGTGCCTTTTTATGGAACCAGCAAGAGACATCGGCTTCTTAGTAGTCTTAGATTGATTGCGGATTTGGGGAGCTAATTTCCTCGTCGATTCAAAAGTTCTAATACGTGTTGTCTTGTGAATTATTTTGGCGTCGAATATATAGCAAAACAATATAATTATTATGCAGTGTCAGTTACGCTGCGGCGGACACGTGGGCTTCCGGACGACTCGGGAGTAGTAGCAGTTTTGTGGTAGGCTTATAATCGGATCCGGGTCGACTTCATCGTATCGCTAACGATTATAATCGGATCCATTCGAGGATCCATCGAACGTCTCATCGCAGCGTCCGAACCGACACTATATAATGCAGCACTCTCTCGCTCCCGAGGGCTGTTTGTTCGTTTCGAGGGATTGGGAGAGAGGAGGCGAAAGAGAAGTACCAGCCAAACCCTATCGATGTCTCTCCGGCGGATGGCGTTGAATCTTCAAGATCCCTAGGCGATCCCTCGCCGCTCTCGCTATAGGTAATTTCTGGCGATCCGTGTTAGATTTCGCGTTCGATGGGATCTCATTCCCTTTTTTTTGGGGATGAAATGGACGATTCCCGTTTTTTCACGCAAGAAAAGATTGCAATTCGTTGAATTCCGTGATCTTTATTGTTTATTGGACACGATGATTCATTATGGTGTAGAATGGATGATAAAGATCCAAGGGTTTGGGTTCGGGATCTCATGATCGCTATGGTTTCTCGGACTCTGATTTTTCTTGCTCGGTTTTTTAGTGCGTTTGTCTGTGTTGCGTTTACGTGATGATGTAGAATGGATGATAAAGATCGAGGGTTTTTTGGTTTCGGATCTATGATCTTTGTGGTTTCATGGAATCTCTGACTCTCGTGCCGTGTTTTGTATGTTTCTTGGTGTTGTGTTTACGTGATGATGTGATATAGATCGAGGGTTTGGAAGGGTTTACTTCTAGAAGAATGTTGATTCTTCTGCTATTTGATTTGCGCGGAGGACGAAGGAATGATGGTGGAGCCTTTTAAAGCTATAGGGCATGAGATCTTCAAGGTAGTTATCTTTTTTGGTTGTCCTCTAAGTGTGTGGTATTTTGTGCAATCAATTTCAGCCAATCTAAGATTCTTGACGTGTTCACAGAATGATCTTCTTCTTCTCTAAGTGTGTGGGATTTTGTGCAATCAATTTCATCCAATCTAAGATTCCTGACGTGTTTACAGAATGATCTTCTTCTTCTTCTCTAAGTGTGTGGGATTTTGTGCAATCAATTTCATCCAATCTAAGATTCCTGACGTGTTTACAGAATGATCTTCTTCTTCTTCTCTAAGTGTGTGGGATTTTGTGCAATCAATTTCATCCAATCTAAGATTCCTGACGTGTTTACAGAATGATCTTCTTCTTCTTCTCTAAGTGTGTGGGATTTTGTGCAATCAATTTCATCCAATCTAAGATTCCTGACGTGTTTACAGAATGATCTTCTTCTTCTTCTCTAAGTGTGTGGGATTTTGTGCAATCAATTTCATCCAATCTAAGATTCCTGACGTGTTTACAGAATGATCTTCTTCTTCTTCTCTAAGTGTGTGGGATTTTGTGCAATCAATTTCATCCAATCTAAGATTCCTGACGTGTTTACAGAATGATCTTCTTCTTCTCTAAGTGTGTGGGATTTTGTGCTATCAATTTCGACCAATCTAAGATTCTTGATGTGTTTACAGAATGATCTTTCTTCTTCAGTTAGTCCAACAATTGTCATGTTTCTATCCAAGAACCATGTTCTTTTACTTTTCTCGTTCTCTTCCATTGGATCTTGTCTTATTACATATTTGTTTATAGCTTATGCTGATGAGATTGGTGTCTGAGCTTTTTGACAGGCTTATTCATCTTCAGAACATGACCTTCTGTCAGTGTTACACAGGGGGTACAGAAATATTCAACCGAGTGTTTGGTATTTGCCATCTGCTTTATTTTCGATTAAAAGATCAGCACTGTGTTTTTCCGGATTATGAATATGTATTCTTCCCCCTCGTTTATGTTTCTTTTGCGACTATGATTGGGTGTGTTTCTTTTTATCTCTGCTTGTGAATCTAGATATACATCCAGTGTTGCTGCTATTCTTTTCTTAAATGCATAAGCAACTCTGGCATGACTTCGGAAAATATGAGACAAATCCAGGAGGGTAATAAGAAGGTCATATCTAGCACTTATCAACTGACATCTAAGGATATCATGTATTCATATTTGCACTATTGGGGGCTAATTGAGAATAGGGTGGTGAAAAATTTAGAGGATCGAGCTTTGTATTTATAAAGTGAAATAAATATATACATTAACTGCTCAATTCTATGTCGAATGCTAGCTTCCCTGGCAGGACTTGAACTTGTTTTTCAATGCAAACTAGAAACAATACAACGATCAAGAGCAGTAATGAATGTCGATGAGGGTACCATTTTAAATTGATTGTATTAGTTTGTAAACTTGCTTTCGATTGGTGAAGTAAATAGATAAGCCTCCTTGCTTTCGATTTCCTGAGATCTTGTGTAGTACTTTACATGATGATGATAAAGTGAATATTTTTTACATGGTTACAAGTGCAGATTTTTTATGCCTGTAAGAACCATAACTAACTTGTCAATATCTTACAATGCATATGCTACCCAGATCTTTGTTTTGGGTTAATTAAACTTGTATGTTTAGTTGACTTTGAAGGACATCTGATTCATATGAAGCATGCTGCAGTATAAATTGATAACGCATCATTCCTATGAGAATGATGTCCGTCTTACGTCCATAGAACTTAGCAGTCTCTTGGTTTACGTCCTTTTTCTAGTCTTATTTGTTCTCTTTTTTTTTAATCTTTATAATTCTTTGAATACGTCTCTTTTCCCATCTTTTTTTTTTTAATCTATTTCTGTTCTTTCATGATCCTTCAATCCTATCTTTCTGATGTCTGTTTGCTATACATCTTTGCTTTGTATTTGCTATTCTTTCAATTTGTGTCATCTTTTTTTTTTAATCCATATTCAATAAATAGTTATGCTTTTTATTATGTAGTTATATTCCAGTTTGCTTTACACCACTTGTGACTGTTGTTAAATTAGCTGTTGGAGGAATGATGATTCTTGACTGAATCATTTGTTAATTTTATCTATAAAATTTGTTAATTTTATCGCATAGTATACTATAGCATAGTATTCTATAACTATAGTTATAGTTATAGTTACTATAGTATAACTATAGTACACTATAGTGTACTATAGTATAGTATACTATAGTTACTATGGAAAACTATACTATAATATACTAGTAACTATAGTATATACTATATTATAGTATATTATTGTATATTATAGTACACTATATACACTATGTACACTATATAATATAGTATACTATATACTATATTATTGTATATTATAGTATATGTACTATAGTTCCTACTATAGTAACTATAGTTATTGAAGTAAAATGTCATCAATGTGTCATGCAATACGTTTTTTCATGTAGGACTCGACAATTGGATCAAAATTTACAAGGGCAGAAGGGGTGACCAAGCGGGTGATTTTTATTGTTGTGCTTGTTGTATGTTTGTTGGTGACATGACCTCAAGGGAGAATATTATTTATATTTTCTAATTGTATATGATAGATAGATATACTCAAGATGTGATTATTTGTCAGGTGGTTTCTGTGATTTGATGATTAGATGTAATTCTTCTCTTAAATCATGCGGTTCTTTATGCTTTTTATTATTTCTTTTGCTGTAAAATCTTTTCTTAATATTACTGGGACAGTTAAGTTGATGGAACCAAGAAGTAATCTGATACTGGAAAAGGTATTTGCAGAAAATAATTTTACGGTCTCTGGTAATATAAGAAGTGATAATTTATAGTAATATCATAATGTGGAGCAAAAGGATCAAATCCACAATATATGCAGAATCAGAAAAGCAAATCTCATTCACAAAGAGATGAAACAAATTTCTATGGAATGACGAAGCATTCGAAGGACGATCGTTGAGATCTTTCTGCCACAATTAGGCAGCCCCTACCAATGACGAATATTTTCTTCAGAGTACGTTACTGACAAGAACGGCCATTTCAACTCACTCATCAGTCCTTGTTCTCAAGTGCGAACTAGATGACCAAATAGCGATGATATAAAGCTACCGAAAGCCATTTGCATGATGGCCTTTTCAAGACTAGACACCAAGTAAAGAATTATACAATATGTGGTGTGCTACTGCATCATTATTCAATGCATGCGCAACAAATAGAAAATAAATTAAAGCAATACCAAAGTAAAATGAGAAAAATAAAATTTTAAATAGATCAAAGAACTCTACTCTTCAATGCATCTGCATAGAAAAAAAAAAAGTGATAATGATGAAACACAATAATTGACAGGATGGTTCAAGATAGAACCCCAAGTTCCATGATCCAAAGACGAATTCAAGAGCAACAAAAGGCGCTAGTGAAATAATAAATGCAATAAAAGGTGACGCGACAGTCGTTCAGTAAACACACTGAGCAAACAATCACCAAAGTATTGCATGCGTCAATAGACTTAAAATACTGAAATATATTATTATATCAAATCATAGTCATCAAAGAACATGTAGGATTATACTTAAAATGACACTTTAACCTAGACACAAAAATTCTAAGCGAAGGAATTCCCACAAAAAAAATTAAGGTCCAGGCCAAAACTAAAAGGGATTTCTCCCACAAATTGTTAAGAAGGATTTTTTAAGTGGTTTCTTCCAAGTGAGAAGACTTCTGAAAAAGGTTACCATTTGAGAGGTGTACATCCATCCTCAAAGCCACAGATTAAACTTGGGGCACTTTTTGCCATTTTCCTTGTGATGTAATTCAGGAAACCAAAGGACATATCTTGCAATAATAACAGGGAAAGACAATATACATGTACAAGAAATAATTTATCAGAAGATATACAACTAGATATTTGTTCAGGCAAGATAGATAGCAACACATGTTTAACTTAACTATATGTAACAAAATTGGTTATCATAACTTGATAAGAAACATAGCTAAACCCCATAAGCAAACTCCACACTTCAAAGAACATAAATTTAAGTGTTACAATCAAACTCAAGAATCTAAATTATATCATGGAAAATAGAATGTGTATAGGTTCTTGTAGAAATTGATGATTAATAATTGGAGAATTTCATAGTATATCGCTTGGTATCACCCAAAAATAAATAAATACAAATAATAGTGCTAGCTAGCCAACATAAAGTCGTGTGTGTGTGTGAGAGAGAGAGAGAGACCCAAGTGACTTTGACATTCTTGGGTTTTGATCCATGATCACACGAACATCCCTCGCCTGGAAACTACAATAAAATTCCTAAAGATATGCTGCTTTAGAAACAACTACTTACATGAGAGTTCACTTGCAGGGAGGGAGCTCTGGCATTGCATATATGACATTTTAAATCCCATGAAAGAAGCAGTCTTTCTCATCATCAAATATACCAAATAAAAAGTATGTGGAGCCACAGAAAGAAGAAATCTAATAAATCACCAAATAATCATCAACCTATAAACCAAAATGCTGTTTCACTAACCTAAGAAATCACCAAGTAGAAAAAGTTGATAAAACTTTCGAAGCATGATAGGGTTCTTCAAACCGGGAGCATGTTGGAACGTCAAAAAAGATTGTGGGTGGACATCATCATCAAATCTTCAAGTACAAACCAAACGAATTTAAAGATTCCAACTCTAAATAATAAATCTTGTTTGTTTACATTCAAAATGTTCAATGAAACCCAAATCGATTAAATAACACCACACCGATTAGGTCAGGATATTAACATTTGTAGAAACTTCATATGTAGTGTTAGCGTGCTCTGTCTTTCTTTGGTTTCTAATTTGTCTTAGATACTTGTTCAGTCGAGGGAAGATTTTTCTTGCAGTTTAGCGGCCTTGGTCACAATCAAACATGCGAAATTAGAAAGCAAAGTGAACACTAGTAAGCATTAAAGACTAAAACAAAGTGTAGCCCCATCGGCCACCTTTGATGCAATAAAGGATGAACGAAAGAGTTTCTCCTGACTGACATCTAGTGATTATTTCGGAAGCAAACCAAAAAGAAAAAGCAAGAAAGAAGGCCAAACGAAGGAGATAAGATGGTACCTGCTTTCCCTCTTAACCAACGTCTTTCTCGAGATCTCAGTTCCCCTGCTCCTCTCTCTCTCTCTCTCTCCATTCTCCTTTTTCTTGTTACCTTTTTTCTTCTTTCCTTTCTCCTCTCCTCCTTATCCCGTCTCCTCCCCGCTGCTACCGGTCCATCACCCGGCGCTTCTCACCGTGTTACGCTCCTCCGCCGTAGATCTTTGGAGTCCCTCCTCTCTCCATCATCTCCGTTGTCCTTGCCACGTTTCCCGTGGTGCCGAGATCCCGAGCGGCACTCCGTCCGCATATAGAGCTCTTATACCGCCTTCTCCAACATTGGTGCTCATCGAAATCCATGATGCCCGCCGCTGCCTCGCTCAATCGGTTGTCGCCCTCCTCCGATCTTGGAAACCCAAGAAAAAGAAACAAATCTTCAAGAAAGAAAGAGAGAGAGAGAGAACACGGAGGAGGGAAAAGGAGGAGCGTCTAATAAATAAGAGGGTGGAAAAGGGGCGGCCGTTGTGTGATCGACGGCTCAGATTTTACAAAGCACTTATTCCGCCGCTGTCGGGGAGAGAGATTGATGAACGACTGAGATTAAATCTGAGTTAAGTCTTTAAGATGTGATCATGATACGGGGGGGTGTGCCCTCTATCTCTATATATTTGTTGTATTAGCCCCTATTTTCTATTCTAGCAGTCAGTCAGTATTCTTAAAACCAAGATCCGTAAAATCGTACCATATCGAAGTTTCGATCTGGGTTCGATACGGTACGGATGTACCGAGCATTATAACGGTATGGGTGTACCGAGCACTGTAGCAGTGCTACAGTGCACTGCTACAGTATAGCAGTGCACTGTTTGACTGCTGCAATGCTACAGTGTACTACTATAGCGTACTGTTTGCACTGCTATAGTACTACAGTGCACTATAGTACTGTACCGATCGTACCGTCCGATATCGGACGGTCCGCGTACCGATAACCTATCGGACCGGTATGTATCGCCCGATACGGGCGGTACACATCGAAATTACAGACCTTGCTTAAAACAACTTGGGCGTGATGCCTGCGATCGCAAGCGGTGAAGGGATAGAAGCCGTCCCCTTTCCCTGCCTTCGACATCATTACCCTTTTGCAACAAATAACTTGCGTGCAGTGATTTCAACGTAAAAGAAACAAACAAGGAAACAAATGGGAAAAGAGTGTTCAAGAAAAATAATTAAGAAATTTAAGAGTATTCAAACAAAGAAAAGTCTACCGAACAGTAGAAGCCAAATAGAGAGAGCACAAAGATGGTGGCTGATTTCTATCTTCTTAAACAGGGCAACAAAGACTTGCAATAGTTTTCTTTTTAACAGATAATTAGGTGACCATATAGAAAGAACAAAACAAAACATTAATGGTCACACCATACTGGAGTGCCTTATGGATCCTTCTCAGGTTAGTTTACTAAGAAACACACAGTTTAGAACCAAAAATGCCATTTCTATTCGATCAGGGTTACAGGACAGTTCAGCTTTTGATTTGAATATGCCTCGACACTTGGGGACTATTGGATAGAGACATAATGGTCTGATCGATATGTGGTATTTGATCTGTATTCTAAAAACCCACAATCCAACCTGATAAGATCAAGATTGTTAAGGATCTGATGTGTTCCCCAAAAATCCAATCTTTTGATCTGCATTCTGAGAAACACAATTCGATCTGATGATCCATTAAGTGAACAGACCATTAAAATCCATTCTGAAGTGATAGAACCCAAGAATTCTCTCTTTTAAGTTTAAATTCACTAATGGACAATAATTAGAACATCTTTGAAGTGATGCATCTTAATATTATTCTTTCAAATCATAAACTGATCGGATCAAACATAAACACAATTGTCTTGGATTACTAAACGAACCATCCAACAAAATTGTTATTCGTATCGAGCAACTTCGAGGAGTATTGGGTTGCATCCTATCCATCGATCGATAAACCTCATGACACCCCTTCCCTCTCATTAGGAGCAAAAAAAAAAAAAAAAGATGTGATATGGCACATTTTGGTATCGCCCACGTGGACTCGAGCAAGTAGACATGAAAATATAAACATGAAACTTCAAGTCCGATGTGGTGCGTAGCACACAAGTGGTGAGAATCGCTCGTCGCCCCCCCGTACGAACAACATCATCACGGTACAATCATCCCGGAAAGCTCAAGGCGGCATCGCGCAGCGCCGATCCATGCAGGTCGATCGACGCTGGCACAAAAGCTTAAGTCGGTCGCCCAAGAAGCCGGCCAGAGTTAATTAACCCTTGACAACCAACTCATCCTCACAGGTATAAAAGCTAACCCTTCTTGATCATGAGAGGAGGACACTCAACTCCCCTTAACTCCACAACACTCACTTGAACTTCAGAGGGGTCGAGTCGGGAAATCTCCCTCCCGACCTTGACCTTTGTGCATGAACCGGCAACGAAGTAGTAGCAACCCATCGAGGGAGAACCACGCTCGTGAGTCGACGCTTGAACCTAACCCGACCCGACGTCAACATGACCCGAGCATCGGCATGGGCAACCTTGCGCATCCGGGACTGGACCAAGCCGTGCTGACACCTCGGTCACAAGCGTAAAAGTTCACCAACAAGATGCATCTAAGACTTTCGGCACTCCTACATACATCAGTCATGTAGGTCTCCCTGTTCCTCTATATCATCTTTTCGAAGGTTTCACAAATATTGTGAATGGGAACACCAATTCTTTCAGCTGACTGACCAAACGTAGCACTCCTTCAAAGTATCATTTGTTCCCTAAATGCTATCTTCTTTCATGCATGCTAGCAAACAGCTACTTAACTAGCAAAAAATCCACCAACGAAGAAATAACTGCAGCTTGTAAAAGAACAAGACAAGTCCAGTGTCTGATACCTGAAGCCTGGGGATGCCTGCGTTGGACAAGGTAGGGGAAGCATGAGTGACGAACCACCGCTGAGACATAAAATGGTACGTTATAATGTCAGAATCATCGTCATCTTTACGGATTCTAACAATGGCTCCCATCAGCATGCCAGAAACCTCAAGAGGTTTGAATCCAAAGTAATCATAATCGAAGTCTTTGTGCGAGTGAGCTGCAATCTGAGATTATTCAATCTGGAGTTACACAACCTACATATTTATTATGCATAAAAAAAACAACTAGAACAATAACTATGACTAAAGTCTCGATCATAAATTAGCTCGTATCCAATCAAGCAGCAATCTGAAATAATTCAATTGGAGTAATACAATCTGCATAAAAACCCCTATTAGAACAAATTAATCATGTAACCAAAAGCAAACATCCTATCATAATAGAAAGGGGAAAATTTCAACTAAGATCAGACAGAGATCATGCCAGATTTACATAAACATCTGGATAACAACGACGGAACGATGTAGATTATTTTTAGATACACAATTTATCATCACCACAAGCAAGTAGTAATAGTAACCGTGCATCGGAAAATTCCAAGACAATAGTTCCATAAACGGTAGCAAATCATGGACCTTCAAGATCATCTCATAAGCATCATCTGCAATCAACGGAGGTTCTTGTCCAGATCGCTCACCAGAATGATGATACATTAGCTTTATCATGAATCAATTGTCATCACCAATTTTGTGCAATCAACGGAACTCAGAGGAAACTACCGACGACAAAAAGAGCAAAACTAAAGGACTCAGAAAAGCAGAGATCATTTACGATTTCCCAAGAAGAAGGCAGAAACACAAATGTTGGCTACCAAAACGAAGAGAGCAAACGGGGAAGATCGAGCATAAAAAAGAAGACGAGGTGTGGGATACCGTGGTTGAATCATCGAGGTGGCTGGTGGTCACGCCCTTGTAGACGCTGGCGCACAACTTCCGGGCGATGGGGACGAGCCGCGCCGTGATCTTGTCGAAGGGGACGACCTCATCACGAATCCTCCCGCTTCACCACTTGCGGACATCACGAATCCTCCTGCGGGGAGTCTCATCTAATGATCGGAAGAGGCGGGCGACGAATGCGGCTGCGACGAACGAGAGATTGGAGTTAGGGTTCGGTGGGCAGCTTCTTGGAGAAGGCTTGTGGGGAATTTTGGCGCCAAGGAGGCGTCCGACTCTATTCATAGTCTATCGTGTTATTTGAACCCTTTGGCGCGCGGGTCATGAGATGGCGTTGAGCACGTGACTCGTGGAGCGGTGCTAACGCGGATAAGCAATAAAAACGGATAATATACAGATTAAAAACACATATATATTATTTTTCTTCTTTATACTATATAATATCTTTATATTTATATATTGTCATTGATTTTTTTAATAAAAAATAACTGATGAGGATAGTAATTATGATAAGACTCGGCTGACGCAACAGCACTTGGTCAATGCAGATCGGAATGCCGATCGAGGCGCATTAACATCCTGCCAAAGCTCAATTCTTCACGCCACGCCAACACACAAAGTCAGATACGACCAGCCTGCCCCCTGCAAGCAGGCAGCTCAGGAAGCAGTATGCTTCCCTATAAAT
>LVTN01000083.1:534612-571038 GCA_001649415.1 Musa itinerans | reverse complement strand
AAGGGGGGGGGGAGAGAGACACACAAAAACCCTTCTTCGTCTGAAATCCCCTCCACATGTGCTAACCTGATCGTCGGAGGGGTCGGGCCGAGCGGCTCAGCCCGACCTTTGTGCAAGTGCAAAGCCGAAGGTCCCCTCCGGACGTGCAGGCGAGGAGTTCCTGCCCCGAGAAGTCAGCTACACCGTCCCGATCGGACACCGCACCAAACCGCCTCAGCGGGCTCGAGGAGCGCCCCAAGGAGATCCCCGTCGTCCGGACCCGAACCGAGCCGCGTCGGCCCCGAGGCCACAGCTCAAAGTTGTTTCCCACAACAATAACAATTTTATATTTATATTTATATATTGTCATAGTAATTTTTTTTAGACAGATACTGCTCGACCAATGATTTTGGAACAGTCGTTGGATTAGGGCATCGATCGCTGATTGGCTAAACCAGATCATCCAGGAATCATGCCAGCGTAGCGTCAGTTTCACATACCCCATGTGGGGTTCATGTCCATACCATCCATCCATCCATCACATCCCATATATTTTCTAGCCACATGTGAAAGACTAATGCAAGCGAGTGCATCCGAAACTTATTTGTCTCGGTGATCAGAGAAATAAAAGCTCTCTACCATTTAATTTTACGATTTATGAAATATATATATCTCCAACAAAATAAATGAAGAGTTAAAATTAGAGACATACTTTAAGATTGGTCATGATCACAGCTATGCCCGTCCAAAACTCTATGAATTATTGTGACTGTGACCCTCTCAACTTGATATTAACCCTTTCATCACATCATACGTACATATATTATATATTATATGAGAGAGAAAAGAAGTAATTTATTTAAATAAGCCACTGATAACGGATTTTATCCATTGACATCCCTATACTTATTTAATAAGTAATTTATTTATTTAATAAGTAATTTATTTAAATCAAAGTGAGAGAGAAAAGAAGTAATTTATTTAAATAAGCCACTGATAACGGATTTTATCCATTGACATCCCTATACTTACTTTTTTTTATCTAAGGATATTTTTTCTTTTAAATTCTTGATAATACTCTTGAAGTTTCAAGCTGGATCGATTCATGGGTCGGTTCGATTCGGATCAGATTGATTTGAATACATAATTTATTATTATATATTATTTTTTTATATAAATTTATTTTAAATTAATTATAAAATAAAATTAGTAAAATTTATGTTAGAATCAAATTACAATAGAATTTTAAAGTTTGGATAACTAATTATCCCAAAATAACTAAAAATAAAAAATATTAATATTAAAATAGGTTAGGTAATCGAATTTAACTTATTTCGATTTTGAGTGTAATTGAGTTAATATAAGAAATTAAAAATAGAAAATATAAGATTTTGTGGTTAGTTTTATGATGAATTTAGGATAATTTTATATAAAAGTTAATATATTTTTTAACATGTTATATGAATGAGTGTACATCTAAGTGTAATGTTTTTTTTAGATAATTTAAGATAATTTTACATGAAAATTAATATATACTTAAGAATAACTTGAGTTTTTTTTTTATGATGAATTTAGGATAATTTTATATAGAAACTAATATACTTTTTAACATGTTATGTCAATGTGTGTAACTTGAGTATAATAATTTTTTTAGATAATATAGAATAATTATATATATAAATCAATATATATTTTTAGGATAACTCAATTTTTTAGTTTTATGTTATATTTAATATAATTATATATATATAATAATAATAATAATAATATACATTTAAAAAATTTTACAAATAAGTGTAACATGAGTTTAACCAAGTATAATGACTTGAAGGACGAATTGGTGCAAAAAAAAGGAGGAAGATGGGTGAGAGAGGCAAATAAGAGAGAGAGAGAGAGAGAGAGGAAGGAGCGAGAAAAAGATCGAATGTAGAGAAGGAGAAAATCAAACGAAAAATCAAAAATGCGATGATGAAAGTACAATCGAAGGAGAAAGAGAAGACGAAAGCAAAATAAAAGGAAGATGAGAAAAGAAAAATGTAAAATGCGAGGTAAGTAGACGAGGGAGAGGGGGAGGCGAGGAGGAAGATCGATTCATCTAAAAAAAAATCAATCCTTAAAAATAGAGTCAAACATAGTAATTATACTATATTTTTATAAATTTATTGATAATATTTTAATTAAAATCTAAAAATAAAATATGGAGCTGCTATCTCATTATTAAGGGGGTTTTCAGTAAATTATCCAAATAATAATAATAATAAGTTAAAATAGAGAAGAAGAAAGGAGTAAGAGAAGGAAGAGAAGAGTACTTAATAAACAAGAAAACAACAGCAGCAAAGTCATCTTCGCCATCAAATCTTCTGCAACACAGTCGGCAGCAGTTCATTCCACGGAGAACGTGCAATCCATTCTGTCACCTGACCTGAGAAAATTACTTCTACTCTGCATAGTTTACGGTGGTAGCAAAAGCAAGAAAGGCAACATCATTGTACAGCAAGCAACAAGAAGAGGCAGGTGCAGCAGCAGCAGCAGCTGCAGCGCCACCTACATAGCAGAAAGCCCTGCAGCGGCGGAGTTGGGGACGGTACAGTCCCGGCGAATCTCACCTTTGGACCCCGTGAGCACATCCAACTGGCTCATCTTGATCACCGCCCTCACAAACTTCCTGAAGAACCGCTTCTGCTCGCCGGCAAACTTCTTCACCACCTTCTTCGTCCTCTCATCACCGAACAACCCCTGGTCCGAGGCCAGCAGCCCCTCGCCGTTCACAAGGTCGACGAAGTACATGTTGTCGAAGGCGTCGGGCGACCGGAAGTCCAAACCGGTGGCGTTCGCGGCCGTCGCCGTCGGGCACGTGGCGTACAGCCGCTTGGCGTAGGAGGGGTCCATGTCGGAGTCCTGCGCCGGGTAGAGGCGGTCGGCGAAGGCGGCGCAGTGGCCGACGCCGATGGTGTGCGCCCCGGAGAGGGCGACGAGGTCCGTGAGGCTCAGCTTCTTGTCCTCGAACGTCTTCAGCAGGGCTGTGACGTTGGAGCGGGGAGAAGGGATGCTGGCGATCGTGTCGGCAGCGGGAGCGACGGTGAGGCTGTCGCGCCTGCCCAATGGCATCTTAAAATAGGGTCCTCCCGTCTGCAGCAGCAACAACAACAACAACAAGAAGGCTCGCCTTAAGATTCGAACCGGATTTATGATCTTAGATGTGTGTCCATAGAAAGGACAACTGTCGGTGGCACAAAGTGTCTGCATACCAAGAACACTGCTTCCCGGGCAGCGAGAGCAGTAATATCGGCACAAGAAACCACTGAGCCGCAGGCGTTCTCCACCAGGCTCCGGAGATCATCGATAACTTGGAGGGCCTTGGGCCTCAACGTCTGGTTCGGCGGCGACGCTTGCTCGCTATCACTGCCGGTGAGCAGAACAGAGCCATCGCACCCCTGACAAACGGTGGCTTAGTCGAAACAACCAGTGAATGACAAGAGACGGCCGGTACCTGAACGAAGCAGTCGTGGAAGAAGACCCGGAGGAGGCCGGCGGCGAGGCCAACGTCGCTGTCGAACACCGAACGCAGGTGGGCGCGGACGATGGACTCGAGGTCGTGGCAGGTGCCGTCGTAGAATTCCCACGCCAGCCCATCCGCCAACGGCGGGTAGTCATGCAGCTCCGAACGAGAGGCGGTAAGGGGAAGGGAAGAGATGAGGAGGAGGAGGAGGAGAAGGCGGAGGAGAGGCTTGAAGGCCATGGTTGGTGCAAATGAGACGACGCGTGTCCTCCTCAAACTCTCGAGGAATCTTAGTTTATAAGCCGACGGAAATGGACGTCTCGATTCCACACGAATTGAACTCCTCTCATACATGCATTTGTATTCTTTGACTGGTTAGTTTGTTGCAGAAAGCTGCTCTGTATCACATTAAAATAAATATCTTACTTGCTTGTATTTAGCAATAAAATAAAATAGAGTAGATATTACAATAAATTACGTCCTCAATTATTCCAAGCCGTTCAATGGGAGACACTCAAGTAAAGGAATTATTTTCCAAGGTGTCTCGAATATGTTGGGGAATGGTGCAATTTTTAGGGGTGATCACAGATTCATAAAGGTCGATTTTGATTTTTTTTTAATTAAAAATCAGAATCAAACTAATTTGATTCATATTTTAAAACCAAAATCGTCGGTTTAATTTCGATTGTGATCTTATCCATCGATTTTAATTGAAATAAAAAAATTTATTCCATCAAAATTTTAACTCACGTCGTTGAATTTTTCTCTTGTTGTTAAAATATAAAAAATATAAAGCTAGATTGGTTGAGCTAGATTGGTTGTGAAAGGTTTTTGTCAAAAGAATGATACTAATTTTGAAGAGATTTTTTCTCTTATTGTTAAAATGTCTTCTATTTATGTTATTCTTGGTATTACTGTTAGCATAGACTTAAAGGTTGAACAGTTAAAAGTGAAGATAACTTTCCTTTTAAAGAGAAAATTTATATGAAATAACAAGAAGGTTTCAAAGTCAAAAGTAAAAAAAAAATTATCAGCAAGTTGAAAAAGAGTTTGTATGGGCTGAAGCAAGCTTCAAGATAGTGGTACAAAAAGTTTGATTCATTTATGACTAAAAATGGATAAAAAAAATAACTTCAGACCATTGTGTATAACAAATAGTTTAGTAAGGATTTTATTATTCACTTACTATATATCGATGACATGTTTATCCTTAGGATAGGAAAGATATATGTACAATTGATAGGTTGAAGAATGAATTAAGTGAGTCCCTTGTAATGAAAGATATAAAACTAATAAAATAAATATAGATTTTTTATGATATAAAAAATAAGACATATATTAAGAAGGTATTAGAAATATTCAATACAAGCAATACAAAGTCAGTTCTTTTCTTTCATGTCACTTTAAATTGTGTTTAGAACAAAATCGAGAAAATATAAAAGATTACTTATGCTTCGTGACATCTCATATGTTGCTAGCAGATTTTTTAAGCCTGCGTAGCTGCACAAACAGCAAGAAGTCTCAGGAAATAATGCACAAGAGGTCTCCCTTGCATTCCGTCATATCATTATAAGTAATGAAACACTAGTTTTTTTTTAGCAGAAGGTATAGAAGGAAGCGAATAAACAGCTTACAAAAGCCTTTCGATATGGTTTAGAATTTATTCCTTCCTATGGACAACCAAATCCTTCACCGATGTAACTCTAACACGATAAAATCCTGCGCAAGAACATTCGAAGGCGAGAAACTAAAAATAATACATAATTAACAAAACAAATCACCCATAAAATAAATTGGCCACCAATTCATACAAACAGGAATCAACTCATGCGGCAAATTGGTCAAAGTGAAATAATCCCCAGTAGCAAGATTACAGTGATTGGTATCACCGTAGAAAACGTAGAGAATCTTCCGACAATGGAGGCATCAGATGTCGGAACTGAGGTCGGCGTTGCCGGTGACAGCTTTGGAGGCGCATCACAGGTGCCAAAGGTGGCATTAGCCTGTCATGATGAGCACATCAACAAGTTAGAATTCATCGACAATGGAGACTATTCATTCTGTTAATTACTTTGAAGGAAAATTTCTGGCGTGTCCTGCAAAACAGCGTAGTATCCTATTGGATCTTTTAAAAGTGCAAATGTCCTGTATAACTATACCAACTTTAGAAACATCATTTTGTGCATTGGATGACATACCATCAAGAAATAGTTAAGGTTCACTGGGATCCTAATGTACCATAATGTAAGGATCCAAATGTACCATAATGTATTAAAGGGGATTCCTATAATTTGCAGGAGCATATATATAGTAGTCATGTTTTTAGAAAGATAAATAGAAGATTATGGTTTTCTCTGATGGCACACAAGAAATCATACATATGGAGAAGTGCATAAACGCTGACAAGATGGCTAAATATGGAGGTACAGAAGTCCTGTGTATGACTAATTAGAGACATAACTCGATGCTTCACATTTTTATTTTTAGATCCTGATATCTAAAGTTTTTTCATCTAGAATAGAATTTGAAGCACAAATCTACATCTCCTGAAATTTTCTCACCAAAATGGAACACATAGTCACACAAGGTCTTTCTCCAAATGTTGACAAATACAGACATAGTCAAGAAAACTTGTTCTTAGACTCTTATAAATGGATGGTAAGATTTGGGTCCTTAACACCAGCAGAAAATTATTTTTTTAATAAACTATGATAATTACCAACTATTTTTTAAATTTGCTTATATGATGATCAGGTATATCCAACGTATGTGAATGCTCTGTCAATTTGTTTGTAACACAATTGACACAGGATTTTATACCTTCACATTTTTGTTATATCAATTTGTTCAAATGGTAATGCAATTCTGAATTCATCTACAATCCACATTAACAATGCCTGGCTAACATGATTTGATGACCATCGATGTTAAATCAACTTTTGTCGAGTCATGAATGTTCATACAAACTGAAGGGTTTGTGTAGTGTTCTCATGAGAGTATTAAAAAAAAGTCAGTCATACTGTACTCGGAATGAAGGAAGATTGAATATGTGATCATGGAATAACCAAGTGGACCTATGCAATGTGTGTTAGTACATAATCCCTATTGCACCTTTTATGCTCTTCATAAACTTAAAAGTATTAGTCGAAAGAGATAAATCGCGTGATCCTTAATAGTGCCATGATATGTACTTGCAATTGATTATCAAACAGAATAACTTCTACTCACCTTGCAATAGGCAATATTATCACAACCGCAAACCATATGGCCATTTGCTACATCTGCAGCTTCAGGTGCATCACCTTTCTGCATCATGAATGAAGCAATTGAATTAGATCAAAATCCTGAGTACTGTGTAAACTGGAAAACAAAACAGAAAAATAGTATATAGTACCATGTAGAAATCAACAGCTACAAAGTTGGCCCAGCGGTTGGCTGACAAATCATGGCAAGTTTGAAGCATGCTAAGAAGTGAGTCAGAGTTATCAGTGCAAGCATTAGCTGAACTCGGAACCGTTCGAAAATAGTTCATCAGTACAAGAGATTTGGACGTGGTGCTCATGAGTGATGACTCTGCTCGACTGGGGCATGAGCCCGGATTCATTCCTTGATCACCATCTGCAACTCATAATACGAATTGAGAGATAAGCACAATCAGATGCAAATATGACTGACTATTCAATACTAGGGAGCCAAAGCATAGTCTCTGCTTACATTGATTTTCTACCACATAATTCCACTCGTATGCAATGCTCTCAGAAGCCTCCTTGGAAGCTGTAGATGTGAAGACCAGAAGACGCTGATTCTTGTTGATCATGTTACTTAGCAAAGGCCAGTCACTGCCGTTCTTGGGCATCTGGTCCACCGGGAACCAATACTTCATGAGACCTGAAGCATTGAACACCTTGCTGAGACCATTGGTGGATTTGACGTAGTCTTCAACGAATATGGTAATGACTTCCGAAGGGTTTGCTGCTAGGAACGTCTCGATTTCTTTGAGAACATTGATGGCAGGTTGCTGATCAACAGCCATTTAGAATTAGTAGTTAACTAAGAGATCTCAAGGAAAACCAGGTCTCTTAAGACTTACAAAGGCAGTGTAGTTATAGCATTGGCCTCCAGTGGAGTGGCAAAGCCAGATGTCATTTTCAAAGTCGTACATATCCAGCATCAAACCTCGGACACCATTCTGCAATCAGATTCAAATACTTCTTTTATGCAAGTGCATATAAGAACAAAATGAAAGTGCACATGACAACTATATGCGTGATCTATAATATAAGTACTGTGTTCCCTCAAAAAGACACCCCCTGTAATTTTAGTCACTGGTTGCAACTAACAAAAAAGATTCAGCAAATGCATTAGCCCAATGTGATTCTTAAGATTGCATCTTGAAAGCTACCTTCGGATAAAAAAGGTAAAAGAACAGAGTCAGCTATCTTCTCTCTTTCAGTAGATTTGTGTTCTGCACCATTTCATATACACTCACAGATAAACTCAGAGAGGGATGAAATCCGAGTTGTCATGGCTCAAAACTCGTTGACCACATGAGACAACCATGCAGTAATTTGTAGAGCAAGACGGAATTAACCATGGTGTTGCTATACAAGTCCAACTATCTGTTCTACTAAGCCATGAGACGAGTTAATGACTAATTAAACAAAAAAAACAGTGGTATCATTAGCAACTTTGTGCTTTGGGTAAGGAATACGATCCCAGACACAACAACTTTTAAGCATCCTTAACCATTAATATATTTTGATGGGTCCAAATTTCGTGGAGTTTGATGTGTTCCAAATCAAAGTTGCATCTAAACTATGAAAAAAGTGTTGCATCTAAAAATGGTGGCCCAAACAAAGGACAAGAACCTAAGCAGGCTACTCGAGCTGGCTACTTCTCTTTCTACTAATGCTGAAGAAATAACCTTAATAATAACGCATGCTACTTCTCTTATTAAATAGGAGAATATAAACGAGTATACATTATATAACTATTAAATCGTATTTTTCAAAAGGAATTTCGATAACATGACACATAATATTATCTTGACTAATAAACAAGTTGGTCAACAAATTAATGTCTAAATAATCTAAAAGCTTAGTTCTCCAAACATTGTCAATGACAAAAAATAATTAATACCATAAACATATAAAATGCGGTATCGAATGATATGCAGAATCGGTCCATGATTAATATTTGAAGTCAAATTTGTATTAATATAGAGCCGTCTCTCGAGACTCTCTCTCCATTTAACTTATCATACATTTATGTACTACGATCTCATTGACCATCTAATTTTTCTGATTCGCAGTCTGCCAACTCCCTGGTCTTGGCATATAAATGTCATTCTCACAGTGGGTGGTTTGAAATAACAAAGGTTGCTGTTCAAAGGCCATCAATCTGTATTATAATACAAAAATTCAACACAAAGCAGAACAAGCAACCTATAGATGACAGAATAATCTTTGTGTTTCTAGAGCTTGGAACGAGTTTGTGCGACTTGTCCCTTCCCGCGTCAAAAAAAGGCAGCGAGCCACCTCTCTCTCTCTCTCTAGAATATTTTTCCTGACCCTATGTCATCCCCCACATCTAAACCTCGCAAGTGGATCCCAGTGAACCCGTCTAAGCCCCCAATCACAAGGCAGATAAGCGACCGGGTAAACATAAAGGGCATAAAACGTGTTGGTGAGCTTTTGCTCTCGCCAACAACCCACCGACTGTGTTACAAACTTTCCGTCGACTTAAGTCGCGAAGGATGCGTGCTAAAGCACGTAGATAATAGCCAAGTCACCATGTTGCGCCTATATCGCGACTTAAGTGGGAACAGCTTGACAGCTTACCCGCCATTCCAAGAAAGCCACGTTGCAATATCTGTTTGTGAGCCCCGCGACCTACATGGCGCGAACACCCGTCGCGAAACCTCGTTCCAGGAACGTTCTAGAATACCGAGTTATAAGCTATCCGAGGCTCGAACGACCGAACACCTCTATTTTGGGTCACAAAACCGCCGGTGAGGCGTACATATCAGCGAGGTAACAATGCGAAAGCAAAGGCGCAATGAAACATGCGCGTGAGAGACAGAGAGAGAGAGAGAGAGAGAAGCGCAGGTGAAGAGGGAGCGAAGCGTACATTGAGCTGGGAGGTGACGTTGTCCAACTGGTTGGTGAAGGTCACAAGGGAAGCGCCGGTGGCGGAGCTCGCCCCCGTCATGGCGTACGAGTTGTGAGTCGTCAGCCACGAGTACTTGTTGAACGGCAGATCCTTCCGCTGCGCACATCCGATCCCAAATTAGCCCACAAACCAACCACCCAAAACCTCAAACTCAAGATCGAAACAACAGAGGACGACGAACGCAGACCTTCGATCTCGGATCGTACGGCTGAATGCGCACGCACGCGCCCTGCTGATCGCCGCAACCGTCGCAGCGCAGCCCGGCGTCGCAGTCCCCGTCGGCCGAGCATGCCTCTCCCAGCTACCAACAGAATGGATCGGTCATGGAAACGATGAAATGACTGGCCTAAAGAAATAGATAGATAGATAGATAGATAGATGGATAGATAGATAGAGAGAGAGAGAAATAAGACCTTGGCCGCGGAGGAGAGAATAGGCGAGGCGAGGAAGAAGAGAAGGAGGAGGAGGAAAGAGGGAAGCGTGGAGGCGGATCCGCTGCTCATCTCAGGCTTCTTCGTTTGCTTCTACGGCCTCTGTGATGGGAAGGGGTTCAGTTTTCGACTCACCGGCCGCCGAAGATATTTATACATGGGACGGCGGGCGAGAACGAGTCAATACGGGTGCGGTCTTCAAGTTTGACACGATTGGGTTCGACCCGACCGCTACTAAAGTCCGCGACGCGGCGAGGGTTCAGCACTTGGTAGAACATCTAGATAACGGCAAGTCTGACTGTAATTGGCGAGGTTTTGGTCGACCATGAATAGAGTTAGATGACGGTCCGTACAAGGCACGGATCTTGAATGTTCCGGTGCATCTGAATAATACTATTTTCCAAAGGGTCAATTGAATCAACGTTTATGAGTTTATATATGTGAAATGCTGAATTTTGTCGTGGATTTTAAATTTATGATTGTGATAGAAAATATTTGGATAGTTAATCATCATTTGCTAACTAATCGCTCTAATGATGCAGATATGGAAGAAAGGATCTCGATCATCTTTCCCTTATCGTTGATGTGGGATGATTATAATCTGTCGACCCCTATAGATAATAGTCCATAAGAGGTCATTTTGACTTGTCCCCTTTTTGTCGTCCATGTAAACAAAACACTAAGGGAGAACGTTGAGATCGTTATAGAAGGCCCCTTCAGTCGGTTAAGTATAAAAATCAATCTTAGACATTGGCCTAGGAAACATCTTTTTCGAGAACATCTCAACTTATTAAGCAATCTATGACTAATTTGAGCATTGGAGGGATCAGATTGAGAAACCCCTCTCAACATTAGTCTTTATGTAAGAAGTCATTGGAAGTTAAATCCGTATCTCGAAGTCATCATAAGTTCACCTTAGAATCACATCAAGTCTACATCGGAGCCACCTCAAGTTCACATCGAAGCCACCTCGAATATCTCATGGCAACTTAGAAAAGACATCGGATGTCTCTATACATTCGAGTATGGATCGAATCGGGCTGACTCGAATATACCTTCCATAAACATATAGATAAAGCACCTATAACATATAGTTACTTAGGTTCATACGACGTCCGCACGTATGCAATCCATTGTATATATATATATATATATATATATATATCGTGCACACCTGTCTCTAATTAAAACAGAAAAGCATTCAATCTCTAATAGCATCAAATCATATAAGATAAAAGCTATCGAATATTTACTGACATATTTAAGTTAGTATAAGAAGTGAGGTGTCAATCATGTGACAAACTTCAACTGTAATCAATGCATTAAGAGCGTGTGAAATCTTGTGTGCGGAGGACGGCATTTGAGGGGACTTTTTATAATACGTAAATCATTATACTCGTATATACATTTTGATGCTAAGGATGATTGCATGCATATTTCCTAATTTTAATAGAGTACTACTGCACTGGGACATGCAATGACACAATTGATAACAATTGTATGATAATGATATATATAATTTTAAATATCAATCATATAATATTGACATGTTAATTAAATAATATTGAGATATCAATCACATGATTACTTATATACATCATAAATATTTGTATATAGGTTTTAAGCAAATATTTATGGGCGAAACTAAAGATTTAAAAATAATTAAGTTTATAGGGTTTGATCCGTAATATAATAAATTTAAGTTAGATCGAATTATTATCAAATTTAATATATATTAATATTAATCACTTTGACTCAAACCGGTAGTCATTCAATTTTCCACCTTAGTATCATATATTTATTCTAAACGAGTGACTTTTTCAAAAAAAAAAAAAAGCTGAATAGATTAAAGATGTTAGATAATATATTGGCTTTAATTCATAATTTAATAAACTTAAATTTTTGTATTGAATTAATATTCAATCTTATATATATTATCTGATTAATTTGACTCATTATTAGGTTTTTATATTATTAAATAAAGAGACACACGTGCCCATTGCTGTGCGAAAGTTTCGGGCCCCATTTGGCTCGTGCGAGCCTCCTTTTGCCAAAAGGCCGAACGAGCTTCCTTTTCCCAAGTAGGGACGGGCGCACGCGCTTGTCGATGCCTCGCCCGTGTCCTCTCAATCAAGCCCATTACATCCTCTTGTTCTTTTCCCCATTCCTCCCCACTCCTCACGATACCTAATCCCGGAGGTCAGCCTTTTGTCCTCCCGCCCATCCCCTCTCGCTTCCCAAACACTGAGCCTCTGGTTATGCCGACGTGTAATTGTCCACAAGTTTGAGCCCCGTTGGTTGCACCAGTAGCAAGTCTACACATCGTCGAAAAGGCTGTTCGGTGTCTGCGCCAGGCATCCTAGGAGCCGGTTCTGTTCCTCGAGGGTCCCGCAGGTTTGTACACCTCTGGGCTGGCGTCTCAGGGGTTCGTTTATTTAGCTCAAATAATCCGGAGCAGGTGACCGTGTTCCTCTGGTTCACTCGCCGGTGACCAGACCGGGCCGCTCTCAGGGTTGGGAGCTGATAAAGGACGCCGCTCTCCGCTCGGTGTACTACTGGCTCTCGTCGCTCTCTTTCCTCTCCTGATGCCGGCCGCCCATGATCTGGTCTTGTTCCTGGCATTGGCTTCCCTCGGATCCCGCAGCAGCCTTCGAGTGATCGCGGGGGGTGAGTTCTCCCAGCATTGATGCCTTGTTGTGCTCTTTCGAATGTGAGATGGGGCGTATTAATGGTGCTTGGTTGCTTTCTCCTGGGCTTGTTTCCAGTGCCTATAATGATGTTGCATCTCTTAGCTCATTAGTTCTGAAGCTTCTCTGCTTTTGTTTTCTTCTCATCGTGGGTAACTGTGAGCTTTTTTGTTGTGTGAAATGCGAGGGATGATTAAAGGGGTTCCTCCTTTTTTGTGGGTTGATCGAGTGTGAACTTCGGTTGAGTTGCCTCTTTGGGATCTTATCTCTGGTAGTAAGCACGCATTATTCGTTTTCACTGTGTCTTGAGAGCGAAGATTAGGGTATCTGCCGCATTTAGATTGCTTGATTTGTTGCTCGACTCCTGACATCTTCGATGGCGATCAGTAATTATGAACAGACAGATTTAAAGTGGGTCATGTCCATTCTCATCTCCAGAGTTAGACCAGGGACGAATGCTGGAGTGAAAACAGTTCACTGTAGATCACTTGAAGTAATGGATCAGGACAAGATTTTCAAGTGGGTATATGCTGATCTTGTCATCTTGGACTGTGATATTCATATATAGTGGGAACCAGGTCTGGGGAATCATTCGTTACTTTTTGTTAGGTTGTCCTTGTTATTTGATTGGTGGTTATATAGCAGGTTTTCGCATCCTTCACCAGGATCGATGGTCATAACATTGTTGCAAACAAGACTACAAGATGGAGAAGATGCAAATTCTGTATGTTGTTAAAGCCTTGTTATACAGAACTTGTCATTTCTTACCTACGTATCATGTTTATGCTGAATGATTATACCGTTCGATCTACTTGAACAACAGCCTGGCGCACGAGGCTTTCATCGATGCAAGGTTTGCAGAGGATCAATGTGCACAATCTTGTCATAAGCAAAATCATCCTATCACCATATGGACAACATGCAAACTTAAGTTCAATTGTGGGGCTACTTGTTGAAGATTGAATACACATGACTATCAAGGTGGCCCATAAGAAGTGTAAAGATTTACAGTTTGCAGTCTCCACCATGATGGCTTATGACTAAATGGTTAACGTGATAAAAATATATTTGAGAAAAAACAATAAAAGGCTTATATTGGTAGGATTGATGGGAAGTTTCAGTTTCCCTTATTTCTTTCTCCAACAGTTTTTTGAGTCGTATAGATCTTGTTTCATTATTGCTCTTTCAAAAAAATTTAGTACACATGCTGTTATTTGTTTATTTTTATTTTTCTCATTTACTTTGTGCTCCTGTTATTTAGTTTGGTCCTTCTTCCCTATTAAATATGTCTGTTTATGGCATAGTAATCATTTCATTTTATCATGCAGATTGTCCCCTGGACTTTAGTTGGTCAAACTTCACCTTAGCGTCTTCTGCTTGTTCAAACCAAAATGAGCGAGGGAATTGCTGCCGTTATATTAATGCATTTGTTGCGATTTCTATTGCTCGATTTGCGAATGCAACTGGCAGGCTTGGAGTTCCGCCAGCATTCACTGAAGTCTGCCTTAGTTCCATTTCAGAAACCTTCGACTTATATGGCATTCCAGCTGATGCCACTGCCTTTTGTGGTTTGGGGCCAAAAATTCGAGTTTCTTATCAGTGCCAGGGTAGAACAACTGTGTTGGAAATGATGCAGTCCCCCAATTTTAGTGATGTTATTGAAACTTGTAATGTGCCCCTTTCATTAGATAATAGTTGCAAGAGGTGCCTAAACTCTGGCATTGTATACCTTCACCACCTCATAGCAATAGATGATAATGTCACATTAAGTGTCTGTCGCGATGCAGTTTTTGTGACACTTGCAAACCAAGGTGGCAGATTTTCTGCTGTTGATATGGCCACTTGCTTCTTTGGTGTTCAAGGGCTCACTGTTCTTCCAGGTTTGATTAATTTGAGATTTGACTGCATATATCTTTCGAGAGTAACACTTTTATTGTTCATATGTATAGCCAGTTATTTATACATTTAGAACTACATTGGTTATGCTTGGATGACAAGTATGCAGTATGATTCCTTGAGATGATTTAAACCAACTTGTTACAAATTTGGGAGTGTGATACAGTGTATTTGCCACTGAAATGTCTATTATGAAATGTGGGATTGCTATGACAAGACTTTCCTACTATTTGATTTTTCCCCATTATGTGAATCAATTAGCACTAAAAAAGAAAAAGGCTATTATCATAACTATTTTTGAGGCTTTATACTTGGTAGACAAAAAGTGTGGTAAATATAAGTGTTAAGCAACCAGAACAGAAAGATGTATGAATGATAGTCGTCGACATTAACCCTATGAAAGTTCGATGTGAGATAATGGCATCTACATAGACCATTGGTGGTTCAATTGCCTAGAAAGGTGTATATTATGTGGATAGTCTAGGAAAGATAAAGACAGTAAACTGAGATTTTTTAGGCTGATGTCTATTACAGCCTTAACAGGAATGTCACGGTTGTGTGTAATTTGTCCTGAAAGTCACCACTACTGTACATCAGTCAGAGACATACCTAGTGATGCCAGGCTTTGTCATAGGAATGAAATTATGATGGGGTACACAAATTCTAAATCAAATCACTGGAAAGAGTTATAAAATAAAATTGCTTCTGCACCTTTAAGCGAACCCATGACATGGAAATACTACTGATGCTTCTGAAACAATTTGAGTGTTATTACACGATCTAATCTTATTGGCAGAATGACAATGCTGTTTATTCTAATACTAAATGTATCATTATCATCCAACAGTTGTCAATTACTAGCTCAAGTGTGCCTTTTCAAATTACTGCATGCTTATTGGGTCTAAATTTAATTCACTTACGTTTTCCTTATTGCTTTAAAACTTTTCTCAAGTAAGTAAACTTGCTGATGACTTTTCAGTGTCATCCTCTGAATCATCTACACCTACATCTCCAAATTCTACATCTTCTCCAAGTTCTGTTTCTGCTCATGCTCCGAGGCAACATCTAAATGCCATTCCTATCAACAAAGTTCATCACACCTACCACCTTACGCTGATTCCAGGAATTGGCATTGGGGTCATAGGGATGACGGTTCTGTTGCTTCTGATCTTGATATTGCTTATTCGTAAGAAAAGCAGAGAACTCAAAAATGCAGATACTCCGATAGAGAACTCATGGGATGCTTTCTCATTGCCAAGCACGCAAGTCTGGAGGTGTCAAGAAGGTTTATTTCTTGTCTGTACTCTCTCATATACATCTACTTCACATTTCAGTTCATTGTGCTAAAAAAGCCAGGCATTATAGGCTAAAAGCTTGCTTGATCAAAGTGAAAAGAACTATTTAGTGTAGAAGAATCAATGGAATATAGCTGAGAACAAATGGAATAGTAGAATCATTTAGGATTTCAGTAATGTTTCCTCATGTTTGTCTATAATTTCTAGCTATCGTTGATAAACTGGATCCTTAACATTACTTTAGTTGGTTATCCTAATAAAATATTTTATGTGAAACATCTGTTATTCATTGAATTTTTACCTAAAGAAGGTTGATGGACTACAAACTCAATGAGTGATTCATACTAAGTTAGCATAACTTGTCGGGTTTAAAGTTTATCTGTCTGATATATACTCTCCTTTAGGTCCGTCAACAATGTTTCGAAGATTCACCTATGTGGAAATAAAGAAGGCAACAGAAAATTTCAACACTGTTATAGGCAAAGGTGGGTTTGGAACTGTCTACAAGGCTCAATTTGCAGATGGCTCCATAGCAGCTGCAAAGCGTATGAACAAAGTTTCCAAGCAGGGTGAGGAAGAGTTCTGCCGGGAAATTGAGCTTCTTGCCAGACTGCATCATCGCCATCTTGTTGCTCTCAAGGGTTTTTGTGCTGAAAGAAATGAGAGGTGCAGATTTGATTTTGTAAATATGTTGAGATTTTACCTGAATGCTTATTTCCTTTGCCTCAATATTTTTCAGGTTTCTGGTGTATGAATATATGGAGAATGGAAGCGTTAAGGATCATCTTCATTGTAAACCTTCAATTCTTGTGGCTTTCTGTGCTCAAGTTACATGTTGTGTTGTTTCTTTACTTGGGTGCCATTTACTGATGCAGCATCAGGAAGGAATAGATTAAGCTGGAGGACTAGGTTACAAATTGCGATTGATGTGGCCAATGCTCTGGTGAATAATTAATATTTCCACAGCAAAGAAAAATTTTGGATATCTATGCTGAATGTTTGAGGTTTGCTTATCAAAGTTTGAGGTCTCCCATGTGGAGTCTCTTCTGCATTCTTTTTGGAACTCCCACTCCTCTATGACTCTATCCCTAGCTGATGGTGCTTATAGCATTAATTTATTATGTATTTGATTTACAAAATATGCATACTCGATTTGCAATATCTTGTTGCCCTTTGCAGCTTTCCATTGTAGCTTATGCCACTGCATTTAAAGAAGCATATCTAAACTCCCTTTTGAGCTTTATTTGATGCTTCTACATGAAATCACGTGATCCATTCTTTTCTGGAGTGAAGCCTGACTATCTCTTTGAACTTCTTCCGTTTAAATATTTATAATGATTTGTCTGAATATTTCTCGGAAAGGTCAAATTTCATGCAATGTCTGTTACTGTGCTCTATTAACAAAATATTTTATACTTCTTGCACCCTGCATGCCACTTTATCCCTTTAGAAAACTTGTGTGCTGACTGGAAACTTGTTATGGTTTGAGCTGTCTGATAGAGCAGCTAGACAGAATTAATTCAACTCGTCATTGGAAGGAACTTACTACCTATTAAGTATGATGTAAACCCATTGATGAACTCATTGTGAAATTCTCTGGCTGAGGGCTGCTAGCAGCCGGTAAAGAAGCACTTAATAAAATTCATATTCGGTGCTTGATTTATTTCCATTTCTGGTTATTGTAGTGGATTCATTGTTAGTATCATAAACTGTCATGGAATCTTGTGTGGTGATTGAAAACTGGATGCAGGTTGTATGCCATTCTTTTTGTCAAATGATAACACTTCTAAAATGCTTTTCTGAAACAGTTCCTATGTTGCAGGAGTATCTCCATTTTTTCTGTGATCCTCCCCTATGCCACAGAGACATAAAGTCGAGCAATATTCTTTTGGATGAGAAATTTGTAGCTAAGGTAAGTTATTATCATGCATTTTGATTCTGTCTTTTACTCGGTTTGGTGGATCACAACACTTGTTTGTATATAGGTTGCGGATTTTGGTCTTGCGCATGCTTCGAGAAATGGTGCCATCTGCTTTGAGCCAGTAAATACAGATATTCGTGGAACTCCAGGCATGTATCTTTGAGCCCTATCATAACTGCTCAAAACTCGTATCTGAAACTCCCATATAGCTAGATCAGAGTAAAACAAGATAACATATCTTAGAACAATGTGAGGTGGATCCAACTCATCTTCTTTGAAATCATTTGGTATACGAGTCATGGCAAATGACAAACAGAATGTTTGTGGAAGAAAGAGTCATGATCATAGAGGTATATGCCAGAAATGGTGATAATGATGGGTAGGGTGGTGGGAGGTGTGGTGGTGATCGGGTGCTGCTATGGTGGTAGACAAAGGCACCCGGAATGGTGGCTTTCAATTTGCTTATATTGGCAATTTTGTGTGCTGGCAGGTCAATTGCATGTGGAAATGTAAGTTAGAGGATCTAATTTATTGTAGAAATGGTATCTGTAGCTAGAACTTAGAATGAGGACAACCAAATTTCAATATTTACTGATATTCTTGTATTTGCAGTTGCAAAATTTTCCAAATACAGGTAGCCAGATAGTTTAGTTCATTTGCTTCTTTAATTAATCGTTGACACTTGGAACCTAGCTTGAGCTACGAAGAGAAAGTAATGCATTTATCTCATAACCGCTGATTAGTTCTTGCTTGATGGATCAAACAGAAATTTAAATGGTTTTCTACAGCAAAAATAATCCATCAGTAGGAAAAAATGGTAATCCTTTTAAATATTTAACATACAGGATACATGGATCCTGAATATGTGGTGACTCAAGAGCTGACAGAGAAGAGTGATATATACAGCTACGGTGTGTTATTGCTGGAACTGGTGACCGGGAGGAGAGCCATACAGGAAAACAGGAATCTGGTCGAGTGGTCTCAGCAATTCATGGCAACAGATTCAAGGTTATCGGAATTGGTAGACCCCGCCGTTGGGGACTCATTTGATTTTGAGCAGCTGCATATGGTGGTAGGGGTTGTGCAGTGGTGTACCCACAGGGAAGGGCGAGCAAGGCCATCGATCAAGCAAGTGCTCAGGGTGTTCTCCGAGCATTTGGATCCAGCGCAAAATGGCTTCTCTGGAAATGAAGGCAACGATGGTTATGCCAGCGGGGGAACTAGCAAAGCAATAATACACAAAAACGAGGTGGTTCCCTATAACGGTGACGGAAGGTGTCTACAATCGTCGTCGAGCACTTCGAGATCCTATTGTAGTCGGAGCGTCTTGCTGGAGAGTGGTTCGCCACAATCTCCCCCCGGCATGATCTCTCTATAATTTCTCTCTTCTTTAGTTCTATCGCTATTAAGCAGGTCATGGCTTTTTAATCAGAGGACAAGCTCAAAGACGAGTTGTAACAAAGAAAAGGTTTGGCGATGTTCCCGAACAATATAATCTGTTGGAGAAATGCTTAGAATTTCTGCAGCAGTTTAGATAGCTGAGAGTGCTGCAACTGTATATGCTTGTAGCTTCTGGTGCTTTTGACGAGGTTGCGTTTGTATCTGATTATTATGGATGAGTGTAACTATCACGATACCTATTTATTCTTTTTTTGTGATTTTTTATTTTTATTTGCTGTATGTGGTTTTATTTATTTATTTATTTATTTTATTTTATACTTTGCTGTTAATTTTAGCTGCATAGAATTAAAACTTACCTGTAGAGATGTTGTTGTCGTCTTAATTATTTCGTGGATGATGTCACATCCCATAATGTTTTACGTAAGAATCGTTTCCACTTGACGCCACAATCGACGCTTAGTCTTGCATGTAGCGTCCGCAACTCGGCATGTGAAGAACCGACAGCCTAACATACACGCAAAAGGTGACGGTCAAACATTCTACAATTTTGTGTCGAAATGTCAGCATCATTTCATATCATCTCATCGTTAAAATACATCATAAGTCTCCCATTTAGGCATTAAGTCTCCCACAGGAACTACTCTTTGGCTCTTCCCCTTCTCTGTTGTGCTTCCATTTAAAGAGATATATATACCCTCGTGCTTCGGATGATTGAGGTGGATGTAATGATTGAGCCAACGCCCAACAACAGGGAAGTCAAATCGGTGGTCTCCATCTAACTAGCGATTCACAGCTTCCTCTTAAACCAACACATAAATATCTTCAATCCCAATCATTTAGTCAACAATCAATGATGCAATCCATAATATAATGAAATCACATTATAATGAAATCACGAGGGCCGGAGGGCAAAGTCGTCGCCGTAATTTTGCACCAATTCAGAAGCCAATCAAGTGAGAGCAAAGACGGCCCCCACTCGGTGGTCCCCGTTCATAATGCAGTCTCCCAACCATACCAACAATGTGGTCCGAGCAATGTGATGTTTCACCTCTTAATTTACTCCTACGTGGTGGTTGGTGGTCCCTCTCATGGAAGCCTCCAACCATCTCAGCTCGTCCCCTCGCCTCCATGATTGAGCTTCGCCAGCATGGAGATGCTTTCACCCTGAGAATTTTCTGCAATCGATGTTTACTTCTGTCATATCGCCATCGTTTTCTGCAATCGGACATCGCTGTAATCTAAAAGCTTCGAGTCAATTCTTCCAATCATTGCCAATGAAAGACTAGATAGCTTATCTCTCGCTTCGACTTCTCTCTCAATCTTCGTCGTCTCCGGTCGCAGTCACCTTCCACGGTCGATCAAAGTGAAAGAGAAGACGAAGATGCTCGTGGTGGTGGCGGTGAATTAAGAAGAAGGAAGAGGGAGAAGATGAAAACGATGCGTATTTAATCCTCTTCTTCTCCATCGATCGAGACCATAATCCTGCGGTAGAACAGTCCGACAACGGATCGGTATTTAAGCTGTCACCGTGCTGTTCTTGTTGGCTTCCCACCTAATGTGACGTTGCACTCATGCACGTTACACGGTCTTTGCCTGTCGACGAAGGGCACACTTTAATGGTGATCGGCCAACCACCCTTCTCTTTCAATGTGTGCGCGCCTTTTGGTTCCAACATCACCTCAGACAAGGGGAGTCCTGTGATCGTGTGAATGGAGCCCTCTTCCTTCGTCCGTCCTGATGATAAGGGATTCCCTTTCGATCCTCGCATCTGTCGACGTACGTACTCCTCGGTGACTTGCAAGTAATAGCATACCCTCGACTCTGGCGGTGATTGCCGGCTGGCACGGCATGCATGGAGATCGAGGCAGCATCGACGAGGGTTATCTGCTGTTGGTATGGAACGATAAAATACTTGCGCGCGTTTAAAGCGAGGCGAGCACGGAATGGCCCGTGTACGTGGATTGATGGAGACCGGGACATGGGTGTCGCAGAGGAACACGCCAATTGCATCTCTACCACAAGGGTTGGTATCAAAGGAATGAATGGGCGGGCGCCACCCACCACCGATTTCTCCCCTCGTAGCTGCTATCGCGATGCAATGGAACCGCCGGATTCGCCCATCACTCTCTTATATCTCATGCCTTGTGCAGTTCTGAAGTCGTCAATCGAGACGCATCCCCATCTCCATGGCGCCTCTCGAGTCCTTCCTCGGGATGCTGTGGATGCTGCTCGCCGCATCCGCCGTACGCTTGGCGTCGATGTCGGCTGATGTCGACACCTACATTGTTCACATGGACTCCGCCGCCATGCCGAGCGCCTTCTCCGGCCGCCGCAGCTGGTACGCTGCCACTCTTGCCGCCACCGCAGACGCCTCGGACGCCATCCCCGCCGACGAGAAGATCGTGTACGTGTATGACCACGCCATTCATGGATTCAGCGCGCGGCTCTCCTCGGCGCAGCTGGAGCAGCTCAAAAAGTCGCATGGCTTCCTGTCGTGCTCCCGCGACGCGCCCGTCAAGAAGGACACGACCCACACCTCGGACTTCCTCGAGCTCAGCGCCAGCGCCGGACTATGGCCGGCCTCGAACTACGGCGAGGACGTCATCATCGGGGTGCTGGACACGGGGATATGGCCCGAGAGCGCCAGCTTCCGGGACGACGGCCTGACAGCCGTTCCGTCCCGGTGGAGGGGCGCGTGCGAACAGGGCACGGCCTTCAGCTCGTCGGCGTGCAACCGGAAGCTCATCGGCGCCCGGAGCTTCAACAAGGGGCTCCTCGCCAGCGACCCAAACCTGACCATCGCCGTCAACTCCCCCCGGGACACCGACGGTCACGGCACGCACACATCGTCCACCGCTGGGGGTAACTACGCGGAGGGCGCGTCGTTCTTCGGGTACGCGTCCGGCGTGGCGCGGGGCATGGCGCCCCGCGCGAGGCTGGCCATGTACAAGGTCCTGTGGGACGAAGGAGCGGTCACGTCGGACATCATAGCAGGGATAGACCAAGCCATATCGGACGGCGTCGACGTCATCTCCATGTCGTTAGGCCTGGACGACGTCGCTCTGTACGAGGACCCGATCGCCGTGGCCTCGTTCGCAGCCGTGCAGAAGGGCATATTCGTGTCGACGTCGGCAGGCAACGAAGGCCCGTTCTTAGGCTTCCTGCACAACGGGACGCCGTGGGTCCTGACCGTCGGCGCCGGCACCGTCGACCGGGAATTCGCGGCCGTGATCGGCCTCGGGGATGGCACCCTCGTCATCGGGCAATCACTCTATCCGGGAAACCCTGCGACGCTGAAGCAGATGCCCATGGCCTTCCTGGGGTCCTGCGACAACACCACCCTGCTCAAGAAGACTCGCCACAAGATAGTGGTCTGCCAAGCGGATGAGTTGGGTGATGCCGTCCAGTATCTTCAGGATGCCAAAGTGGACGCAGGCCTCTTCATATCCAACGACTCCTTCGCGCAGTTATACAGCCAATTTAGCTTCCCTGCGGCCATCATAAGCCCACAAGATGGCCCGACCATCTTAAACTACATCCAGAGGAGCTCTGAGCCCAAAGCCGCCATAAAGTTCCGGCAGACGATATTGGGCACCAAGCCCGCGCCGACGGTGGCTACCTACACATCGCGAGGGCCGTCGGCCAGCTGCCCGAACGTACTGAAGCCCGACGTGCTGGCTCCGGGATCGCTCATCCTGGCGTCGTGGGCGCAGAACTCGACGGTGGGGAGGGTCGGCACGCACAAGTTGTACAGTCCATTCGCCATCGTCTCGGGAACGTCGATGGCCTGTCCCCACGCGTCCGGCGTCGCCGCTTCGCTCAAGGCCGCACGCCCCGGGTGGAGCCCGGCGGCCATCAGATCGGCTCTGATGACCACCGCAAGCCATTCGGACAACACCGGGGCGCCCATCAAGGACATGGGGAACGGAAACAAGCAGGCGAGTCCACTGGCAATGGGCGCGGGGCATATCGACCCCAACCGGGCGCTGGAGCCGGGCCTCGTCTACGACGCCGGCACCGAGGACTACGTCAACCTCCTGTGCGCCATGAACTTCACCAGCAAGCAGCTGAGGACGATCACCGGAACCGCTACCGTAGATTGTTCGAACCCGACGTTGGATCTCAACTACCCGTCCTTCATCGCCTACTTCGACCCAAACAAGACATCAGCGGGCGCTCCCTCGGTCCGCCAGTTCCATAGGACGGTGACCAATGTCGGGGATAATCCGGTGGCGACCTACACTGCCAAGCTCGTGGACATCAAGGGCTTCACCGTCAGTGTGGTGCCAGAAAAGCTGTACTTCAAGGAGAAGTACCAGAAGCAGAGCTTCACCTTGACGCTGAAGGAGAACACGAGGGAGAAGATGGATGCGGTGAGTCATGGTTCGTTGACTTGGGTGGACGACAAGGAGAAGTACGTAGTTAGGAGTCCTATAGTGGCCACCACCGTAAGTCCCATCAGCTTGTAGACGGTGAGGGGAGAGTGATACTAATAATCCCCCCACCTTGACCCATTGTTTACACACTAATTAATGCAAATACACTTCAGGGGATGTCTGCATTTGGCTTTCTTTGACTTGCGTTTTCCTCTCGTAGATGAAACAGTACGTGCTCGATTACCCATCGCTTGATCCAAAGAGTCATAACGACGCTAAGAACTCGAGGAACAACACATCCTCCACAGATACATGTATATATATCACATGTAGGATCCAAAGAAAGAAGAAGAAGGGTTGTTGTCGTACGACGTGGGCTTTATCTTCTTGGCCTTTATTACTGCTTATGGCTTTTGAGCTAATGGGTGCAGCGGCGGATCGCACCGTGTGATGAGGATAATAATGATGATAAGACTCGGGCTGACGTCAAGTGCCCCAGAGGACGTCACGATTGACCCAATAGCGCCTGGTCAAACAGATCCGAACCCCTGCCCAAGGCACATTAACGGCCTGCTCAGACCCGATCCTTCACGCCACGCCAACATCGCTGTCAGACGTTATCAAGAGTACGATCCTGCCTCCTGCAAAACAGGCGCATCAGAAATAGTAAACTGTCTTATAAAAACTCCCCGCGTCAAATAAAGGAAAAAAAGACCACTTAGACTCCACTCACTGACTTGATCGTCGGAGGGGTCGGGCTAAGCTACCGACCCGACCTGTGTGCAAGTGTGGAGACGGAGCGACCTCCCCGGGGTGCAGAAGGGAGGAGCCCCTTCCCGGAGACGACCTGACGCACCTTCCCCGCGCATCCCGACGCGTGCAACCGGCCACATCAGCAACCCCCGAGGGACCTTGAGCAAAGTCCCCAACCATTTGGACCCAAACCAAACCGTGTCGACCCCGAGGTCACGGCGTAAAGTTGTTTACACCAACACCGTGGGTGCCTATTTTGTTCGTTTCGAGCATCAAAACTCCGGTCGTCTTTACCGTTTGCCTGTTCTTCGTAGCACCAATCGATGGGCGAGAAGAGGAGGCGATGCTAAAGGCCAACTGTTAGATTACAAGAAACGAGAAATCTAAATAAGATTTTGGAGTTACGTAAGAGAAATCTATTAATTATAAGATTTAGGTAAGAAAATATTTTGGTTTTGAGTTTGAATTAAGATAAAACGTATGAACTCCCATACTGTGGAAAGAGGGCACTCGATGAAGCAGGCACGGCGGGGGTCAGCAGAACCTGCCTCGATCCTTGGGAAAGGAGTCAACCTAGCAGAGGAGAAAGCAGTGAGAGACGGAGGAGGGGAGGAAGAATAGCATATAAGATTATCTGAAACTGTAGGAGAAAATCTCGCCGGACAGTTGAGTGAAATCTTCCTTTCGCATGTATAAATAAGATGTTGTACTCAATAATTTTAAGTGCACTTATTATTATCACAATTCAATTTATGATGGTATTGGAGCAGTTGCCTTAGAGCAACACTTGTCTCGTCACCGACGAGAAGCTGCGTTATTTTTGTTAGGCTCTCTACGGATGCAATCTTCCATCACTCCAGCGAGACCTCCAAAATCCTCAAGCAGCGGCATTCTTCGGCAATGCAAGGGCGTCCTTCATCTTGGCGTCGAGCTATAGCGATCACGGTGCTTGCCTCTGGAGACGACTCGGGGGCATCTCGCCTTCCTTGCCATTCTAACCGGCCTTCTTTGGTGCTCCAACAACCAGCACTGTATTCCCTGAAAAGAGTCTAAGTGCGAGTGCCGCAGACGACGTTCTCTTCTTCTCGTCGTCGTCTGATCTGTACAAGCGGCTGCACCTTTTCTTCACCAGCGAAAAGTTCTTCTCCAGCAGATCTACATGTCTATTTTCCTTTTCATTGCCGCCGATCATTGTCACACCGCTGGTGGTCTTTCTCAGAACTTCTTCTTGGGGGGAGGGCAGTGGTCAGTTCTCGACGTGGCTTTCTCGCGGTTAGTCCCTCATCCGACATGATGTTATCAGACCTGATCAGAGATTTTTCTTAATAAAAATTTGGAATTTCCAAACAAGTCTGGTATCAAAGAATAGAGTATTTATAGACTACGGAATCACTGTATAATAATAAAGCATCATCAACCATCCAGCATTTCGTAAGCGAATCAATTAAACTCATTCCCCAATGAGCACTTGTACTGTATCTTTAGTGTCCCCACACGAGCAGCTATGATACCAACTACATCTATCATATGGACGGGTATACAGTACATTAATCTGTCTGGTTATATCAATGAATTGGTCTAATTATCGTGATCTCATCACAATCCGATTCCCATTACACATACCTATAAACATCACAATATATTAAAGCAACAGACAATATAAAGTGATAAAATGTCAAATAATAATAACAAGTAAAAAGACTACGTGTCAAGTCACACGTATCATCACTCAAGTGATTGGCTTGCATGGCACATATGACTAGCATTTTCTACTCGGCGAACAATAAACACTCCCACTATCGAAGGCTTCTCTTCACTTCCCCTCAGTGTAGCATTCCTCTTTGGGCTCCGTTTGCAGTATACAACACCCTTAGGAAGAGATCGAGCAGTCAGCAATAAAACTTCCTTCAAGACCTGCCTCTTCGATAAAGATCTTGACTCTAAGGATCTGCGACCTCCTAAAGGGGCAAAGACGTCGATACCTCCTCCGCCAACAATAGCACTTGCTGTAGCCATCTCGTCGCATGTAGTGACCACCCCCACTAAAGCACATCAAGGTGTAGCAGCTCCAGGAGAGACTTGCTTTGACCTCATATGACATTGATCTGCGCCGATGCCTTCTTCCTCCATGATCGCTGCAGCATCCGTGCTCAAGAAGAAGCATGGTCCATTGCACCTCGTCGCAGCCATCTTCAACTCTCTTTCTACAACTGACAACTTTCGTACTCTTGCAGATATAACCTCAAAATGTTTTTATCATCTACTTTTGATGCTCCAGTCATTATTCCCGTAGGATATTATAACACTTCTCAACATACAAGCCTTGTCACCATCAATGCTGCAGCACTCATCCCCTTCAAACTATCCAAAGGCGACAAATATGCATCTTAGCATGCATAATTTTCTAATCTCCTATTTGGCTATGATTTACTAGGCTATATTGATGACTCTCTTAGTTGTCCACCGTTAATGATTAACATCTCAGGAGACCCTTGTCCGGTACTAAATTCAGCCCACAAATTATGGCTACGTCAATATCGTCTCATCCTCCAAGCTATTCAAGCCTCAGTCGTCGGGTCCGTCGCTCCAATGATATCTTCGTGTACGATTGCTACATAAGCTTGGCACAAGTTGCAAACCATATTGGCAAATCGCTCGCATACTCACATGCTTGGTCTTCTATCTAATCTAATAAAAATAAAATTAGAGAAAAGTAGTATTATTGATTATCTACAATAAATTAAAGTTGTCATCGGTGACTTGGCTTTGATAGATCATTCGCTCAGTGATGAAGAAGTCCTAGTTTATATCCTGAATGGTCTAAGAGACGAGTACAAGGAATTGACAATAGTAATTCGGGCACGCAACTCACCTATATCATTCGAAGAACTCTATGACAAACTAACTAACTATGAGATGTATTTAAAGTGCGAGGATAAGTTGCATGGACCAACCATCATAGCTTAAGTTAGTAAAAAATCTAAGAAGAAAAGCAACCAATATAATAAGAACGCTGACAAAGGTCTGACTAAACTGTCTCTTGACCTTATGGGCCTCTAGCAAACCCTCCCCTCATCAGTATCATCAACATTTCAACTATCAAGGTGGCAACTTCAACCTTTATCAGACCTGACATCCTGGCCTCACAAGCCAACGAAGAATCGTTTGCCAGCTATGTGATAAAGTTAGATACTCCGCGAAAGTCTGTCAGTCTCGACCCCAACTCCCTGCTCCATCCCGATGGTCTTAGGCGAATCTTATGATTACTCAGGCTACTAGCCAACGAAATTAGATTGTGGACTCTAGTGCCTCTTATCACATCATCTCCAATCTTCAAAACTTGTCTATCTATAACAATTATGGTGGAAATGAAGATATCATTATTGGTAACGGTAATGGAATACCCATTACTCATATTGGTACCACAATACTTAGTTCACTTACCATAACTTTTACACTCGATGATGTTTTATGTGCACATCACATTAAACACAACCTTATTTCTGTTTCTCAATTTTGTAAAGAAAATAATATCTCAATTGAATTCTTTCATAACTCTTTTCTTGTCAAGGATTTGAGCACGGGGGCATCATTAGTCCAAGGCCAGAACAAAGACAATATTTATAAGTGACCGTCAGCTTTACAAATAACCCAGCCTACTACTCACTTTTCAGTTGCCACTCCAATTGATGTGTAGCATCGATGTCTTAGTCACCTCTCGTACTTTATCTAGCAAAAAATATTTTCTCGTTACTCTCTTCCTATATTTAATACCAATAGCACTATAATTCATTGTGATGCTTGTTATAGCAATAAAAGTCATAGACTACCTTTTGGAACATCCTCCATATCTTGCTCTAAATCGTTTGAAATTATTTATACAAATGTTTGGGGCCCCGCCCCAACCCCTTCTTTTGACATGTTCAGATTTTATGTCATTTTTGTCGATAATTTCACTAAGTACATATGGTTTTATCCTCTCCAACATAAATATAAAGTTTTAACAATCTTTACCAACTTTAGAACAGTCTACTCTGATGGCGGAGGCGAATATCAAGCCCTCATATCTTGCCTCACAGCTTGTGGTATACAACAACTTAAATCACCCTCTCATACTTCTCAATTAGTTGGTTCTGCTGAACGCAAGCATCGACATATAGTTGAAATTGGTCTCACACTTCTACATTAGGCATCTATGCCACAAAATTTTTGGTCAGCAATCTTTCAAACTGCAATCCATCTCATTAATCGTATGCTCACTCTAGTCATCCAATATTCAGTCACCATTTGAAAAACTATTCCACAAGCTTCAAAACCTTCAAAAACTCAAAATCTTTAGTTGTCTATGTTATCCATTGCTACGTCCTTATGCCTCACATAAGCTTACACCATAATCTAAGCTTTGCATTTTTATAGGATACTCTCTTGAACATAACGCTTTCCGTTGCTACGAATCCCAAACTCAAAAAATCTTTATATCACGCCATGTTATTTTTGTGGAGTCTTTTTTTCTTTTCAAAATCATGAGCATTCTACCATGCAAGCTACTCCGATAAACATACATCACTGAAATTTCTCTTTGATCCCATCACCCAAACCTTCCATATCACCATCTAGTCCTTACCCTTATGATCCACACACTCATCCAATTCAATAGCTTCTCATTCTCTCCATTATTCCTCTACTCCTTGCTTCACGGGTTTCCCCTATTGATAAAGCAATACCCTCAACAACATCGCCATTGGCTTTATCTTCTCCTAGACCTTGTGATATTGAAGTTCCACAGATTGGCCCGGCTGGTGTCAGTGGCTCACCACGAGCTATACCAACTACACAACCTATTACTTCCATAGCCCCTAGACATCCAATGGCAATACGCTCCAAAAGTTACATTTTTAAACCACGTCAAGTCCTTGACCTACATACTATAATAAACCCTTCTCCTAAGGCTAGTGAACCCACCACAATTATTCAAGCTCAAAAATCTCTTCATTAGTGTAAAACTATGTGTGAAGAATATGATGCTCTCCTCCACAACTTTATATGGACCCTAGTACCCTTTCATCACACACAAAATATCATCGGGTGTAAATGGGTCTTTCGAATTAACTCCAAGTCTGATACCTCGTTATTACTATGACAATGAAATAAAAATACAATATATCTTCTAGTGTATATGGATGATATTATTGTCATAGGCAATGATCCTCCGGAGATTCAAGCATTCTAAAGCAAATGGCTAATTGATTCTCCTTCAAAGATTTGGGAACTTTGAGTTATTTTCTGGGAGTAGAAGCAACATTCACATCCTCAGGTCTCCTCCTATCACAAAGAAAGTATATCCAAGACTTATTATCTATGACAAACATGCAGGATGCAAAAGAGGTTACAACTCCCCTCTCTACTAGTGAATTACTTAAACTATGTGATGAAAGTTCTACTATAGACTCTACTTAATACGGACAAGTACTTGGCTCTTACCCGTCCAGATATCTAATTTGCAGTTAATAAATTATCACAATTCATGCATCGACCATCTACTACGCATTGGTCTGTGGTCAAATGAATTTTGCGGTATCTTAAGGGGAGCCTCAATCATGACCTCTTTCTTAGCAAACATACCCTCCTTCGTCTTCATGCCTTTGTTAATGTTAATTGAGCAGGGAATTTTGATGATAGAACATCCATGTCAAGGTATATTGTTTTCCTTGAAGCTAATCCAATCAGTTGGAGTTCTAAGAAGCAAAAGACAATCACATGATCTACAATTGAAGCTGAATACTGTGCTATCGCCACTGCTACAACTGAACTCAATTGGGTCACAAATCTACTCAAGGAACTCAACGTCAACTTTACCTCTCCTCCTACAATATATTGTGATAATATTAGAGCTACCTACCTATGTGTCAATCCGGTGTTCCATTCACGCATGAAACATATTGTCATCGACTTCCACTTCATGCGAGATCAAGTTATCAAACATCAACTATGTGTTTCTCATGTATATACGGTTGATCAACTAGCAGACTCACTCACAAAGCCTCTCACCCACAAACTATTTTCGTTACATCGGTCCAATATTGACATCCTTGTCAGGAGCTCAATCTTGCGGGGGCATGATAACAGATAAGATTTCTTCAAACTGCATGAGAAAATATCATGGGATAATTGAGGGAAATCCTCTCTTCCAACATATATAAATAAGACATTATACTCAACCATTTCAGATATGCATTGGTTTGTTTAAACCCGTTCTCTTGAAAGTCTTATTTGAATGGACCCTCGTCTGTTCCTAGTCTGCTTTGTGCTTCTCCTGGTCGTGAGGGAAGTCCAGGTTGTTCTTTGATCGGCGGCTTGCTTTGGAGATACCTGAGGGTTTTTGGTTATCACGAGCAGAGGAGGCGGAGGGGTCGAGAGTGTTCACCATAATCAACTACTGCAAGACGACGATATGGCCGGGGATCACGCCGGGGAACAGCTTCAACGGCGGCGGCTTCCCACTGAAGCCCGGGGAGTCGGTGGTGTTCACGGCGCCGGTGGGATGGTCGGGACGCATCTGGGGGCGAACCGGGTGCGACTTCGACCGCGACGGGAACGGCTCGTGCCAGACCGGCGCCTGCGGCTCCGTCCTCAAGTGCTCCGCCTCCGGCCAGACCCCCGCCACCCTGGCCGAGTTCACCCTCGCCCCCTTGGACTTCTACGACGTCAGCCTCGTCGACGGCTTCAACCTGCCCATCACGGTGACGCCGGTCAACGGGCAGGGTGGCTACTGCCGCTCCGCCGGCATGAAGTGTCCGCAACTCGGCATGTGAAGAACCGACAGCATAACATGCGCGCGCAAAAGGGTGACGGTCAAACATTCTTCAATTTTGTGTTGAAATAACAGCATCATTTTAAATCGTTTCATTGGTAAAATACATCATAAGATCTCAATTATATAACACCAAATCCACAATTAGGCGTTTAAGTCTCCCACAAGAATTACTCTTTGGCTCTTCCCGTTCGCTGTTGTGCTTCCATTTAAAGAGATATATATACACTGACATCTGACCCTCGTGCTTTGGATGCTGTATTATACAATGGCCTAACTGTTAGTTTGGCAAGTCCCATAGTCCCACATCGGGAAAATCGGACTTGTTATCTCATCTTGAAACTATAAATAATGGCCTGAGCTTTAAAGTTAGAGACACTACAACAAGAAGTACAGCACCACAAGAGGTATCATAAAAAAATCTGTTTATGACAAAATTACCTTATGATAAATATCCTGAGGTCAGCCCAGATGATCCAGGATGTAATGATTGAGCCAACGCCCAACAACAGGGAAGTCAAATCGGTGGTCTCCATCTAACTAGCGATTCACAGCTTCCTCTTAAACCAACACATAAATATCTTCAATCCCAATCATTTAGTCAACAATCAATGATGCAATCCATAAAATAAACCCGAACGAAGAGCACTGCACCAATTCAGGAGCCAATCAAGTGAGAGCAAAGAAGGCCCCACTCGGTGGTCCTCCGCGTTCATAATGCAGTCTCCCAACCATACCAACAATGTGATGTTTCACCACTTAATTGACTCCTACGTGGTGGTTGGTGGTCCCTCTCATGGAAGCCTCCGACCATCTCAGCTCATCCCCTCGTCTCCATGATTGAGCTTCGCCAGCATGGAGATGCTTTCACCATGAGAATTTTATTCTTGGGATCGATGATTGTGATACCATTAGATGTTTACTTCTGTTATATGGCCATCGTTTTCTGCAATCGGACATCGCTGTAATCTAAAAGCTTCGAGTCAATTCTTCCGATCGTTGCCAACGAAAGACTAGGTAGCTTATCTCTCGCTTCGACTTCTCTCTCAATCTTCGTCGTCTCCGGTCGCAGTCACCTTCCACGGTCGATCAAAGTAAAAAGAAGCAGAAGACGAAGATGCTCGTGGTGGTGACGGTGAATTAAGAAGAAGGAAGAGGAGAAGATGATCTCTTAGACGACATGGCAAAACGATGCGTATTCAATTCTTTTCTTCTCCATCGACCGAGACCATAACCTTGCAGTAGAACAGTCCGACGACGGATCGGTAGTTAAGGTGTCACCGTGCTGTTCTTGTTGTCTTCTCACCTAATGTGACGTTGCACTGATTCACGGTACACGGTTTAATGGTGACGTTGCACTCATTCACCTAATGTGACGTTGCACTTCACGTTACACGGTCGTTGCCCGTCGACGAAGGGCACTGTTTAATGGTGATCGGCCAACCGCCCTTGTACTTCAACGTTTGTACGCCTTTTGGTTCGAACATCACCTCTGAGAAAGAGAGTCCTATGATAAATTGAAATATAATGATAAAGTATAATTGAATTAATTGAATACAATGTCTATTTATGCATATTAGAAGTTAAAATTTTTCTCAATTAATTAGTGATATTTTTTTATACAGTTAAAAAAATCTTATCTGGTATTGCGCCTCCACAAGATTGAGTTCCTTGATGATGTAGATTTTAGACCAAAGCAATGAAAGTAGTTTGTGACGAGAACCACGCAAGGGTTGGGGTTCCTTGGTTCCTCTCCGAGAGAACCACGCAGGGGTTATCACCTCCCATATATATGTATATATGTATATGTACATATACATATACAAATATATATATATATATATATATATATATGTATATGTATATGTACATATACATATATATATATATATGGGAGGTGATAACCCCTGCGTGGTTCTCTCGGAGAGGAACCAAGGAACCCCAACCCTTGCGTGGTTCTCGTCACAAACTACTTTCATTGCTTTGGTCTAAAATCTACATCATCAAGGAACTCAATCTTGTGGAGGCGCAATACCAGATAAGATTTTTTTAACTGTATAAAAAAATATCACTAATTAATTGAGAAAAATTTTAACTTCTAATATGCATAAATAGACATTGTATTCAATTAATTCAATTATACTTTATCATTATATTTCAATTTATCATAGGACTCTCTTTCTCAGAGGTGATGTTCGAACCAAAAGGCGTACAAACGTTGAAGTACAAGGGCGGTTGGCCGATCACCATTAAACAGTGCCCTTCGTCGACGGGCAACGACCGTGTAACGTGAAGTGCAACGTCACATTAGGTGAATGAGTGCAACGTCACCATTAAACCGTGTACCGTGAATCAGTGCAACGTCACATTAGGTGAGAAGACAACAAGAACAGCACGGTGACACCTTAACTACCGATCCGTCGTCGGACTGTTCTACTGCAAGGTTATGGTCTCGGTCGATGGAGAAGAAAAGAATTGAATACGCATCGTTTTGCCATGTCGTCTAAGAGATCATCTTCTCCTCTTCCTTCTTCTTAATTCACCGTCATATATATATATACATATATATATATATACATATATATATATATATACATATATATATATATACATACATATATATATAATATATATATACATACACATACACACATGAATCTATGCAATAGGAATCAGATCGTTATGAGATCACGATAATGAGACTGATTCGCCTTTAAACACAAACCATAAATAATTCCGATCATAGGTTATCTGTTTAGGGACTACGATGTAGTGGCTTATTACGTTTGTAATCGATGAATCAAGTGAATTATTATAAAGATAATAATTCACTGAGTCAGAATGAGTTCTGGCATGTATGACTCACAACCAGGATATTAAGCCTAGAGGGTCACACATATATGGTAGGTATTGCGATGAGTAGAGGTTTGGATATTAGATATCCGTTGGAGCCCCTATCTTATTAGATATTCAATAAGTCTCTAAATTATTAGATCTTATAGATGAGATCTAATAAGAGCTACTAAGAGATTATTGGGTAGAAACCCACCAATATAAGAGACTTGGATAGTTGGATAAAGATCCAATACCTAATAAAGTAGGATCTATTAGGGTTAAGTTGACAGAAGACCTCTATAAATATAAGGGAATTAAGGGGCCATAGGTTAGGCCCTTTTGGCTGCCAACTCTTGTTCTCCTCTTCTTCTCTTTTCCTCGGCCAACAGCCCCTATTTGGGGCATGTGGATAGTAAGAAGGGCTGACCCCTTCTTGATTGTGTGGTGTGCACAGTGAGGAGATCATGCAGTGATTTGAGGAGCGTCCTCGTAGCTCTTGTCGTGTGGATCACTACTAGATATGATGACAGTTGACCTACTTTATAATATCTCATAGATATGTAGGATTTCAAGGATATACGATCTCTCTATGTAACACAACTTTCTTATATGCGCAGTTTTCAATTTTACAGTTTTTATCGCACCAATCTTCGCATGACGACGAAACCTTTTTTTTGTGAAAATCTAAATTTTTGTTTTCTGTTTTTCCGCTATGCATATGATGTCGCCCCAAGATTTCCCAATAGTGGATTCGATGACAGCTCCGAAGATGCATTTGTTGGTAGTGACGAACGTACATGGGCTGCAGACCTCCACTGGAATGCTTTTGCTAAAGGAAGGAATAATAATCAGTGACAAAAGCAAGGGTTACGATCGCTGAGGAGGATGATTAATTACTCGTAGTCACTAAGGAGATGTTGTTGAGAAAGGAAGATAAATTTTAGTGTAAGACAATAAATGCTCCGATACCATGATAAATTAAAATATAATGATAAAACACAATTGAATTGAATTAGTTGAATATAATATCTATTTATATATATTAGACTAAAATTTTTTTCTCAACCGGGTAAATCTTATCTGCTGTCACTGTGATCGTGCGAATGAAGCCATCTTTGTCCCAGTCCTTCGTCCGTCCTTTTGATAAGGGATTCCCTTTCGATCGTCGCATCTGTCGACGTACGTACTCCTCGGTGACTTGCAAGTAATAGCATAGCCTCGACTTTGCGGTGATTGAGGGCTGGCACAGCATGCATGGAGATAGAGGCAGCATCGACGAGGGTTATCTGCTGTTGGTATGGAACGATAAAACACTTGTGCGCGTTTAAAGCGAAGCGAGCACGGAATGGCCCATGTACGTGGATAGACGGAGACCGGGACATGGGTGTCGCAGAGGAACACGCCAATTGCATCTCTACCACAAGGGTTGGCATCAAAGGAAGGAATGGGCGTGCGCGACCCTCTACCGCTTGCTCCCCTCGTAGCTGCTTTTGCGACGCAATGGAACCGACAGATTCGCCCATCACTCCCTTATATCTCATGCCTTGTGCAGTCCTGAAGTCGTCAATCGAGACGCATCCCCATCTCCATGGCGCTTCTCGAGTCCTTCCTCGGGCTGTTGTTGATGCTGCTCGCTGCATCCGCCGTACTCTTGGCATCGACGTCGGCTGATGTCGACACCTACATTGTTCACATGGACCCCGCCGCCATGCCGAGCGCCTTCTCCGACCGCCGCAGCTGGTACGCTGCCACTCTTGCCGCCACCGCAGACGCCTCGGACGCCATCCCTGCCGACGAGAAGATCGTGTACGTGTATGACAACGCCATTCATGGATTCAGCGCGCGGCTCTCCTCGGCGCAGCTGGAGCAGCTCAAAAAGTCGCATGGCTTCCTGTCGTGCTCCCGCGACGCGCCCGTCAAGAAGGACACGACCCACACCTCGGACTTCCTCGAGCTCAGCGCCAGCGCCGGACTATGGCCGGCCTCGAACTACGGCGAGGACGTCATCATCGGGGTGCTGGACACGGGGATATGGCCCGAGAGCGCCAGCTTCCGGGACGACGGCCTGACTGCCGTTCCGTCCCGGTGGAGGGGCGCGTGCGAGCAGGGCACGGCCTTCAGCTCGTCGGCGTGCAACCGGAAGCTCATCGGCGCCCGGAGCTTCAACAAGGGGCTCCTCGCCAGCGACCCAAACCTGACCATCGCCGTCAACTCCCCCCGCGACACCGACGGTCACGGCACGCATACATCGTCCACCGCCGGGGGGAACTACGCGGAGGGCGCGTCGTTCTTCGGGTACGCGTCCGGCGTGGCGCGGGGCATGGCGCCCCGCGCGAGGCTGGCCATGTACAAGGTCCTGTGGGACGAAGGA
>LVTN01000083.1:513544-534334 GCA_001649415.1 Musa itinerans | reverse complement strand
GCCGTGCAGAAGGGCATATTCGTGTCGACGTCGGCAGGCAACGAAGGCCCGTTCTTAGGCTTCCTGCACAACGGGACGCCGTGGGTCCTGACCGTCGGCGCCGGCACCGTCGACCGGGAATTCGCGGCCGTGATCAGCCTCGGGGATGGCACCCTCGTCATCGGGCAATCACTCTATCCGGGAAACCCTGCGACGCTGAAGCAGATGCCCATGGCCTTCCTGGGGTCCTGCGACAACACCACCCTGCTCAAGAAGACTCGCCACAAGATAGTGGTCTGCCAAGCGGATGAGTTGGGTGATGCCGTCCAGTATCTTCAGGATGCCAAAGTGGACGCAGGCCTCTTCATATCCAACGACTCCTTTGCGCAGTTATACAGCCAATTTAGCTTCCCTGCGGCCATCATAAGCCCACAAGATGGCCCGACCATCTTAAACTACATCCAGAGGAGCTCTGAGCCCAAAGCCGCCATAAAGTTCCGGCAGACGATATTGGGCACCAAGCCCGCGCCGACGGTGGCTACCTACACATCGCGAGGGCCGTCGGCCAGCTGCCCGAACGTACTGAAGCCCGACGTGCTGGCTCCGGGATCTCTCATCCTGGCGTCGTGGGCGCAGAACTCGACGGTGGGGACGGTCGGCACGCACAAGTTGTACAGTCCATTCGCCATCGTCTCGGGAACGTCGATGGCCTGTCCCCACTCGTCCGGCGTCGCCGCTTCGCTCAAGGCCGCACGCCCCGGGTGGAGCCCGGCGGCCATCAGATCGGCTCTGATGACCACCGCAAGCCATTTGGACAACACCGGGGCGCCCATCAAGGACATGGGGAACGGAAACAAGCAGGCGAGTCCACTGGCAATGGGCGCGGGGCATATCGACCCCAACCGGGCGCTGGAGCCGGGCCTCGTCTACGACGCCGGCACCGAGGACTACGTCAACCTCCTGTGCGCCATGAACTTCACCAGCAAGCAGCTGAGGACGATCACCGGAACCGCTACCGTAGATTGTTCGAACCCGACGTTGGATCTCAACTACCCGTCCTTCATCGCCTACTTCGACCCAAACAAGACATCAGCGGGCGATCCCTCGGTCCGCCAGTTCCGTAGGACGGTGACCAATGTCGGGGATAATCCGGTGGCGACCTACACTGCCAAGCTCATGGACATCAAGGGCTTCACCGTCAGTGTGGTGCCAGAAAAGCTGTACTTCAAGGAGAAGTACCAGAAGCAGAGCTTCACCTTGACGCTGAAGGAGAACACGAGGGAGAAGATGGATGCGGTGAGTCATGGTTCGTTGACTTGGGTGGACGACAAGGAGAAGTACGTAGTTAGGAGTCCTATAGTGGCCACCACCGTAAGTCCCATCAGCTTGTAGACGGTGAGGGGGGGAGTGATACTAATAATCCCCCGACTTGACCCATTGTTTACACACTAATTAATGCAAATACATTTCAGGGGATGTCTGCATTTGGCTTTCTTTGACTTGCGTTTTCCTCTTGTAGACGAAACAGTACGTGCTCGATTACCCATCCAAAGAGTCATAACAACGCTAAGAACGGAGGAACAACACATGCTTGTTCTTTAGTTTTACAATTCAGTTTGGACCTATATGATAAAACAATCTTTTTTTGACCATACATATTCTTTAATATCACCATCTAGGGTTATATATGATGATAAGCTGATCACATCAATTGCAATCCTTAAAGCCTCATCTCAAAACCATTTGGGTAGCTTGACATATGAAAACATACATTTGATCTTTTCCATGATGATGCGATTCATCCTCTCTGCAATTACATTATGCTGAGGTGTACCAGGAATTGTCATCTCATATTGGATCACATGTGACATGCAATAATCATTAAATAATCCTGTATACTCACCACTATTATTTGATCTTATGCATTTCAATTGTCTTTCTATCTCCCTTTCAACCATGGCATGAAACTTTTTGAATACATTAATCACCTAATCTTTGGTCTTCAAAGCATAGGCCCAAAATTTTCTAGAAAAATCATATATAAAAGTGACAAAATAAAGTGCACCACTTATACCAAAAACATCAACAGATCCACCAGGAGTTTTTGTCCTCAAAAGACCACATACATCTGTATAAACACGGTCTAAGACATGCATTTTTCTAGACATAGCAGGACTAGCAAATGAAACTCTATATTATTTACCAGTCAAACAATCAATACAAGGGTTCAAATATGTACCTTTGAGGTCTAGCAATACCTCTATCTTGGAAAGAGCATGTAGCCCCTTCTCGCTCATGTGTCCGAGTCGCCTATGCCATAACTAAGTCTTTCTCTGTAACATTTAACTGCTTACCATAAGCTTTAGCCTGCAACCTATACAAAGTATGATATTTCTTTCCAATAGCCACAATAAGAGAACCCTTACTGAGCTTCAATTACCTTCTATGAAATCTGTTATTATAGTCTTCATCATCTAATCTTCCAACTGAAATTAAATTTAGTCTCAAGTTAACCACATGCCTCACATCCTTAAGGACCAACTTGCAGCTAAGGTTGGTCTTTATGTGGATATCACCCATGCCAATGATGTCTGCCATGTCATAATTGTCCATCTTGACAACACCAAAATTTTCAGACCCGTATGTAACAAAAAACTCCTTCCGTGGTATAGCATGATAAGAATATCAAAATCAAATAATCATCACCCTGCACTGTAGTTGTGATATTATCTTTTGACTATGTAGACTCCACTTCTTTCCCCCTTTTCTTGCTCTTCTTAGGTTGCTTACATTGATTCTTATAATATCCTTTCTCATCACAGTTATAGCAAAAATATATTTTCTTGATTTTGACTTTCTTCCATACGTGGACTACTTCTAGACTTTGACATTCCTCTGTTCTCTGAGATAAGTGCTTGTGAATCATTCTGAGATGTTACTGAATTCTTTCTTCTCAACTCCTCATTCAACAAACTATTTGTTACTTGACTCATGGTGACAACACCATCTGGCGCAGAATTACTGAGGGAAACCACCAGTGTCTCATAACTTTCTAATAATGAACTGAGAAGTAACAATGCTTGCAACTCATCATCAAGAGATATTTTCATAAATGATAACTGGTTAGTGATACTCTGCATTTCATTCAAATGCTCAGTAATAGAAGCATCCTCTCTATATTTTAGGTTCACAAGTTTTCTTATAAAAAAGGCTTTGTTGCCAATTGTTTTTCTTTCATAGAGACCTTCCAATTTTTTTCATTTAAACTAATCATGTGAGAAACACTATTGGCATCAATGTTCTAATACAAAATTAAATCACTACAATCCTGCTCTGATACCAGTTGATGAGATATAAAGAGAAATAACTTTTGTATATGAACAAATACTAGCAGACCATAACATGCAACGGAATTAAATGGAACCACAATCAAATAAAACACCATGATATACGTGAAAAACCTCTTCAATGTGAAAGGTAAAACCACGGGTAAACTAAAGATAATTCACTATAATAATAATGAATATACAAATCTCAATCTCTTATCCAAAACCCTAGCAACAATTACAAGAGAATACGTCACTGTGCACAATATCTAAATCTTTCTTAATTCTCCCCAAGTAATCACAGTAAAAATCTACCGTAGATCTGATCTAACATGAGATGAAAGCACTCCTAGGTGATTGAGAAAAGTCTCTTTGCGTTATTCTTGTTTTATTCCCTTTCTTTCTCTTTAGATTTTTATCTTTTTCTCCTCCTTTTTACTACTGCCCTCATTGCTATCCTAGCCTATTTTCGCAATCATTACACCCTCTAATATAAATTAAAATTAGCTTAAAAGAGGATTAGTTATGGGCTGATAAAACTCATTTTGGATGGCTGTCAGCCCAACAATAACAACGCTAAGAACTCGAGGAACAACACATCCTCCACAGATACATGTATATATATCACATGTAGGATCCAAAGAAAGAAGAAGAAGGGGTGTTGTCGTACGACGTGGCTTTATCTTCTTGGCCTTTATTACTGCCTGTGGCTTTTGAGCTAATGGGTGCAGCGGCGGACCGCACCGTGGGCGCCTATTTTGTTCGTTTCGAGCATCAAACTCCGGTCGTCTTTACCGTTTGCCTGTTCTTCGCAGCACCAATCGATGGGCGAGAAGAGGAGGCGATGCTAAAGGCCAACTGTTAGATTGCAAGAAACGAGAAATCTAAATAAGATTTTGGAGTTACGTAAGAGAAATCTATTAATTATAAGATTCAGGTAAGAAAATATTTTGGATTTGAGGTTGAATTAAGATAAAACGTATGAACGCCCATATCGTGGAAAGAGGGCACTCGATGACGGGCCTTTCTCTGGAAAAGATGTATGGATGCGTGTCCGCCTCGGCTTAGCTCCTTTAATGGCCACCGAAGGCCCAGGAAAGCAACACAAATGGGAGCAGGCACGGCCGGGGCCAGCAGAACCTGCCTCGATCCGTGGGAAAGGAGTCAACGTAGCAGAGGAGAAAGCAGGGAGAGATGGCGGAGAGGAGGAAGAAGAATCCACACCCTGCTCCTCCCTTCCCTGAAGCAAGGTAGCCCTGTTCGACTCTTGGATTCATCCCCAAGTATTCCTTCCCCATCCGCTTCTTCTTCCCCACGCTATAAACCATTAAAATATTCGGCCCTATTCACCCTATGCGGCGCCTCCTCCGCCTTCGTCGTCGTAGAGGGAGAGGGAGATTATAACAGCGGAAGAAATGGATGATTACCATGGGAAACTCCTCTTCAGGGCTCTCCTCATCGTCATCTTATTGGGTATGCATCGATATCTTTAATCCCGTTCTCTTGACAGTCTTATTTGAATGGACCCTCGTCTGTTCTTAGTCTGCTTTGTGCTTCTCCTGGTCGTGAGGGAAGTCGAGGTTGTTCTTTGATCGGCGGTTTGCTTTGGAGATACCTGAGGGTTTTTGGTTGTCAGGAGCAGAGGCGGCGGAGGGGGCGAGAGTGTTCACCATAATCAACTACTGCAAGACGACGATATGGCCGGGGATCACGCCGGGGAACAGCTTCAACGGCGGCGGCTTCCCACTGAAGCCCGGGGAGTCGGTGGTGTTCACGGCGCCGGTGGGATGGTCGGGACGCATCTGGGGGCGAACCGGGTGCGACTTCGACCGCGACGGGAACGGCTCGTGCCAGACCGGCGCCTGCGGCTCCGTCCTCAAGTGCTCCGCCTCCGGCCAGACCCCCGCCACCCTGGCCGAGTTCACCCTCGCCCCCTTGGACTTCTACGACGTCAGCCTCGTCGACGGCTTCAACCTGCCCATCACGGTGACGCCGGTCAACGGGCAGGGTGGCAACTGCAGCTCCGCCGGCTGCGACGGCGACCTGCGCGACAACTGCCCCTCGGAGCTTGCCGTCAAGGTCGACGGCAAGACGGTGGCCTGCCGGAGCGCGTGCGACGTGTTCAACACCGACCAGTACTGCTGCCGTGGCGTGTTCGGCAACTCGGTGATCTGCCAGCCGACGTACTACTCCAAGATCTTCAAGCAAGCCTGCCCCGGCGCCTATAGCTACGCCTACGACGATCCCACCAGCATCTTTACCTGCGTCGGCGGCGATTACATCATCAGCTTCTGCTCCAAAAGGTATCCAATAATTGCATTTTGGCGTTCATCCTCCTTATACTCCTGCAATCTCGGTATCTGGAAATCGTAGGGAAGATAGATGATCGACCCAAGTAAAAGAAAATTGCATGTCATTATTATCACCACCTCTCTCGATCTCTCGAGCTAACATCGTTCCATTAGAACTCCTACTATCGAGACTCAAAACCTTATTGATTGTCTCTGACATGAATCGATCTTTTGGATCCGATGTCCTTTGGCGTTGGTAGGCACACTCGATCTGATCTTACCATGCCACTGAATCCATAGCTTGCATTTTAGTGTTGCATGAACCATCCAAGTTTTGGCATGCCATCAAGTTTTCATCAGCAAGTGGAACACACAAAGATTGTTTAGACTTGGCACCGAGCCTGTGAGCAGGTTCGATTAGAGCTCTTCCCCTCGTCATCAATCGTTACCATTGCAGCCGGAAGCAGAGGGTGTGCACCTACCACATCAACAAGCTGATATGCAGCGGATCACTCGGACGACGAGCATCGTCGACAGGGAAATGGCTGGCTGTGCTGCTCTTAGGATTGGCGAGCATGTGGTCGTCATCGTGGCTGTGACACCACTGAATTCTTTTCGTTCTTATCTTTGGGAAAAGTCAGTGAGGATGCCTCAAGAACAGGATCCTCTGCTGTAAAGTTTAGATTTTATTCATTTGGGTGGGCGATGGTACTCCAATCAGATATATATATATATATTCTTTCCACAAATCAAGAATGATGCTGCTGCTGCTGCTGCTTTTTCTCAGTCGTGGTGTAGAACAGATTCCTTGGCTTCCGAAGTGCTTAAACCGTGGTTGAGTTAAGCATGACCAGTGAGTGATCCAACACCACAAAGAGGCATCTGAGGCCAAGTGTGTGGGGTTGCCACATTCGGTTCTCTGTAAAAAGTTCATGCTAACAAGCTGTGCTTTGTAATTATGAAGCTACGTTGATGAGGCGTATTCCGATTGATCGAAAATAGTAGATGTATTCTCATTATGCTTTAAGATAAGGGTTTATCCATCTTTGATTGAGCATGATGTTAGCTTTAGAACTTTTGACACCATTGCTTTCTACAATTAACTAAGTTTTCCTTTGGTTGTCTTTTTATTTTGGATGGACACATTGTGCATAAAGGGATAGAACACTTTTTATCTGTTTTTTTTTATTTTAGATAAATGTATCATGTGGAAGAGATGTTTCGGAATATAATCTTTCGATCGTTTTGGATTAACGGATCATGCGAAAAAAAAAAACTATATAATTCGTCGGACGCCCTTTTAATGTTTTCTCGACTCAATATCAACAATTACATCTATCCAAATAGATATTCGATATACTTAGGTTAGTCATATATATGGACTAAAAATATAAAAAATACTTAAAATATCATTAATTTTTTTTTTATTTTACAATTTCAGGATCTTACTACTAACCATCAAAATATTTATCATTTGATATCTTCAAATATTTGTCAAATAAAATTTTACGCCTTCAAAAACTTTGTCAAATAAGTGGATACAACACACTATCATGAGATAATATTTTAAATATAATAATATTTTTATTATGATAATAAGTTTGTAAAGGGTATTAATATAAAGTTATAAACGACAAGTAACTACTGCTATTCATAATGACATATTAATAAGGATCATATTAACAATCATTAAAATGTGTTTTTCGATAGAAGAAAAAGACAAAAGTTACCCCTTTTTGGATTACTCATATGGACAATAGTTTAAGACAGACAAGTGCAAGTTATCTTACTCTTATTGCTCATGTGGAAAAAAGGTCAGAGAGAGATTGTTAAAAGATTACCTCTCCATAAAATATTTTACTTTTTGACGACTAAGTATAAAGACACATTTTAAGCATAGTAAAAAAGAAGATCACTTTTGATCATTTATGGTTATATGCATCTATCTCGAATTATTAACTTGAATGTTAAATGAATCGAGTTAGGATACCTCTCTCGACCTTAGTCTTTGTACAGATGATACTTTAGGAGCTTGATGTTTTGATTTTGGAGACATCCTAGATAATCATAGGAGCTTGATGTTTTGACTTTGGAGACATCCTAGATAATGATATGCACATTGGTTTAAATAACGTCGGACTGATGAAGACATTAATAATACATTATATATATATAAGTTTAACATATATTTTAAAAAAAGAGATTTTTAACTCTTTTATGAAACGATTAGTAGGTTTGCAATCTCTATTCCGTGCGTTGTGATGGGAGAAGGTTGACAACAGAGGAGGGGGGTTGGTTGGAGCCTAATACGAACCCAATGTTTGGTTTCCAGAGACATCGGGCTAACCTGACCAGATCTCGCTGCGCTATATAAACGTCGAGCTCGACCCAACCCGGCCCATTAAGCTTCTTCCTTAAGGTTTACTCGCCGAATCCCTAAAAGCCATTCGGTCGCCTCGCTTCCGTCCCAATTCCCCTCTCTTCTTCCGGATCGCGCCGCTGGCCGTCACGCGAGCCTTCTCAGGGTACTCTCTCTCTCTCTCTCTCTCTCTCTCTCTCTCTCTCTCTCCAGTTTCAGCATGTGGTAAATTCTTAGGACCAATTTCCTCGAGCAATCAAAGCAGCAGATCTGTTCGATGTCATCTGAAAAACCACCTTTTTGCAACTTCTCAAACTTTCATTTAGTTGCTTCGTTAGTATTCTCTTGTCGGGTACTAAAAACCTTAATGATGCTATGGGACAATTAATATTCACCTGTAGAACTCAGAATTGAGCTAAGCGTGCGGCAGTAGTCATAGATTAGCGACACACGGTACTTGTGCTTCTCATGCGGTTTATTTTATTTCACATGGATGGATTGATTTTGAGATCGTAAAGTGAGAAAAATTACTGGGCAACCTTAGGGAATCTGACAGCTTTTTTTTTTTTTTTTGTTGAGAAAATTAGCTTCTAAGCTCAAAAGGTTGATGTCGGACAGATTTGCTTAGGTGTTTGGTTAAACTCGATGAGAACAGGAGACTCCACTTTCAAAATGTTAGATATGGTCATGATCATTGCAACATTTGTTATGCCCTTACCTTACCTATTGTGTATTTATATTCATGCGTTTGGGTGTCAGTTTGTGTTTTGAACATGCATGCATTGGTTGAGTTACTGCATTTTGTACTGTTGGTACCGTCGAATGCTTGGTTTATGGCTGCTGCATAAGTGCATTAACTAGTGGTTTTTCAGTGGAACGTAACCTGGGTTAGCCCTAGGTTTATTTATAACCTGATCTAATCCACCCAAGATGCAGCCGTACTGATGCATGTCTTTGCCCCTTTTTTGGTTGCAGGTTGGTTTCTTGTAGAAAAGGATCCGGTCCGACACAAGCATGGGTAAGGTTTTATTTTCTATTGACCAATTCATACTTGCATGTTTTCTATTAGGGTTTCCGTATATGTTTCGGTAATTTGCTTATCGTTCCTCATTTTCTCTTATTGCAATGAATACTAATTGATCCCTTTTTTCATGCTTTTGCTGGGGTTTTTTTGTCATAAACATGTTCCCTTCAGGCATTCTTTAGCCTCGTGAAGAGGGAACCTGTTGTATCCATTATGATTGGCCAGTTTGGGTCATTCCAAAACCCCATGTATATCAAAGGTCTTCAGAATGACCAGTTGTGGGCCAATTAGGTTAAACCTTGCCAAATCTTGACTAATATTGTATGTCTGATGGGTTATTGGTCAGACAAACCAATTTCTTTGTATCCTATTAGTCGCGATGGACTTCCAGATGATCTTGTTGATCTGGGCTGATCACAAGCCAAATGATCACTTCAAAATAATTGATCTCGTGATCTATTTCAGCAGATTCAGACATATCCCAGTTTGAGTTTGGCTAGTGAGCATATTTCTGATGTAAAGCCAACAAGTATTCTCATCGTTAGTGATCGTGAGATGATGCCGCGCTTTATGGATGTAAAGCTAACTATGCTTTTGTATTGCAGTGTTGGGCATTTAGGGAACATGAACAGAAGTTAGTACACCCGAGATGTGGATGTTGAGGAGGATGTACAAGGTTCTTAGGAAAGACAGAATAAAAAAGTATTTTCATCTACTTACAATTTGGTGCAGCTCTAATGAAGAATAAAATGAATGCAAACCATCTAAGATGATATGAATGTGTTCAAATGAGATCTATACATGGCTTGGACAAGATGAATCGATTAGGATCTATTGCATGAGAAGAGGTAGATGGACTCGTAGAAGAACCTTAATAGAAACAATAGAAAAAAAAATTGATTCATAGGGATATTACCCTACACAAAAATCAATGACAGGGAAAGATCCCTGTAGCAAACAATGGAAAAGATGACCGCTCTTAACTTTACTAGAAAAACCACTTTACACGGAGCTTAATGGCGAGAAGAGAGCATGTAGCTGCCTCCAAGTACTTGGGATATTTTGCCATGTTTGTTATTGCCGCTGTTGTGTTTCTGATCATGGGATAGCTTGACACATGACGTATATGTTTGAGGGATTTAGACCAATTGTACCCTTTTTGGTCAAATGCAAACTTTGAGGAGGTATAAGACAATCAAGCGTGGGAAAAATCTTTCAATTCTTTAATCTGTCAGCTTCTAGGAAAATCTTGTTTTTTTCTCTTTGCATGTGTGATCTGTCAGTTATGCTTTTATCGTTGGATTAGGTGGTAACAAAGACTCTAGTTGATCATATGTTTCTGCTCTTAATTTGTGTTTTCATTGTAGACCATCTGAACTGCGGAACATATCTAAAAGGATTGATCTTCCTTCCTCTTTCTTCTTCATAATGTCGTTACTTGTCTTTCTTAGCTCTATATCTTTCAGACGGTTTCTTACGTGATCTCAACGTTTTCAGCCTCATATCTTCCTGCTACTACTGATTCAATAGCAGAGGCACTGGAGGCTAAAGATGCTTCTGAGTCCATTTCTATGCTCTATCGAGTCCTTGAAAACCCATCAGCTTCTCCAGAGGCATTGCGCATAAAAGAACAGGCAATCTCAAATCTTACTGAACTGCTTACACAGGAGAAGAAAGCTGAGGACTTGAGAAGCCTCCTGACCCAGCTTAGACCCTTCTTTTCATTGATTCCCAAGGCAAAAACTGCAAAAATAGTGAGGGGAATTATAGATGCTGTTGTAAAGATACCAGGAACCTCTGATCTCCAAATCTCTCTTTGCAAGGAAATGGTGGAATGGACCCGTGCGGAGAAACGAACATTCCTCAGGCAACGAGTGGAGGCTAGGCTTGCGGCCCTGTTGATGGAAAGTAAAGAGTATTCTGAAGCCTTGACACTTCTCTCCAGCCTAATCAAGGAGGTCAGGAGATTGGATGACAAGTTGCTTCTAGTGGATATCGACCTTTTGGAGAGCAAGCTTCACTTTTCCCTGAGAAATCTACCCAAGGCGAAAGCTGCATTAACGGCAGCAAGAACTGCTGCTAATGCCATTTATGTTCCACCAGCACAGCAGGGAACAATAGATTTACAAAGTGGCATCCTTCATGCAGAAGAGAAGGACTACAAGACTGCTTACAGCTACTTTTTTGAAGCATTTGAAGCATTTAATGCTCTCGAGGATCCCCGAGCTGTCTTTAGCCTCAAATACATGCTCCTGTGCAAGATTATGGTTAGCCAAGCCGATGATGTTTCAGGAATAATATCTTCAAAGGCTGGATTGCAGTACGTAGGTCCTGACTTGGATGCTATGAAAGCTGTTGCCGATGCACACTCGAAACGGTCACTGAAGTTCTTTGAAACTGCACTTCGGGATTACAGGGCCCAGTTGGAGGAAGATCCAATCGTTCATAGGCATCTGTCGTCGTTGTACGACACCCTCCTGGAGCAGAACCTTTGCAGGTTGATCGAACCCTACTCGAGGGTGGAGATCGCACATGTAGCCGAGATGATCGAGTTGCCAGTGGATCACGTGGAGAAGAAGCTGTCTCAGATGATACTCGACAAGAAGTTTGCAGGGACCTTGGACCAAGGCGCAGGTTGTCTTGTTATCTTCGACGATCCCAAGCCTGATGCGATTTTTCCTGCCACCCTGGAGACCATAGCCAACATCGGCAAGGTTGTGGATAGCCTTTATGTGAGATCAGCACGTATAATGGCGTGAAAGTTGGGTGGTGGGTTCATCCACGGTGTCTTAGAAACTTTATACGATGTTTGTTTAGCAGTCCATTGGATGGTTGAGGCTTAAAACTTTCTTGTTTCTTTGTCCCACGTTGGCTGTGTCCATTATCTTGTGCAAACTCTTAATTGTATGAACTTGGTACCTTCCGTTTGGGTTCATTTCATTTAGGACAACGTGAAGTAGACCATAATGCCTGTTGTTGTTTGCTTGTAACAGTTGCTTTCTGTTGTTGAAGTTTTTGAGCATCGTCCCTCCATCGGATGATTTGGGTTCGTGTGACTTGGTTACCGAAAAACTTCGACTCTCCTACCCTAATTTCTTTCGGACGGTTGGTTCTTACGTAACTTAGCTACCCTAATTTCTTTCGGGTAGTTGGTTCTTACGTAACTTAGCTACCCTAATTTCTTTCGGGCGGTTGGCGGTTGGTTCTTACGTAACTTACGTCGAGGCATACCATACACGCTAGACGAAATTAAGATGATGTGGCACATCGTTCTATGCCTAGGTATCTACTTATGACAATGACAACACCATCTCAAGTTCTTATGAAGTGTTTGATGCACCGTAACCGAACAAAATATAAACATGTCCGTACTGACTAAAATTTTCTTGTGTGATGCATCTAGTTTAACCCCCCACCTCCCCCCCCTCCGAAAAAAAATGCTGACCACACTCTCATAAGGTAAAAGTGTTTTTATGTTCGATGTATACAATCCAAGGACTGTCCATCCATTTCTGGTGCATACAATAACCATCCTACAACATATTACGCTCCAAATGAACAAAGCTCTTATCCCGATCGTAACGAGGAGGTCACATTAGCATGTTGGAAGAATGTTTTTTATTAATATATTTAATCTTTTATAACGGAAAGTAATTATACGATGAATATTATTAATAAGAGCATATATCTTTAATTCTGCTATCAGAATTTGTTCTAAACTGTAGAAACCCCTTTTGACTTTTTTTTTTTTCCAGATTCCACTGGAATAAATATAGATATGAATATTAGAGGAACTAATAATTATAAATTACTCTCTATAATTAATTATCCTTAACATCTGGATCATTATATTTTTAAAAATAATATTAAAATCTCTATACTTCATTAAGATCCGGATTAAAAATCAAGAAAAAAATTATTAAAATAATAAGATTAAATGTTTCACTTTTATAAGTATAAGGATTTCAATATGATTTTTAAAAATATAAGAATCAAAATATTAAAGATAACTAATTATAAAGAATAATATATAATTATATAATAAATTTTATATAGATTGTTCAAACAAATATTATATAATTAAACCATTCTCGGATACGAGAAAACTTTGCCTAGAACAGAATTGCCTAGAGAACATTTTCACTTCTACCATTCCATCTCCATCCTAATCTATTATTGGGCTCCCCCCCCTTCTCTCTTAACTCAAGATTTCCTCCTAAACTCATTTCAAACATAGTTTAGTCTCGATTTCTATCAATATATTCAATTACCCATCTGATGTAAAGATGATCATCCTCAAAGATCATGTAGCTACCATGAATAACAACACTGACATCTGGATTTTGAATCGATGCTCAATATGTACATCATACCGGCAAAAACTGATTCAATAACCAGGATATCATGATCATAATAATAATAATGCACATGATCCAATATAATGTAACTGAATTGATTTAGCAAAAGAGAAAATAAACTCATCTATGCCATAATTAAATCTCAAAGACAACAACAACAAGCTACTACTAAAACACGGATTAGGAGGTGTCCTCAAAACAACTAAAGCTGTCATACAGTAATAATGAAGTTCCAACCACACAAACCATAAGAGAAAAATCTAAATTTAAACACTCGAAGCTGAAAAAAATCCCAAAGAGATGGGGGGTCTCCAAAGCAATTACAACATCATAACTAAATGGGTTCGACAGCATCACAAAGAAGCGATTAGCATCACTACTAGGTTAATCCACATGGATAGATGATGGGGACAAGGCAGTACACTTTTAAATTGAGTCATATATGGGGGGCAAGGCATCTAAAAAAGCACGCACGCCTGTAGAAAAGAAAAAGGAATGTCAAGCACCAAGCTGCTCTAATTGGTCACTGAAACTACTGGAAGAGTAGTTTTACAATGATCAAACAAGCATAATAACATTTAAAGGTAATCTTACTGTGTTAACACAAAAAATCCATTCAACTTAATTCAATTCGATTCCATCCACAAAATCATAGGTCTATCTATGTTTGTTCTCATCAAAAGCAACTTTTTGAGTACAAGTCCCAGGTATCATAGATTCAATAATTTGAGAGGAAGGGAGATTGATGAACACTTGGTTCATTGTGCAAACATTGGACGGCTGCGATGCATCAGTTTATGGTAAAAAATAGTCCCCTAGGTTATATTTTTTTTCTATACTCAAAATCTTAGCTATAAAGTGCAAATCTTTGCCTAACATGACATTTATGAAGATGACCATAGAAAGACCGAATATGTTCGTAAACAGCTCAAGTTCATCAAACCAAAAGACAACATCCTAATTTGCTAGCACAGGAAGGATATTTGGGTGAAAAAGTTTGTTAATTTAGCTGTTTGAATTGGTAATTGCTAAATTTCTCATTTCAACAAACCTCCTTTGACGAATTCATCGTAAAATCAATTAGGAAAATATGACTGTACCAGCTACGGAAACAAATTTACTGAGAAATTTGTTAATTTAGCTGTTTGAAAGTAGAAACATGAGAAAAATTCACGTGAACTAAATAAATAAACACTCCTAAGTCCCGTAATATCAATCTTAACACGTAGGACACATACCATAATTATGAACCGAACTCAAGTAGAGAACCGGATAGTTATTTCAATCTTTTGTGATGTAAATGTCATATGAACATCAACATTGTTCTGAGAAATTTCAAATTTTAGCTATACACAAGAAGAAAAGAAACACGAGTACATTAAACATACCTGCAAAAAGCATCATAGAAACACAAGCATCATCTTTTTCACTGACAAGCTCCTATAGCAGAAACTCTTGGACATTGAATGACCAACTGCTTATGTGGATAGTGAAAAGAAGAACCATGTGATCCATCTCCACCTTCAGTGTCTTCGTACTCTCTGTTGGCATCATCATTAGTGGGTTGGTCTATATGGATTACTTGACCAAACAGCTGGATTGATCCTGTACTAGTTTTTTTAACTGGATCACTTCCTGGTTCAGGTATCTTTCTGTCTAAAACCTGGATGCCACCCTGGCTAGGAGGAGATGATCCTCCTGATTGTGAAGTACCCCCAATTTTTAATTCCACGGATACATCATTCTTTCGTAATGCATTAACACCTTGTAAATCATTGAGAACTGTTCGATTGGTATTCATTATGTAGTCACATAAATTGGGTGTACCAATGGAATAATGCCTGGCTCCCTGCATGCCAGCAGGAAATACACTGTAACTGAACACAGAGGAGGGTAGATTGCCGACAATTGTGCCCTTCAATTCTGTCACTGGGAAGAGCATGTCACCCTCCCTATCACCACAAAATTCTGAACTTTCGAGCATCTTGATTCTCTTTATAACAGAAAATTGAGATTCTATCTGAGGACTAGCAGAAACCAACACCACCTGCCAGGGACTAACATTTCCCACATTTTGCAAAATCTCTGGTTCATCCCAGGTAACCTAATAGAAAAAGGAAACAAGGACAACATATTGGAGCAAATCATGAAGACAAACTGATGCTCCTTTGACAATAATTAAGGTGAAATAAAAAGTTCAACAGAAAATCAAATAAAAAACCATAAGCCTTTTGGGATTGATTACTCAGAAACATAAAAATATATAATTGCTGTTTCATATTTCCTCTATAAGTGCATGTATATTAAACAATAAAATGCATATCTTGATAGAAAACGAAATCCTATCGCATTGCAGTAAACATTCCCATGCTCCAATCTAATCCATAGATGACATAAATAATTCCTCATATACATATTGATAAAACAGTTGCTGAAAAGACAAATGCACCAATCCTGAATCCTACAGAACCTCGAGTCTTGTGCAAGAATTTCTAGTATCAGTTATTTCCAAGCATTCAATTATGTCACTGCAGTAACAATGGAGGAAAAGGATTTATAGCCAAGACAAAGTAAGATCGAGCTATTAATAATCATTCAAATTAGCTACATATCACAGTCATTTCCAACATTACATCCCAGACACCACGCTCTGAAACCCACAGATAAAGAAGAAAATAATCTAATTCCAACAGAAGCTGCCAGTGTACACTTGCTTATGCTAAAACCAAAGAATTCACTAGAAACCATTCAAATTCAAGATCTTGTTTGGCATTCAGTAACTAGTTTAATCTTATTTAACAATAAGATCAGAGATCTCCCTTCAATTGGTTTAATCTTACTTAACAACAAGATCTATTTCTATCAATACAACCAAACATGTTACCTGGACAGGCATCCACAAGACTTAATTATGTCTTAACACATTAGCAAATCAAATATTTATCAAGACTAGAAATAGAATTTCTAGTATTAACCAAGTAAAGAAATCAACAAGTAATAAAGTACATGCTACTACCACAATAATAATAATGATGGAAAATTTTGGTTTTATCACTTCATACAAAATTATCTCTCACTGTCAAAACATAATACACATGTAGTCACCAAAAATTACTTGTTCCATATGTTTCATGTCTTCTACATCTTCTTAATGAACTGGTACCAGGATATGTACCAAAAATCCACACCAGAGTTCCACAAATAAGCAATATCGCTTGAAGTTAATTTTAATATGTTTGATTTGCAGATTGGTATTGATCACCAACCTACTGAATTATGACAGATTTCGTTAGGCGAACTCATCTCGATAGTGAAGGTCAATCAATTCAGCCCACTAATCTGGAAAAGACCATTTACTTGCCAAAATATATTAATAGAATTTTAAAAAATCATGTTCCTTCTAAGGCCAACATAGAACTGAGCAATCCCATTTGTCTTCAATGAAGATGGTTGAAGTAACAACTTTGAATTGCTTTTGTTCAAGCAACTTGGTCCAGTGTGAAGAAAATCAGGTTCCAATAATGCTTTACATCCTAAGATTGGAGATAAATCTAACTATGATAAATTACCATTGCAGAAAGTAAGTTTTGGCTAGAGCCAATTTGATAAAAACTAGGAAGTACAGAAAATGCTAATATCTTATTATCATCATCATCATAATCATCTAAAGTTGGGCTATAAAGCAGTAAATTTCAGGACAAGCACATCATCTAATATTGTTTTAAAAGGTTCCATGTACCATTAGGACAACATCATGAAAATATTGTTTAGTTTCAAGGACTTTATCATGGGAATTCAAGATAACAAAGTGATATGGCAAAGATATTTGGTGCAGTCTTACAAAAGCAGTAGCACTTCTTGGAGTGTATCTGCATAAGACATAAGAATGATGGAAGCTAAGATACAATATACAAGTTCCAGTGTTATGTTTCACAAAGAGATATCAAACACCTATACCTCATTTGTTATTGAAGAACCAAGGACATAAACATGTGAAGCTAATGGCACTTGCTAGATACATTTGGTTCCCACTAGAAACAGTCCAAAATCTTACATGTATCTTGAAAAGTATTAAGTACCTCAAAGAGTATTAAGGTACTTGGAAACTGGAAGGCTAGCCAAGCACCTATGGTAACACCATGAAACAGGATAGAGGTAGCGGAAGAACAGTGTTGTGTAACATTCATTTCTTATTTTCCTCAAGACTGTTAGTAAGATTTTTGTAGAATATAACTTCCATAAATACACTTAAGATAAAACCAAGGATCAACATACAAGTCATTTCATATTATGCCATAGGAACAGGAGCATGAATGGGAGGGGGGGGGGTACATATCATCTGTTTCACGATACTTATTTGTGCAGATACACCTTGCACAGGCTCAGCCGCTGACCAACTGCAGACCTGGCATAATCGACGTCTCCAATCTGCTGTCATAAGTGACTAGCATGGTGCAATTTCTACCATACTTGTCATACCATAATCATTGTCCTGACACTAGCATCAGATCTTTGACTTCTTTCAATACTGGACCAACAGAGTTCATGGCATAGTCTAATCAAAAGCAGACATTCACATGATAATAAGTCTAAGCAAATAAGATATACTGGGGTGCATGTTGATTTTTGGGGTGGATGAAACTCATTCAATTCTAATGGTCAGAAATCAAATTCTTTGTCTTGTTACGTCAATTAGGATGCTGAAGAATCCCATCTTTTTGTTGCTTCTGTTCGTTTGTTCTGAAACGTACCGACTCTACGAAAACGTGGCCTGCAGTTACTGCAAGACACTCAGGTGACATACAAGACTTGGCAATTGCTAACCACTTCTCTAAATTAAATGATAGAACACAATCAGAAAGCCGGCTGATGCCCCAACTCTAGACTAAGATCAAACTGTAGAATTATATTGTAAAGGAAAATGTATTGGACGGTGATGTGTGAATGCATTAACTGTCACCAAATATTTATATTAATGTCCTAATGCGATCCAGTCATTGATAGTGCCATAGTAGCACCCACCTATAAAAAAAAAAGAAAGTAGATATACTATTCAACTCTAAACCAGCAAGCTCGGACCAAACGCCGAAAATTAACTATTACTTGATGGACAAAACTAAACAACTATTTTCAACCCAACAAAGAAAAAAAGGAACAAAGCAAATTTGAAATGATGTGAAAAAGACCTAAATGTACCACTACCAAGGATCGATCGAACTAGCTTCAACAATAGCAAATCAACAACAATAAACGAACAAAGAAAGCGAATCCAGCAACCGACCACATGACTAACCGAAGCATGAGAGGTAAAAGAACTCGTACCTCAAGCATTCGCCATGGCGAGCGTGGCCACAGGTCCACGCTATTCATCCTCACTGAGGATACTCTGCCCTCATACCAAGTCATCCTCGCTGAGTCCTCCGTCTCCACCGACATCCTAACCCGCATTCCAGTAGTCCAACGCACGCTCATCGCAACTTCCACTGCTTCCGCCGCCACCACAAAGTCTGAAGATCCAGCCCTCGCGTAGTATAAGACCTTGAAAGGGAGATCCATCCCAGCCAATCTAACCGCCGCCACCACCGATGCGGCGGGAACTCCACCTCTAGCGTTGCTAGAGAATCCCTCGGTACCGGCGAGGAGGCTACCTCTATTCACTAGGGCCGCGGCTGATGGGCCGCAGGGAGAATAGTCCACAGGGCCGCAGAAACGGCTGGTACGGCGGATGCCAACCAAGATCTGGCCAGATGAGTTTCTCATGAACACCACCGAGTCGCCGGCGATGAGCTTCTTAGAGTTAACGAACTTGCTCCATCCGGTGGTCAGGAGATGGCGCCGCGGAGTCCCACGGTAGATGTGCCGAAACTTCCAGTGATTCCCGTGGACGTCGTAGACCAAGATGAACTGCGCCGGCGGATAGGCGTTGAAGTCGAGACGGGGAAAGATCGAGTCAGCGCAGAACCTCGGCACCGAAAACCCGCCCCCATTGTTAGCGTCGCTGGGGGTGAGGATCTTGGCGAAGGAGACGAAGCCACCGCCGCTTCCATCTGCGACCTCCGGCAGTGACGGGCAAGAGGAGGGGGTCATATACCCCGGCGGCGGCACGTCGGCGTAAGGAACGCGGGGGTCGAGGCTGATGAAAGCGAAAACCTCGTCCGTGTCAGGACTAGCGTGGAGGCGGACGGCGGAGATCCGACAGAGGACGGCGTTAAAGAGGGACGGGAGGGTGGAGAAGTCGGGCCGGGAGCCGGCCTGCTCGGCGTGGCCCTGGGGGAAGTAGTACACGCGGGATCCCACGGCGGGGATGCGTGCTGCCGTGCCGGCGCAGGCCTTCCACACCTGCGGTTCCACCGTTGGCATCTCCCTCGCGGGCGCCGCCGCCTCCTCCTCCGTCGCCATTCGAATTAGGGTTTGGAGACGGGGAGTTAAGATTTGGATTAAGTCGGGGCGGAGGGAGTCGGGATACTTAAAAAGGGCGGAGCGCGTATCCGAAGAGGATGAGAGCAAGTTGCAGAGAGAGGGAGTGTGCGTAAGTGCGTGCGTGCGTGTGTGTGTGTGTGTGTGTGTGTGTGTGTGTGTGTGTCTTCGGGTCGGGAAGTAGCGGGGAAAATTACGAGGCCTGCCACTGGGAACGAGCAAGTAAAGCTGTCGACAGTCGCATTGCCAGAAGGCGGTTTCGATGGAATCCTCCCACCTTGTGCCATGATCGAGCGCTTTAAGATTCGAACAAGTTGAACGCCGTCACGGAGATAAGATCGGAGGCTGGACACGGTTGTCCAAATTTCAACAACTCATCAATCGACGCGAACTCGTGACAGACAGGATATTCTACCAACCGATCGATTAACGCGGAACCAGTGAAGCTTGTGCAGGCCATTTGCATCAGGATTTTGCGGTCTACTCCGGACGTGTGATGGGAGGATGGAGGGAACAAGGAGAGGACGAGGCACAAAAAGGCAGCATGTCTCTGTCTCTGCCAGCCCCAAGGAGGGGTGGGGAGGCGGTCAAAGTGGGGCGCGGCGCCTCTCGTGCAAAAGAGCAAACACGCGAGTAGGACAAGGAGGTGGTCAAGGTGGGGGGCGCCTCTCGCGCAAAAGAGCAAACACGCGACGGGCAGTCGATCGGTCAAGGGGCGTTACGCCCTTGTGAGCCTGGTCGGGTACAACCGATGACGTAAAGAGGTCAGGTGTGGCCAGTTACTCGCCTGCCGTGCCAGCTATATGCGAGATGGACTGTCGGTCGTGCGGAAAGAGACAGATCATTTTCTCCATTTTAATTGTAGAGTAGAAAGGTGGTGGTTGTCTTATCCAACATTATTGCCGTGGTTTTTATGTATAGGAAGGGATAAGCTCTACATTTAGATTGATTGTGTTAGGATAATTTATTTTAAGGCTATTATGAAGAATGGGTAAATTTCTAAATCGTAATCTTATCTCCAATCATATATATATAT
>LVTN01000083.1:499890-513007 GCA_001649415.1 Musa itinerans | reverse complement strand
ATATATATATATATATATTGATGACGATGATAATTATGATAAGACCCCGTGATATCAACGGACGTCCCGCGCCTCTGACGGGCTGACAACGCCTGGCCAACATAGGCCAAAACGCCAATCGAGGCACATTAACGATCGCTCAAGCTCACCTTCTCACGGCACGCCAACAACGATGTCAGAAGCCATCAGAGGTACGATCCTGCTCCCTGCGGACAGGCGCTCCAGGTATCGCTAAATTCCCGTATAAATACCCCCGCGCACGAAGAGAAGGGAGAGGAAAAAAAACCCTTCTTCATTTGAAATCCCCTCCACATATGCTAACTTGATCGTCGGAGGGGTCGGGCCGAGCTTCCGACCCGACCTATGTGCAGGTACGAAGACGAAGCCTCTCCTCCCCAACGCCGAGGCAAAGAACCCCCAAAGGACACCCAGCCCAGTCCTCGACCATTTGGATCCGAACCAAGCCGTGCCGATCCCGATGCCACGGCTCAAAGTTGTTTCCCACAACATATATATATATATTTATAACATATACTAAAAGAGAGTCATCTCCTTCAAAATAATAATAATAATAATAATAATAATAATAATAATGTATCATCCTATTAATGTGCCAAAAAAATAACCTATAAGATATTCATAAATTGGTTTGACTCAAAAAATTGAGAGAGAAACTTAAGTGGAGAAAGGTACGGAGTAGAAAACAAGCACAAGAGAAGAAGACAATTTATTTATAATATTTCCCAGAGAAAGAAACTGCTGATGAGGGAATCGCGTCAGTTAATAGCTTCGATTCGACAAAACAGCGAAGCACATATTAAAATCTGTAAAAAGCACGAACCTTCTTGGTGCTGTTTCTTGCTTCCTCTTATATTATTACGCTGGTTCAAAACCCTGAAAGATTTAAGAAAAAACCCCAAGAAATCTAAACATTGGATCAAAAAGAAAGATCGATCAAGAGAAACAGTAGCAACGGGGGAGAGACGAGAGGCTCGAGAGAAGACGACGGAGCAAGCCCTATATTCTAGGTTCCGAGAAGAAACCCAAATAAATCCCAAGAACAAGAGGAAGCAGCCCTAGAGTCTAGGTTCCGAGAAGAAACCCCAAAAACAAGAGGAAGCGCTAGGAGAATCCATAGGAAAAGAAAAGAATCTTACGTGACCGAGAGGGATGATGGAAAACGAAAACGATCACTGTTCATGGACCTTCTACTGGACTTGTCGCTCTCGGAGACATCAGAGAATCCCAATCTTCGTTATCTTCCTCACACTCGCACATCCCGTTCTTGTTGAAGCAATAACCAAGAAAACCATAAGGATGCAGGAATGGAACCTAGTAAGCCAAGCAGCAGCAGCAGAAACCGACCGTTCAGACGAGAAGGGGGATATGCGGTCTGACCGACGCAATTTGACGACGGTGGGTCGAATCTGGTTCAACGGAATTGATCCTGTTTTAAGAGGGTTCGAATTGAATTTGAAGTAATAATGTTAAGTAGTAGTATCTACTCTTACAATAAATAAATAGTGTAATTAATATTACAATAAAGCTGCTTATCACAGTAGTTATCTACTATCCGAATAGATGGAGTATATTATCTAAGAGTTGCTAAATTGCTTGGTCCGGTCCGATCAGATCCGCAATGGGCTCAGAAAATTCAAAAGTAATACTCAAATAAATAAAAATTGGAGATGCGGGGTATCGATCCCCGTACCTCTCGCATGCTAAGCGAGCGCTCTACCATCTGAGCTACATCCCCTGATGACAAATAAACGATCACAGTCTCTATTAAATATATAATGCGTGTTGTGTCAATAGATTTTGACCATAACTAAATAGAGAAGATTTAGAGTAAAAAAAATAAGAATTTTGTCAAAAAAACGATTATGGTGTATAACCTGTCAAACAACCTTAGAATCACCCTAGGTGGCAACAGCCAATTGAGAATGATCCTCCGCAAGTTTGAACCCAAAAGTTTTTACCCATTAATCACACTCTAATCCTAAGGTCATCTCTGTCATCCACACAAACTTCATTGCTTATCGACTCTGAACTCAGAAAGATAATTGTACGAGACTATAGAACAAATCCTATGCCAAGCCTCTAATATATGCTTCATGCCAGATAAGTAATTAGGATATGGGACTAAATAGCCTCTAAATTGGCATTCTAGCAAGCCAACTTTAATTGCATCTATGCTTCACCGCTGGCTTTCCACAACAATAATGACCCTAATTAACTAAATCTCGCAGCTTCAGCATTGCTTATTTTGTTATTGTAGTTTCTATTAACAACCAGATGAATCTAAATCAAATATATATGGATAAGACAGTTGTGCAAGAGACTAATTTAATCCGAAAAAAAGCAGAAAATTACCTACTATTTTCTTCCACTATCCGAAAAGGAAAAAATACAGATAACTATTTGAACCCATAGAACAAGTCCTATTCAAGTAAGATCTTATCTTACGGTTTAGTCACAAGAGCCTCTAATATATGTATGCTTCGTGCAAGATAGGTATTTAGGATGTGGGACAAAATAGCATCTAAGTTGGTGTTTAAACGAGCCAACTTTACCTACATCTATGCTTCATTACTAGCTTTCCACAACAATGATGACCCCAATTAACTAGGTTTTGCGGCTTCAGCATTGCTTATTTTGTTATTGCAGCTGCTATTGATGACCAGATGAATCTAGATCAAATAATTATGGGTAAGACAAACGTGCAAGAGGCTAATTTAGTTGAAATACAAAGCAAAAAATTACCAACTATTTTCTTCCACTATCTAGAAAACTAAATTTTCATTGGTAATATCAATTTCTTTAACATTTTTGCATCATAATTCCAATACATTTTTACTTCATAATTGTCACTACTATGGGGTAGTTGTGTAAAGCATATGAAACATCATAAGTATTAGGATGTGGGATTAAATAGCCTCTATCTTAAGAAAAATACATGAACGGGGAAAGCAAACACTACTCCCAAACCCCTCCTCGAATTTGATGTGTTTATTCAGTAAATGAACTTACAATGTTTCAGATTTATTCCTTCGTTTACTCTTTTAGTTAATTATACATCATCATAATTCCTATAGAATGTCATGCACTACCAATCAAATGAGCTACAGTAACTCCTTAATCTCTCTTTGATCCATAACGCAAAAACTACAGCTAATGTTATATTCACATCATAGAGTGATGTCTCTACAAATTCCCATGGAGGAACAGTAGACACGGGAGGGACAAGAAGAGGAGAGGAGAGCGAGAAAGAGGTAAAAGCCCCAAGAACAAGAAGAAGCCTAACAAAGACCTAAGATTCGAGAGGGAACCTAAAGAAATCCCAAGAACAAAAAGCTTCGTTTGAAAGGAGCACTATAAAAGGGAAGAGATGAATACAGAAGGCGGGAGGAGGGGAAGCGAAACCTAAAGAAACCGTAAAACCGTAGGCGATTCAAGAAGAGACTTCAAAGAAATCCCAAAAACATGAAGAAGCCTAACGGAAAGTCAAGAAGAAACCGTAAGAAACCCCAACAGAAAGAGATGAGAAAGAGCTTGGGGAACGCGGCAGCTCCGTTCGTGAACCTTCAGCCAGTCGACCTGACGGTCGAGAGACGCAATCTGATCTGCTCTTAGGGGCTACAGCGGCTCCGTTACGAAGAAGTACTCGGAGTAACTCAACAGCCAAGTGCCAGTTCCTGCTGCGCGTTCCCCTCGTCGCTCTCGGATTCTTTGGCCTCCGATCTCTTGACAACAAGTACTCAAGAAACGGCTTCAAGAACTCGAACGGAGTCGATAAGAGAGGCAAAGTACGGGATCGAGCGCATCACCTCGTCTCCGCATTCAGGAAGCATGCTGCTGCGTTCCGATCGATTCTCTCGGCCTCCTCGTTCGCTAGTTTCAAGCAATCTGAACGAGAAACAGAAACCAGTTCAAGAACTCGAACAGAGTCCAGAAAAGAGACCGAGTACGGGCTGTAGGGCATCGCCTAGCCTCCGCATTCGAGAAACCTACCTGCTCGCTCTCATCGATTCTCTGGGGGGATCATAGCTCACTGGTTTCACGGCAAGTGATCGGAAATGATCGGACTACGAAGAAACCACATCGTCCTCCCTTTTATAGGGTTGGGAGCCAGTGATGTGGAGTCCGAAGAGACAGCGACTCCTTGGTTCGACTCAACCGATTCCACAAGACCCAGACGAGTCCTCGAGGTTGATCAAGTCCAGCTGTGCATGTGCACGAATCATAAAGCATACACTCCATGGAGTTGAAAAACAAATTAACCAACAGTTGGACTTTCAAGTGAAAAACAAGCCATTCGATCAACAGGGAAACATCAATTAATTTTCTAAAACCCAACCACAGATTTCGAAAGACATAAATTGTAAGTTTCCGAAAGAATATGCCATAAAAATGGACAAGCATGAGTGGTTGATGAGCAAAAAGTCTCAAATTCCGTTGACATGCGGACGGCAGTACTTAAACAACAAATTACTTGATGAATCCTTGAGCATGACAGACACCATGAAAAGAATTAGACTTTGTTCTACAATGAAAAAAGAAAAAGAAGAAAAATCTCTAGAGCTAAATTGGTCATGCAAATATCAAGATATATGCTGCGTTGGCTTCGCAAGGTCTATGTACAAAGGTACAGATCGATAGCACCCAGAAATAGATTACAGCACTCCCAATTTTCCAACGCACCCAAGCGGATTGGAAGATAGCAGCTCCATTCATGAAATCTAAATCATCTTTTGCTTTGGCAGCACCACACGGCTCTCGTAAACAGATGCCACTTCAGAAGAGTTTTATTCGGGTATGAATCTCGCTACGGCAGATGGGGCATGTTTGAAGACTGGGACCACACTCACAACACGTCTGATGCAAAGAAGACTAGATAGTGTAAGCCTACTGTGACCGATTACGGCTGGTAACTATCAATATTAGGTTAAGAAAGTGGAAATGAAACTATCAATATTAGGTTAAGAAAGTGGAAATGAAAGACGTAACACAGACGAAGTCTACTCATTGGTCAGAAAAACATATACCTCTTTCTTCAAAGAGCAAAAGATGTTGGGTGCCATATAAAACAATGCACAAGAAGCCAGTTTATAGAGTCACTAAACACCTCCAACATAAACCATGTTCCCAAAGAGCAACCAAAAAATGATAGGCAGTGAGAAATTTCACCTGATGCCCACAGCCAAAAGCCATATCCTTGGGGTTTGTAAGACAAATTGGACAAATCTGCCAAGAGTGAAATAAATGACTGTTGTCAGCAAAACCTTGAGCAAAGGAAAAAAGTAGTAACAGATGACAATCACTGAAAGCAGAACACCATTCTGGATCATACTACAGAATAATGAGATGTGATTTCAGCACTATAAGATACTGAAGGGAACAAAATGTCACGTCTCTTCGGGAGTGTACCTGATTATCATATGAAGAACTTGGTGCCGAAGGAGTTGTACTTGATGCAGATGCGGATGCCAATGCCGATGCAGTCTCATAGCCAGAGTATGATGGTGCACTCTGCTGGAAACTGGTTGATTTAAAACTGTTAGAACCAACAGAGCTTCTAGCATAGCCTCCAACAGGCGGAGGAAGAGGAACCCTTTCTGGAGACTTTGCAGAACGACGGCTGTTCAATAACAAAGATATCAAAGCATGTACAGAGAAAGCAGAACTAGATGCTGTATAGATAAAGCAAAATCAGATCAAAGGCTTTGGATACATACCCCAAAATTCCCAGTTCAAGTGTTGCTTTATATTGTGAAGGTATCTCCATTAATGCTGCAAGGGCAAATGCGGTCTCTTTTCTCGCTTGGGGCATGTTCTTTGACATTATCTCCGTAAAATTTACAAACTAGAAAATATGCAGTTTCATAGAGATAAAAGCTACAGTAGATAAAAGATCCATTCTAGTATAAACTTGTACAGATTTGGCACCCAATACTTACCTGGAAATTGTCAAAGGCTCGTGCAGGAATGTTATCGTCAAATTCTTTCATCATGTCCCAAGGGCCATCTCCAACTCCAACTAATACTATAGACAAGGGAAATTCACTACAAGAAAGAAGTATCAGGACAGGTACTTCAGTAACAAGAAGTCATCAATAACTGTCTTCTCCATGCTAGTCGAATGAACACAGGACCACGACATCAATAAAGAGCATTTGTGTATTCATAGTTGTTATGCTATATTATTCAAATGACCTAAGTAATCCACATATTATTCAGATGAGATATATAAAACCATCGAATCACCTGATCTCTACCTTTTATGGGATTCTTTGCACAACAGATGAAAGAAATGAAATACTATTTTTACCTAGCTTTCACAATTGCCTCAACGGTCTTATGTTCTTGAGAGCTCAATTGCCCATATTCAGTATCCACACTCCTTGTAACCTGTGTAAGCCAACTATTATTATGAGAAAATCATCAATGCCAATAAGCAGACACAAGCAAGGACCACAATTGACCAAATTACTGACTGTAAGAAAGCAAATACCATAAATATATATATATAACAGCATAGAGCATCATATTTTCCTTTTTCTCAAATTATCAAAGAAGATCTCATAGTAATCCAATGTACGTTCATCAAATTAGAGTTGTCAAAAGAGAAGAGGAAAACTAGAAAGGACTTGGATGGAAGTGAGGAAGGAGACAATAACAGATGGGTTAATCAAGGACAGGACACACTAAAAGTTGCAGAGCTAAACACAAAGAAACCTGAATCTTGTCCTCGACGGCTCGTAAGTCCCACTAAATACATTGTCATCATTGTTTCATCAATCACTATTCTGTAGAAGTTTCTCAATATGACCCTATCCTTGGGACTCATCCCAATGACCTCCACACACAACCTATAGCCTTGTTTTACAATGTTGCCATCATTTAAGGCTAAGTTTGATTAATTGAACAAGCTCATCTTTAACAGGACTCCCATTATGCCAACTCACGATGGTACAACCACTAACATATATAAAATCTGTATTCAGAAGCCAAGCTAGCAAGCAATAAAGACAGACGTGGCTGTTAATAATATTAAATGAACAAGTTTACAAGACTCTAATTTAATTAACCTGTTGGCAAATAAGGGGGATAGTCAAAAGACCTAGCGAAAGACTTCTGGATGTCCTCACCTACTTTTTTAATTGCTCCTATTTCTCTACCATTTCAACAGATAAAAATGCTATACAAATTCCATAAAAGAAAGAAAACTAATTATTTCATATTGCTAAAACTCCTTATGAGCCGTTGCACATATTAGCTGAAATTACTATCACATCGTCAAGATTAATGCCTCATCCATTATGCAACAATAAATTCACTGTCACTGCCTCCTCCAAGTTGTCTCTAGGTATCTATATCTGGACCCAAAGATGCACCAAAATTGCATCAAGAACCAAGGTCTCAAATCTGACCGTGCTGGTCAATATACACCAGTATCTATTGGTCCAACGGTACCAATATCAAAACAAAACCTTGATACCTATATAACAACAATTTGTTATTGTTTGATTCAATGGTACTGGGTGGTACATGTTTATGTACCACCCAATATACCAGTATTAAAATAGTCTGATAGATGACAAAAACCAGTTCTGATCAAGATTTAAATCCTTGTCAAGTACAATTACATAAACATAAATATGAAATATCATACCTGCCCATCAGCAATTATCAATAAGACATGATACTGCCCTCCACTCTCTTCCACAATGGTCATAGCCATTTCAATGACAGGTGCAAACGAGGTTGGACCTAGAGGGAAAAGAAGTTTTTAAGTCACAATAATTACATATGCCAGAAATAGTTGACAACAGCAGAAGTACCAGCTAATCTTAAATGTGGTACAAGTTCTTTGTATCGCTCAAGGGCCTCTGAAAAGCCATTGCATGGTCTCTCATCTGGATAGAAACTAAAGATATCCTGGTCATGTGTTGATGCTGCCAAATCATAAAGAAAAATTCAACATTTTCGCATAAAAAATAACAATCTTAAAAAGTACCTTACTTCAGATGATATTTACCATCTCCAAAACCAAAGCAAGGGATCAAGTTATCCTCATCAAATGCTGACAAGGTTCGTCCAATGATCGACATTGCTTGTTCATATGGATTTGGTGAATCACCAATATGATGCAAACTGCGGCCTCTAAATGAATGTTTACCTAATAATCAGATGATGTCTAGTGTCAGTATATTTGATTTCGATATTATAACTACATTTAGTAATTGACTAAAATATATTCAATGTAATAGAGTCACCAGTCCACTCATTGCTCTTCGTGAAATCAACACCAACAATAAGATTTGAAGACTCAAGGCCAGCTTGTGAAAGAGCCTCAGTAACCTGAATGAGAAAATTTCAAACTATTTTAGTTAGAAAGGAAAAAGAATAGGAAGCATGGTGAAACTACTATATGTATATATGTACATATATACATACATATATATATACATCCATATATATGTATGTATGTATATACATACATATATATACATACATATATATATATATATGTATGTATGTATATACATACACACACACACACATCTGCAAGCTCAAAAAAGCACAAGAAGTGATATAGATACTACTAGCATGCCAAGCTATATCTCCACCAATATGTTACAAATATGCCCCTAAGTGATCCACTTTGGACTCATACAGACCACACCATCAAAATTGGATCTATATGAAGAATCAAATCAATCGAGTGATAATATTAAAAGTTGCTGTAGTAGTTAAATCAAAGTAGTACCCAATATAAGCAATACCAATGATCGACATTGCTTGTTCATATGGATTTGGTGAATCACCAATATGATGCAAACTGCGGCCTCTAAATGAATGTTTACCTAATAATCAGATGATGTCTAGTGTCAGTATATTTGATTTCGATATTATAACTACATTTAGTAATTGACTAAAATATATTCAATGTAATAGAGTCACCAGTCCACTCATTGCTCTTCGTGAAATCAACACCAACAATAAGATTTGAAGACTCAAGGCCAGCTTGTGAAAGAGCCTCAGTAACCTGAATGAGAAAATTTCAAACTATTTTAGTTAGAAAGGAAAAAGAATAGGAAGCATGGTGAAACTACTATATGTATATATGTACATATATACATACATATATATATACATCCATATATATGTATGTATGTATATACATACATATATATACATACATATATATATATATATGTATGTATGTATATACATACACACACACACACATCTGCAAGCTCAAAAAAGCACAAGAAGTGATATAGATACTACTAGCATGCCAAGCTATATCTCCACCAATATGTTACAAATATGCCCCTAAGTGATCCACTTTGGACTCATACAGACCACACCATCAAAATTGGATCTATATGAAGAATCAAATCAATCGAGTGATAATATTAAAAGTTGCTGTAGTAGTTAAATCAAAGTAGTACCCAATATAAGCAATAATGATTCCAAAATCCAGAGAGATTTAGGATTTCACCATCATGATTGATGGCCACTAAAATGATAGGGAATGAGAATAAAGATGGGTTATGAATGTGTCTGAGGCTATCACAGAAAAGGTTCTAAGTTAAACAGAAAATTGTTGCAAAAACAAAGGAAAACATGTAGCAAAGATGAATTAGAGGGAAGCAAAAAAAAACATTTTAATATTGGTAATGATGCTGCAACTTTAAGAGGTATCACTTGTATGTCGTCTTTAGACAAGAATCAAAAAGCCCTAAGCTTTCAACAAAATCAACACCATAACATAAATAGAATCCTCTCCACACTGACAAGATTAAGGACTTTAAGCACCAAAAGAGAACAATATTATAACTGCACAGGAGAACAAGAAGATTCTCCACAGATAGGATTCCCTATATGAACTAAAACTCATTGGAAGTCCTATGTGTTGCTGGGTTGCAGAGTACAAAAAGAAAAGTAAATCAACAACATTAGTAGCTAATACGAAATACAGATTGATTAAACTAGACCACAAGCAAAAAGCATGGTGTTGCAAAATACACTAACAGCACATCAACTATAATGAAACCAAGAACAATAAAATATCTATTACACTCTAGGTCAGATGCAAAGTTAGTCTGATATAGAATGTCTCAAGAAATTTAATTTGGATATGTTCAATGGAATATAGGTCTCAACTAACTGTGGTGTCACTGTTGTTTAACTTTACACACCAATTCCGTTATTACTTGGTGCATCTTAGACAAGTCATTTCCCATCAAAACATTCCGAACCTATTCAAACTCAAGGCTGTGATGTAGAATTTTTAGGTGAAAATGCAGCTATCCAAGTTGGTGTTAGATCGCATGTCCTATTATCATTTGGTGCATCTTAGAGAAGACATTTCCCATCAATACATTCCTGACCTATTCAAACTCAAGTCTTTTATCTAGAATTTTAGGTGAAAAGGCTGATATCCAAGATGGTGTAAGATCACATGCTGCAGCAGACACTAAGCTAAACCTGGATATGAGATATTTTTAAGAATCATGTCATTTCTCTTTCATCTCAACCTGCTGCCAAGCCAAATGACTATGCCACCACCTGCAACATCAGTGCCGATATGGTTCTTACCTTAAAGCCACATCCACCAACCATTCACTCACTTTGTCAGTAATAAGCCACAATTCGGATGCGACCTGAATCAGCCAGCAACTATATGAACAATCTCAGCCAGATCAGATAAGATAATCACAAAAGAAAACATGTTTCATTCTGATAAATTTGGAACACAAGTGGTTTAATCATATTCAATACATGTATAAACAAAATATAATAAATTTCACCCTTATGATTTTACAAGATCCAAAGATTCAAAATCAAGATCAGGATTGAGAGTAGGATATGTAGTTGCAATTTGACTTTGATTGAATCAGATCATGAGATTATATTTTTCTTGAAGTGACACGAAACAGTCATAGGTTAGTCAAAGATCAATCAGGACTTGATAGTAGGATTTGTAGTTGCAATATGACTTTGATCGAATCAGATAATGAGGTCATATTTTTCTTGAAGTAACACGAAACAGTCATAGGTTAGTCAGAGATCGATCAGGACTTGAGAATGGCAAGATGCATCCCAAAGGCAACAAATGGCTTAATGGCCCAATACCTAGCGAATCCACAAGGATTTCGTGGAAATCAATTACGATTAGCCAAAATTTGATCATGATTGAATGAGTTGGTCCAATGTTAACTGAGAGGCATCAAATGTCCTGAAAGGAAAACAAAAAACAAGTGTTTTGGCAACAGACATAGCTAAACTGGTACGGAGCAAACCAAATAACATCCAAATAACCAAGTCATCCAAAATTAATATTTCATGTAAAATTATTTATAGCATAGTTACCTTTGAAACATAATACATCTTGGAAACAAAATACAAAAGAAAACCAAACCAAACTTAATTCAATTAAGTTTTTCATGCAGTTTGGTTAAGTTTGAATCTTTTTCCTGAAACCAAACTGGACCTTGTTCTCCCATCTTTTGCTAGATTTCCAGCGTCCCAATTTTATTGGAATTATTGATCCAAATATTTAGCGAGATAAGAAATAAGTAGAAATGGGATGAAATTATCATTCACTAAGATCCAACTAACCAAAATAAATAATCTGGCTCAGTAGCTCAGACAAGGAGGATGAACCGATATAAAAAAAAAAAAGCATACCCAGTGCATGAGGCTCCTGTCAATGTGAGGTCTGGGGGAGGGTCAATGAACTGATATGTGACACCCAATCGTTTTAGCCTCTTTTTGTCTTTCAGTAGGCAAAAGATTCTTCGTTGATTGGCATCACTTATTTCCTCCAAAAAGGTACCCTTTAGCATCATAAGGCATCTGAGCTGTTAGAAAATTTTATGCGGCACGCACCAAAGGCGCACCCATCTGAGTTGAGGTTCACTAGGCCTCATGCCTCAGTTGCTCCTTAGGCATGCCTTTTATAATACTTCTATTGATATATAAAATTTCCAATCCTGCCAACACACACACACATCAAAGATCATGAATCCCAACCACTGCTAATATCTGTGTTTTCTTTTTCTCTCTTGTCAAAACCATAATTACAACCGCACTGTTGACCAAGATTCTGCATCTAGTCTTCCTCCCCATTATCCAGTCACCAAGACGCCCCTACCTAAAACACCACAGCATGACAGATCTCTCCCAACCTCACTCCATGATTTCGTTTCCTTCCAACTTGTCGCTGGAGAAGAAAGAAGAGGAAAAGAAAGTAAAAGCAACTAACATCGAGAAACCGCTGAATCACACTTAGGGTTTGACCAGATGGAACATCAAAACTGTTTCGCATAGCAAACATCTAAGGGTTCTGATATAATTATATCTATACAAAATGGCATAATCAAATTCAATCTTCTTTTCTTATGATCTAAATACATGCGAATCTAGCAACTAGTGTGCCCTCCTTCCATGGATTTCAGAGAAATCAAGAAGACAGATCGATTACCTGATCCAGCGAGTTGTAATTGTCGCTTATCCTCGAGTACCGCCGATCCAGCGTCCTCGGCCTCGACACAGCGCTGTGCTGCGGCTGCTGCTGCTGCTGCGGCGGCGGCGGTGGCGGGGGGTAGGCTTGCTGAGGGGGGGCATAACTCCAAGAAGGAGGTGGCGGAGGAGGGGGCGAGGGGTCGTAGTCTTGAGAATAGTTGTGCCCCCAGGGGGAAGACTGCTCCGTCGAATGGCTCCGCTGTTGGTAGGATCTGTAGCGAGACCTTGAATCCCTCGAGCTCCCACCCCCCATCAAGCCCTCACCGCCACCATCAACAACAACAACAACAACAAGGAACGAAGTGGGGTAAGACTGGCTCGAGAGGAAAGACAAAAATGATTGGCGAACAAGACGTGATGGACTGAATGAGACCAACTATAGGAAGTGCTTTTGCTTTTACCAGAGCCAACGGACGAAAGCAGAAAACAAACACAAGCCGTGTGTGCTACTTTAGATCAGATGACAAAGTTAGGTCACCGAGGAAACACTTTTGCTTCCACAAAGCACACAGCAAAAGCAATTCCGCTTTTGACTGATTTCTCAACGTGGTGAATCAAACACTAATATATATATATATAT
>LVTN01000083.1:445050-499475 GCA_001649415.1 Musa itinerans | reverse complement strand
ATATATATATATAAAATAAGAGACATCATTTTTGACCAAAGAAATGTTGATTATATAAATATTATATATATGTAAAATTAAATATATCTATTTAAAGTTGACTAAAGTGAGAACTTGCATACATATCATTAGTCAATCTTCTTTGGTTTACTGTTAGCATTAAAACTCTAATTAATATAATAATTCTATATATTAAATATTAATTGGTGTATAAGATAGAGAGGCCAAAAATCATATTTGTCAATTTAGTTTGTAAAGACTTTGATGAAATATTATAAGATCCTACATTCAAATTCCGTCTTCATTATTTATTCATTGTATAAAAAAACATAATAGCTTCTAAAAAATATTATATATACCATTATTTCATACTTATCCTTTAAATTTAAGTTTAATAAATAAATACTCAAATAATCGATAAAATTTTAAGAGAGAGTTAATAGTTTAATTTTATTGGTGACCCACATGAATTATTTAAATATTTGAAGGGATATATGCATGTCCTTAGCTATCTATATAAATGCTATATTGAAATCTAGATGGTCAAATATGTTATCTTGACAAAGAAGCAATCACATAAGTTGTGACCACAATAGCACTATAGTTCCCATTTGTTCATATTAAATAAATGCATACATTTACTTCTATCAACCTCCTTCTAGTACAAGTGTTCAAACATGAAAGAAATGCCTAAAATATACTTGATAAATATTATTTCTTCTCTTTTCTCATTCTTGACTTGATCCTGAAAATAATTTTTGGGCATGTTCCAAAGTCTTCATTTCAATTTCCTATTTATATGCATCATTGATTTTGTCATAGAAGAACTTGGTGCCTTTTGGTACACACTTCTGGTTAATCAAATATGAAATCATGATCATAACACCATCTATTGGTACTTTGAAGGTGATAATGGTTTTATTATTATTATTATATTAAACTACATATAAAATCTCATTTTACCAATTCCAACACTTATTAGTTGCACAATAATACATTTAAAATGAGAATTTTTGTGAAATAGAAAACATTATTGTCAGATTTATGTGTTACCCACCTCACCTATTTTAATGAAAAAAAATTAAAATTTTCCCTTTGTGAGGTCGAATTATAATAAGTCTCTTTTTATAATATTTATAGAATAATCAAACTTTTATTTCTAAAATTTATTTTCCTTGTAAAGAAGTCTTTTTCATACTTGAATTCCTTATCCTCTACTAATATTAGTTTTAAAAATTTTAAAAATATTTATCGACCGTAACATTGTCTAAGTATGCTTCTTTAATTTCACTTGATCATACTAGGAGTTAACATTAGAGGATTCGACAACCTTTTCTTCTACTCTGATCTTTTGTTTCATCTAATTATATCATCTATTTAAAATTTAACATAGAGAGGAAGAAAAGATCTAAAATATTATAATTTATAAAATTGATGGATAGACAAGAAGAAAAGATCTAGATATCGTAATCTAACATGATGTTTTCATGGAATAATCAAATTTTGATTTTTAAGGTTTATTTTTTTTCATATAGAAGTCTTTCCATATTTGGAGTTCTTCTCCAGTGAAAAATGTTCTTCTTTTATGCTTTATTGATTTCATTCAAGTCAAACATGTGAGGAGCTGATGAAGAAGATCTAACGACTCTCAAGTTCCACTGGTGATAGAAAATATATTGACGATTAATCATCATCCGATAGATAATCATCACGTGGAAGAAAAAGATCTAGAGCACCCTCCACCCATCTACCCGTATGGACAAAAGTCCAAGATAAGCTATTCAAAGTTATCTCTCCCTTATAACCCACATGGACAAAACGCTAAGAGGGGGGGACGTTGGATGATTACAAAGTATCCCGTCTAAAGTCAAATATAAAAGCTAATCATCGGTGTTATGTCAAGGGGATTCTCTTTTCAAAAATTTCTTTTGATATTGGTCATAGTACATGTGGCATCTGAGGAGCTTGACATTTTTCTCACGAAAACACCTGGAAATCACATCAGAGCTATCTCAGTCACCACCTCGGACACTCTCGAGTTTGGACTATATCAGATTGACTGCATTTAATCGAGATCAGAATTCAGAAGTATATACAACTGCATTTAATCCAGCACATATATGTGAAAGAAACATTTAGGTTGAGGAGCATTTTCCAGAGAGATTTGGGACAAACATAAAGAGGGAATGCAGGTGATCACAGATTGAGATGATGCTAAATCATCCTCCACAGTTGTCCAGCTAGCCAACCAGCAAACAACATCTGCAAGCTCATCAGCATTGGGGCAGCAAGTAAATGACAGGAGCATCTCAACAGGGATTGAGTGACTGTCATATTCAGCAAGCAGTGCCTTTGGAAAAGCTTCAAACCTACTCTTTCAATCCCTTTCATCTTGTTTGGTCAACTCAGTCCACATGGAAATCCATTGAAACCTTATGTTCTGGATGATTGATACCCCTACCAACACATGCACTTGCAGTAATTCTCTCTATGCATCATGAAACATATCACCCACTTTTAGTTTTCTAACATATTGATGCCTGGGGCCATCATCTGAGCATGCTGATGAAATAGATTAGCATTGGTTAGTCCATTAAAAGACAACCCAATGCAATCAACATGGAGAAGAGAGTGGAGGAATCTAGCAAGGGAAGCCCAGTTTCCTTGATCTGGTTTCTGCATAGTGTGGGAGAAAACAAGGAACCACTTGTAAGCAGATATGATAAGCTGTGAGGTGGCTTTATGTTGTTTGTCCTCTTCTGTGGCACCACTTTATAGAGGTCTCTGTCTTCTGCAGCATCATTCAGCTGCTTTATTCTTGATACCTGTTCTACTTTTTTTCCAAGGCATGTCATATGGCTGTTCATGCTTCAATCAAAGTAATCACAGAGGAGAAGGGAAAAGATGCAGCTGAAGTTTGATGGGTACCAAAGCTGCTTTCTTGTTGCCACATCAAAGCATCTAAGGAAGACAACCAGCACACAAGATAAGACGAAGGTCTTTGGCCCGTAAGAGCAGGAACAGCACGACAGTGGACAACACAAGGACACTAAACATGGAACAATGAGCGACTATGACTCGTTGACATGTCTAACCCTCTTGTGGCCGAGCTTCCCACCGGACGACGCCTCCATCGGCCCGGTGAAGGAGAGGGAGAGGTCGGCGTACAGGTCGACGACACGGCGGATGTTGTTGTTGAGCTCCCTGATGAGGCCGACGTTGCGGCCAAGGTTGTCGGGGATCATTGTCTCATGGTTCTGGTTGATCTCATTGATCAGTAGCCTGTTCTGATTTAAGATGCTCTGCACCTGAACGAAGCTCTTCTGGAAGGCATGGAAGGCCTTGTTGTCCACTTGGTTTCCATTTCCATGGACTGAGAAGGTGTCTCCTCCCTCCATTTCCACCTCCAATCTGATCCTCCTCAGCTGGCGATCGAGTCAATCCAACCAAGCACTGAAAGATGACAGCAAAAGGAAGTGAGCATCGCAAGACACAGTTGTTGAAGAGTCTATACTGGAAGAAGGATCCTGACAACAGCTTTGAAAGCAAGGAAACTGTGAGAGCTACCGAGTATAAAGCTCAAAGGCAGAGAGAGAGAGAGAGAGAGAGAGAGAGAGAGAGAGAGAGAGAGAGAGAGAGAGAGAGGGGGGAGAGGGACCTATAGAGTAGACACAGTTGTTGAAGAGTCTATACTGGAAGAAGGATCCTGACAACAGCTTTGAAAGCAAGGAAACTGTGAGAGCTACCGAGTATAAAGCTCAAAGGCAGAGAGAGAGAGAGAGAGAGAGAGAGAGAGAGAGAGAGAGAGAGAGAGAGAGAGGGAAGGAAGGCACCTATTGAGTGGTATTTGGGCTTGAGAGGGATGATGAGGCAGGGACAAAGGAGAGAGAGATCATGGTTTCCTAGTCTCCTTTCCACAATGTGTACAACAAACAAAATCTTTACATGACAGCATGGAAAAGCTGGTCCATAACAAAAACCTCAAACAGGACTGGGAACAACCACATGGCAGAAAGAAAGCAAAGGAATGAGAACAGCCAATGTACTACTGCAAAAGGGAAGGCAGATTGGCATTTTAATTTAAAGCCAAAAAAAAAGGGTGGGGGGGGGGAGAGGGGATGGAATCATCTTGCTTTTCATGTGTTCTAGAGAAATATTTTATGCCATGTGAAGACAAGAATCTGCAGCTAAGCTGAACCTGAACTTGAGAGAAGAAAACAAATGGAAGAATAGCATCACATCAAGTGAAAGAAGGAAGCTCAAAGGTAATTTCTTGGAGATACAATTCAACCATATCTTCAGAGAAGCTAACACTGCTGCTAAGAGCTCTGGTTCTTCTGTTTTGTGGCAAAGCAACTTGCCAGCTCAACTTTGTAGCATCATTACCTCTGAATTCCAGGCTTTTGAGCAGTTAATCTAGTATTTTCAGTTTGGAAAAAAAAAGTGAAAGAAGGAAAATGAAAACTCTCCTCCAAAGCAAAGTGAAGAGGATCCAGCAACAAATATCATATTTTGAGCCATACTTCTAAACAATTTTCTTCAGAAACAAAGATAGACAAATAAAAAACAAAGATACAATTTTTGATGTCAGATCCTCCATAACCTTCACAAACCAGCAGGAAAACAAAAGCAGATCCCACAAGAACATGGAAAGGAAACAAAGGCACATATTCTTTTGCATCAGGCATACCTTCTGAATTGGAAATTCCAACAATCCCAGCATGTAGTAGAGAGAGAGAGAGAGAGAGAGAGAGGAAATAGATTGAGGAAATGTGAGAGAGTATGAACTGGCGACCAGAATCTACACTTATGTGACTATATATAGCAGTGGGTCTACTGACTAAACAAAGAATGCAGGGGGGTGACTTGTGGGTGATGTATAGATGTGCACTTGAGAGAAGACTTCCTGGTTTTCTCTACTTGGTCAAGTCACCTTCACAAACCTAAAACTTACACATCATGTCATGCGGAAAGATCAAACATGCAACTCAAAAAAGGAAAATTTAAGTTCTCACACTTGAAATGCTAGTTTCTCATGGCAAGTAGTTTCAAGCAATCCAGACTTCCCATCCATTCCTTGTCCAGTTTCTTTCTTTTTATTTGATCCATGTCTTCTGTATCAACATTCAGAGCTGAGATAAGATTACAAGTAGAAGTGCAAAGTTTAATAGTACAAAGAATCTCAACAATTATTACTGTGACATCAATTCCTTCCACATAAACAATTTGCAGAAAGTCAAATGTGAGTAGCTTGGCAAATTTTACAAAGGAAAACTTAGATGAGCTGCTGAAGAAAAAGAAAAAGAAATAATTGTTGTTGAAACTTTGTAGGATTATTTGCACAAATAAAGATAAAGACTTTGTTTCATGTCATGTGCTTTTTATAAGGAACAAAGACAGAAATATATAAATGAGTAACACATATTTGCTACTAAATTAATAAATATGTAAGAATAATGGCTTATGACTTTTTATTAGTCATGACTTGCATAGGAATAAGGTGTTGGACTCATGGATGATGGAATATTAAGTCTGGATTAACTCAGATATAAACAAGTGTTTGAGAAAACTTTGGTCAAGCAAAGACTATCATGAAACAATTTCAATGCTAAATCTTATAAAGAATTTTACAACTGTTTTTCCAACTATAAACCTGTTTAAGAGTATATGAAATCATACTCCACAAGTCCATCTTGTCCAATTTGAGATAATTGTAAGTGTAAACAAGAATATAATTTATCCCAGAGGAAGTGCAAGCAAGACAAAAGAATTGGCAAAATAAGAATTAGTACAGAATCCAAGTGTCCAAAAAATCAAAAGGAAACATTTCTCAAGGAAGAAGATGATGATAACCAAGTTGTCACAGCTCTGCTTTTGACAGGTTCTCATGCTTTCCTCTCTTCTCACATTTCCTCTGTTAGCATATTCGGTTCATAGTTCTCAGTGCAGTTGTAGAATCTGCAAACCAAATTGTGGAGATACCTCAAAGCTCAGTGGCTCTCACAGCCATCATGTCTGATAAATAACAACACTCAAAAGACTGTCATGACATGTGCAATCCATAAACTGATTGCTTTGGAGAAAGAGACCCTCTTGAGGCCAGCATGCAATCAAAGTATCTTTGTGTTGGTGCACACTATTCTACGTCCCGGCGTGGCACACGGAAACCCAAGAGTGCTGTAATTTAAGGTTTCCTATTGTCAAATCTAACGCTAGGTTGGGATCTTTGCTACTGTTCCATCACCTTTGCCATGGAGTTAAACAAATGGAAAGCCAGCCTACATGTCCATTAGTTCGTGCGTTAGGCCGTGGGAGGTGGAGCGCAGCAGACATAAAATAAGTGCAGTGTCTAATCCGCAGTTCTAATCTATGACTTGGGCTTATCCGATGAGATGCATGGTGTTGAAAGACTATTGAGACGATGCATATGCAAATCTCTTTGCAATGGGTTGAGGATTCGAACCTTACGTCCTCTTTGTCTCCGAGAGAGACGAGCAGAGGAACTCCGCCACCAGCGACCGACTGGGAGCCGCCCCACAAGCCCATCGGCACACCCACCCCCATCACACGGTCCGTAGCAGCATGCTGATCATCTACCTCGTCTTCCTCGACGCAGGCACCCTTCTCGATGCCGACATTACTATTCTGGCCGACTTCTTCAACCCCAACCAAAACGTAATGGATGTCTCCTTTAGCTGCCTGCGGCCGGACCTCTACCACCAGCGTAGGGTGGAGTCGATGCTGAAGAGTGTAGACGTGGTCTCGATTCGTAGGTGGCCTAGGCTTGGCAGAACGGAGTGGCCGCCAACGATGGCTGACCTGCGGTGTCTGACGCATTTCCTTTGTACCGTTAGAGGCGGTGCGCCGGTTACCGGTTCAGAGTTGGGTCGAGTCGAACCAGGCTCGGTTCAGAGAGATAAACATAAGCCATCACCAAATTGATTGTGTCAAATTGTGTGGTTCGTATCGTATCAGAGACGCGAGTGAACCGAATTGTGCTCATCATCGAGTCTTGTATCGTGTCCATACCCACCCAACGCGCCTTCAGTCGCAATCGTTTTGAATGGGGTGGGTCCATGTTTTAAAACTTGAACCGTTAGGTAGCGTCCGGTCTACTGATTCCGAACCGGCTTAAACCCTCCCGCCCCAATTACACCTCTAGCAATCCCCTTTGCGGAACATAGATTACATGTCCACCGATTTCTACCTGCTTTCGCATTGGATAAAAATATATGGGTCCCATCTAAGTTCCAACCAAAAGTCATGGGTCTTCGAGGTAACTTATTAGAAGGTAAAGGAAGTTTTTCTGTTCTTCCGAATTAGCCGTAAATGGTAGTTAAAACTCGGAACAATTATTTCTAGATACTTATTCGTTCATACCCGAGAAGGTACCTGAGGAATCTTGCTTGGACCCACCTTGAGGGTCCGATAATTACTCCAATAGCACGAAAGGTAAGGGAAGGTGTCCCGTTAAACCTATAAAGTTAAATGATCTCGCTGTTCTTTCGTGTTCTTTGATGTCCTTCTCGTCCTCCCATTCTGCTCTTCTATTTATCGTCGGTCGACGATTGGATCAACCGAATCACGAATCATATCTGGAGATCGAGCCGAAGGCGGTGGATTCGAGATACAGGCGAGAAGGGGACGCCTGCTGCTTCTCCGATCGATCCGTGGGTCTCAGATCTTCTTGATCCCGTCCGGGTGATTTCTTTTCGCCTCCTACTTCCTACTTTTCTTCAAGGAATTGCATGATTTTGCTTGTGTTTTCCCTGTTTGTAAGCTTTCATGGGAGATTTTGCTGTGGTCTGACGCGAGGAGAAACGATGATTCATTATACGTTTAAGATGTTTAGCGGTGATGGTTTCGATTTGTTTATCTGTTACATGTGACTAGTTTGGTTCGATGCTCTCTAAATGTTCACTGTTTGAAAGACGATTTGGTGGCCATCGGAGTTGAAAGGTCCATTCTTGAGTTCCTTTCCTTCTTTGCTGGGTGTATGGGCTACTGAGGGAGGACAGCATGGAGGTTGAAATGGGGAAATGTAGATTCCAAGTCTCTTCTAAAGATCTTACCCATCAACTCCCTGTGCCTAGGTCACCCATTTCTAGGGCTCAAATGGCTATCCAAATGATCTTTTCAGACCGTTAAGACATGCTGCCAAGCCTCCTTACAAACTATTGGAAATCACTTCTTGCCGTGTAAGACCTGTTGCAGCTGCATATACAGTCTTTTATAATCTTATTTTAGTTTTAATTTTATTTCTCTCCTTCTTTGCGAGGCTAAGTTTTACAAAATTTCAGCTATATAGACTGATGATGCATGGGGTTAGAATGTTTTCTTATTGAAACTTTGAGTTACTTTATGGACTGGTGTTATTTTTGTGATCATGAATGCTTTTTCTTCTATATTTTTGGATTTTTTTTTTGGCAGTTGTACTTGGTGTTGGTTTTTTATAAATAGTGGTCAAGGTCTCCAGATGTCACTACTATTCTAAAGACATTCTGATAGAATTAAACTTCAGTTCAATTTCCAGCATATTTAATTTTCATTCTGGTCAAAAGTGTTTATTGCTTGCAGACTTGGTTACAAGTTTTTCCAGCTCTAACTTTTTTCCGGATAATTAAATTGTTTCTAGTGGTTCCTTGCATCCTTGGATTGTGATGCCTGTGCAGTATGTTAATTCGTTGGCACCTTTTCTCAAACCAGGTTTTATGGTGCTTCTGACTTCTGTTCTTCATATTTAAATTGTGGTGATGCCATCATCTCTTTCATAATTTAACAATAATTATGAACCTGCCGAACAATGTGAAGCTGCTTTTGTTTAGAAATATTGCTCTGGCTTCTCAATTCTAAAGTTGGAAGACATGGCAAAATTTGGAACTGGTGGTCGCAGGTACCTAAGCTATTAAATCATTTTAGATTATGCAGCTTTTGCACTGAAGAACTGTATTTATGCTTGACATAATCTGATGTATGTTACTTTGTGACTTGCAGTGCCCTTCCCAGAAAATCAAATGAGAACATGAGGCTTATTATTTCAACAGTCATTGGAATTGTGTTAGGTTACTTGATAGGCATTTCCTTTCCCACAGTCAGCATAACCAAGGTAAATGATTTTGTTGCTACTTTCTTTTTCTGATATTCAAAACTTATGCTCCCAGAAGAAATGATAATTTTACTTGCTAAATTTTGCAGCTTCACTTTCCTTCCAGCATTATATCATACATTGAAGACAGGAATTCAGGCATCACTACCCAAACCTTATTGAACCATGCTTGGACCTCAGCTAATAATCAAAATAGAAATAACGCTACTTCAAACACAACTGATACTTTAAAGGTGCTTTGCTTCTCTAGCTGTTGATTCCAGCTAATTGTTTTTGTGCTTATCTCATGGTTTGTTGTACTTGCTTTTTATATTCACTTTTATTGTGAATTCCTTAGACAACACAATCTGGTATGCAGAGCAAAAAATGAAATGGCTTGTGAATTTGGTATTCTATTTTAATTATAGTTACGTTGGAGAAAATCATCTGTAATATGAGGAGTTTGAATGATTAAAAGGATCTAACTGTCGATGTGAGCATATGGTGCTATTGTAGTCTCATAAAAATTTTCCATCATGTGAATGAAAGAAACTTGATTACTTTTTTGGCTGTCGATTTATGTTGAGTTAATTTTCTCTAATGTTATATTAGCTGGATTTGTTGGGATTGGAGAGATGAGAGTTAAAGTCTATTTATGTAATCTGTAAATAATACGAGTAATGTGAGGAAATCAAATTTTCACTCCTAATACTATCTGTATATTTTACTAGCAAACTAAAGTTTTAGGTATATTGAAGATATTTCTTTGGTGCATGTTTTTCTGTTGAAGATGTTGTTTTAATTTATGAGAGGAATTGGGAGTTTAATTTTAAACATAAAATATCAAGATAATTCTTAGAAACAAGAGTTTTTAGTATAACTAGAACTAAAATTAAATATACAAATATAAACTTCAATGATAGTCGGAGAAAATTTGAGAATATGATGTCAGAAACTTATACTTCAACAAACATGGGAATGCATGGCTGATAGTGCCATCCATTTTGCATTTATATTTTATATTAATTTTTAACTTATCCAAACCCCTCTTCTCTTGGAAAGTCCTTTCTCAACATGATGAAAAGACTTTTTTTTTTGTGCAAACTAGTGTACTTATATCTGATTGTATATATGCTAAATCTACTTCCATGGAATATCTTATCTATTGTAGTATATATTTTTGTCGATACTTGCAACACGTAGGTATCTGATTATGTAATTTACAGGATTTGCAATACTGCCCATTGGTATGGATTGTATTTACTGATCCGACTGCCTACCAGTGCACGGACCAGGGTAAACTGGGCATATTTGTGATTATGCAATCTACAATATTTACAATACCACCTATTGGTACAGTCAGTATTTACCAGCCCGATAGCCTATCAGCATGCAGACTAGAGTAAACCTGACGTTATGTCCACCATAGGGCTTGTACCTCCCTGTGTCCAATATAGGGCTTGTACCTCCTAGTGTCCAATACAGGGCTTTTACCGGCAACAAAGTTTAAAGATTTTTCAACATCTTTTCAGGTTTTTTCTGGAATTTGGTATGTACCAATGTACTGACACACGATACGCCGGTATAGCTTGAACCTGTATTGGTGCAGTCCTGGATCAGTACAGATACGGTGCTGGAGATTGTGTTTCTTGGAAATATGCACATGTATCTCTTCTTATATATTTTTACTTGATAATGCACAAACAATATATGCAACATTTGGTTACAGATTGGACTTGAATTTTGTTGGGATGAACTTTTCCTTTTCGAAGTGAAATCCCCTACAATATGGGACAATGGTTCATGTCAACTTTAGTTAAAGGATTTACTGGAATTTTGATTCTTTATATTGACTGTCTTGCAGATTTATGTTCCTACAAATCCCAGAGGTGCAGAAAGACTACCACCTGGCATCATCGTGCCAGAGTCAGATTTTTATTTGCGCAGATTATGGGGTAACCCAGATGAGGTAGGCAGCTCTCGATGAATTTTTCTCAAGACATTTTTTTAATCTAATGATGTATTTCTCCATAATTGATGTATTCTTTTGGCAATAATATTCTTGAATTATATCATGACTTATTTTTTGATTGTTATAACCATATTTAATTTCCAATTAGACTGCATATATGTGGAATATACACGCACAAAAAATTTCCACATGGTTGCTAGATTCTAAGCATGACAATAAATATGCACTGTGAGATGCCGTATATATTATTTCATTCAGACACTAAAAATGGACCCTTTAACCAATTATGCAAGAATATTGTAGTCAAAATTTTGTAGTTAGTATATTATTGTTTTTTAGATCATCAAAGCTCAAACCTGGTCGTGATTTTTCTAAGAAACATTTTTTTACAAATTTATGTTCTTAGTCTTGATGTAAAATGAATATTGAAGTCGTCATATAGTGAAAAGCAATTGATGCAGCCATGGGTTTGCTTGGCTCCCATGCCGTCATGTTTTGCCCCATGCTTTATGAAGCTATTATATCATGGATTTTTGCCCATGCTAGTCCAAGGGTACCTAATGACATAGGCAATTCTGGCTAAGTACGTGACACAGCGGTGGCTTCATGCCATGACATGCCCTCTAAGTTTGGCCAAGTTTTTTGTGAAATTAAAGTTTATACAGCTCTACTGAATGTGAAGATTGTTTCTTTGTACATTAATATACATATAGAAGCTTGAGTTATGAGCCAATGTGGTTCTTCATGTGTGTCATCTTGTATGATAATCTAGTGGGAAGCATATGTTGAATTAAGCAATTATGAGAACAGATTGCTAGTATGATCTGAACAGATGTTCTTCAATTTGGTATATGTTATATTTTATAGCCAGACTCGTCAACATGGATTAAAATACCACCCTTATGGCTGGTACTTGTCAGTTTGACAACCGAGACATGTACCAAGCGATTTAGTCTGGTTCAGTGCAGTATAGGATATACCATTCTGTAAGCTTATTTTACTGAGCTCACAGATTCTCTCTCTCTCTCTCTCTCTCTCTCTCTCTCTCTCACATCTGGGTGGTATCAACTGGTACTGATTTGTAGCGTCAGTATTCTGCCCCATACTAATACCATGCTGGTCCAGCAGCTGGCCCCTGGACTGAGATTGTAACCCATGCTATCAACATAGAAAAGAGTTCCAACTTAACTAGAAGCTGAATAATTAGATCTTGTTGTTATGTGTTTTATGTTTGTTTTTAATATTCACCATTTGGTCATAAACCAGAGTTTAAGCAAGCTTTTCAGAAATCATAGGATGCTCTTTTCCTCTTAAACTTCATCTATTGGGTTTAGACTAGATTGCTCTTAGTGTGTGGTTTTGAAGTTCAATGCTGCATGGGATTGTTACAAAATGGGTATTCTGCTAGTCTTGACTCTAGCTTTATCTGATTCTACATTGGTCAACATTTTCTCTAATATGGATATGCTTGCTTTCAATTGTGATTTAACAATTTTCTGGAACCTGTCTTCATGTTGTGGCCACATGTGTATTTCTGTCTTACCTAAAGTTGTTGCCTCTATTGTTTAAATTGAATGGTGCAGGATCTAATCACCCGGCAGAAATATCTTGTGACATTCACTGTTGGATATGACCAGAAAAAGAACATCGATGCTGCTGTTAAAAAGGTGAGTACTCAGCTGTTAACTGAGTTCTAGAGAAAAGGATTCTCAACTGGTACATGTTTTCTAATATTTTTGTTGTTACTATACAGAAACTTAAATCAAATATATATGATAACTTCCTGTTTCTGATCTCTTTGAATTTCACTAATGGACGTCTAGTTTGTAAACTCTATTCCACCACATCATTTGATTTGAAGAAGTCCAATACAATTTGTTTTCCTTTTCCACTTTGAATTTGAAGTTCATGTTTAAAGTTTGATCACTAGTTTACCTGTTTTCCAGTTTTTTCATTTTTATTTTCCCTCTCAGATTGATTGCCAACTCTTTTTTTTTCATTAAATTCAATTTATATCTTCGTGCTCATTTTAGAAGCAGTGGAGCTGCATGTATGGAGGTCTCAGAACCTTCGATTATAACTACAATATGGTGCAAGAATAGTTGCTGATTGCAATGTGTTTTTGTGCTATAAGCTTGTTTTTCTGATCATTATATCTGGCTTATCTGCTTAGCGAACAGATACAGTAGGTTTAAGTGATTGTCTTTTTTAACTTATTGTGGATCTTGTTTTACTGGCTTTGTTAAGGTTGAGTTACTAGTTGTTCACTTTCGATATAGAAAATAAAGAATGAACTGGTTCTGGCTTCCAAATTGGATCCATGCAAGTCAAATTGTACATCCATTTCACCTTCCCAGGTCAATGTTCTGGGCATAGGTTGTCACATGTAGCTTTTAGTAATCATGGTACTTAGGCTTTGGACGGTTAAATAACCCAGACAAGCTCAACTCCCACCTACACATTTTGTAGCTCCCAAAAAACTGGTTCAAGGAAGAGGAATGGGTATGGACTTGAAGCAGAGCACTTCTACGTAGCCTTTGTGAATCCACAACATCTTGACATAAACTACATACTCGCCCCCCACTAATTTTTTAACCACGGTTGCATAATATGTGAAACATCGAGTCATGGTTGTAGTGTTGATGCTGCTTAATGCCACTAGCTTTCTTCATGTTTCATGGGGATTGGGCATAGTTGCTTCAATACGTTGCATCATGCCACATATTGAATTATGCAGCTCAATTAACTATTTCTTTTTTATGTGATTGAATGAAGGGATTTACTCTCCCTAATTTGGTTCTGACACTGCTAAGTAGCTGTTGAAGCAGTTCCTTGTATGGTTTCTTAACTCGAACAGACACAGACTTTTTGTTATTTTGCTTGTGGAGTTTGAACACTGGACCATGGAAATTGGTTTTGTAGGCTGTAATTATACTTTTATTTAGTTTGTCTATGATAATGAGTTAAACCTCATATATTTAACTGTTACTTGAAGATTTTTTTGCTGTAGTTGTTTGATTGTGAGAATCTATCCTACAGTTCTCTGAAAATTTCGCAATACTATTATTTCATTATGATGGTCGAACTTCTGAATGGGATGAATTTGAGTGGTCAAAACGAGCTATTCATGTGAGCACCAGGAAGCAAACTAAATGGTGATCATCTCTTGCTAGTTGTGTGGTCTTGGTGTTTACTCTTTGTGACATGGTCAAAACTCGGAAGCGTCTAATTTTGTTACTTCATTTAAGGTGGTATGCCAAAAGGTTTTTGCACCCTGACATTGTGGCAGCATACGAGTACATATTCATTTGGGATGAGGACCTAGGAGTTCAGCATTTTGATGCCGAAGAGTAAGCGATGAATTTGTTAAGCAAGAAATCCTTTAAAAAGGCCTAACGTAATAAACTTTCATATCTTAGGTATATCAGATTAGTAAAGAAGCATGGACTGGAGATTTCACAGCCTGGCTTAGAGCCTGACAAAGGGTTAACATGGCAAATGACAAAAAGGAGAGGTGACCGTGAAGTCCACAAGTGAGCTTTCTAAATCTTTTTTTTTTGTCCTGGGAATAAATGTTTACATGATTGTTGTCTGATGATATCTGGTCTGAATTTACATGGTTTGTTTTCGTTATAGGGAAACAGAGGAAAAACCAGGCTGGTGTGCCAACCCCCATCTGCCCCCATGTGCAGCGTATGCATTACTAATCTTTGCCCTGCATTCCTCCTCTTAACGTCGAAACTAAATACTGTCTTCTAACAGGTTCGTCGAGATAATGGCAACTGTGTTCTCTAGGGATGCATGGCGTTGCGTATGGCACATGATTCAGGTAGGGTGGATCTTCATTGTTTCGGTGCTGTGTACACCTCTGTTTGTTATTCCTCAAGTTGCATTACTGATGCAGAATGACTTGGTCCACGGATGGGGCCTTGACTTTGCTCTAAGAAAATGCGTAGAGGTACGATGCAGAATTGACTTTGTCATTATTGTTTTGGCTGTAATTATATCCGACTATATTGATCGTCTGTCGTATCTCTCTACATAGCCGGCTCATGAGAAAATTGGAGTCGTAGATTCACAGTGGATCATTCATCAGGTGGTTCCTTCGCTTGGAAACCAGGTACGAGGACATTCTCTTTCTACTTGGATCATTCGTCGTATAGGCCTCCGTTGACATTCTCTTTCTACTTGGCAGGGCCAGTCAGAGAACGGTAAGCCACCATGGGAAGGGGTAAGTGGCTTCTCTCTCTCGCTCGTTCGCTTGTGCCTGTGACCCCAATCGGAATGCCAAACATCTCCTGATTTTTACAGGTCAGGGAGAGGTGCAGAAAAGAGTGGGGGATATTTCGGAAGCGATTGTCCGAAGCTGAGAAGGCATATTATCTTTCAAAAGGGATCAGCCCCCCAAACTCGACAGGCGTTTAAATTCGTGTATTATTTTCTTTTCCCTGCATGGGTTTATTGGATATCATTCATCGGTTATTGCGTGTATATAGAGATCTGTCGCTCTATATTGATATATATTGATCCTTGCGTTTTCACTCCACAGTTCCAGTATATATTGATCCTTGCGTTTTCACTCCACAGTTTCACTACACTGGAAAAGAACATATGCTAGTTCGGTTAGAAAGCGTCGGTTAGAAGCCCTTTTGAGGTCTTCTTCTGCTTCCTTGCGGCATATTCATGAGCACTTTTCAATCTCGAAACTATCATCGCCACCAATTTAAAAGACTTGAAAGTGTCAAGGCGAATGATCTTTAAAAGTAATCAATGTCACATCCTTCGTTAAGTGCTAAGATTAAAAAAAAAAAATTAATTAATATTTAATGGAGCATACATAGCCATTCCATTCGAACAAAACCTGCCTGGCATTGTCCATAGAAGCTTCATCCCACCCTCCGAACAATCCACACCACTCTGTGATCTCGACAGCCTCTTTTGCAATGAGAAGTAGTAGGTGATGATGATATGCATCACGAATCAAAAGGTGCGGTGCTTCTCTGCCACATCTGGTGTTCTGTGCAACAGAATATGCCACTGGGCTGGCTACATGGTTGACTCAGCTGTTCATTTCATTGCCTGGTCACCAGCGGACAAAACTTTATCCATGGCAGCAAAGTGGGGCCAGGTTTTTATACTTTTCTCATTTCTTCTACTTTCCTGCCATACGAAAAATGTAATATGAGCAATAAATTTATACTATAATTAACCCAGTTACATTTTTCGATTTAAAAAAAAGAAGAAGAAGAAAAAGAAGATGGTAGGTCTTGATAATAATATCGACTTCTAAAATCAACCAACCCCTATAACAAATGTGTCAACTTGGTCATGATAATGATAACAGCATGTCACGATCTCTTTAATAATGAAGTAGCCCCAAGTAACAGAGAATCGAAGGCGTAAACAGAAAAAGATACCTCATATTTCTGAACCAGTGATGCCCAGAGAGACTTGCATTGTGCGGGACTACGATTTATTCCATCGTTTAACATATCAGTTGATATCTCTTCCCAGAGAACCATTCTCGCTTTAGCACTCCGGAATTTGCTATCCAATCCAGCACGTAATATTATCAGTCTTTGCACCTCCTCAGGCTTCCACTTATTACGCTTCGCAGATTTCTTAGCATTTAACAATCTGCTGGGCCCCTTGCTGCCAGGTGTTCCGTTTTTATCAACACCCATATTCTCTTCCGAACCACAGTCACTAGCTGTTGTCCGTTGGACAGAAGAAGATGCTTTGACAAGTTCAACAATATCGTCTGGTTCTTGGGATGCATGAGAAGATAATTCATCTTGGTCAGAGTTTTTAGTTGCAACCTCGGGCATCGTTTGATCAGCATCAAAACTCTCGCCTACAAAAACAGAGATCAAATAGTGTCAGAAGGCTAAGGTATACAACAAACATAAAATTTATGGATGACATGGATAAGAGCAACAGAAGCCCACATATATCAAGCAATAAATCTACCGACTAAGCTATTAACTAAAGATGCTAAAAGAATATTATATATTTCTAAACAACTAAGAGCTACTTGTTAAAGAAACAATACATTTCTCGTCCATAATCTCCTTACTATTCTTATCCACAGCAAAAAAGGCCAGATTAATAGTCTATGAGCAAATGGTACCTTCAGAAGAGTCCATTTCTATGTTGTCCACATCGGTGGCAGAATCCCCAACTTCATCAAGCTGCCTGCTTGAAGGCAAAGAATCACTATATTCATTGAACTGTCTACTTGAATGCTTTGTTGCACGCATATTGAATGCCTGAGCAGCAGCAGAGAGCCCAAAACTACCACGAGATTTTCCAGATAATCGAGTCTTCAATTCTTCAGCTACAACTCCAGTGGTGCTCTCCACTGCAATTGCAATAACATCAGGCCTTTTGCTGCTGTATTTCCTAACAATCTTCCTTAATACTTCAGATACAATTCGTTCCATGTGAGCCAGCGGACAATTCACAGGACAGCTTGAGAGTGCAGCGTGTGCAGCTTTATACAGAGCATCCAGAAGCTTTCCTCTATCTAGCCATAAACAACGTGTGGTGATTCTTATTTTTCCTTTTAAACATGCTTGTGATGAACCATTTACAGCTTGAGGGCGCAAAATTTCCATGCTGGTAAAATAAGAATAAGCATACGTTGAGAATTATTATCCTTAACAGTTCTGAATAATTATTACTGGATAAATGATGGAACTATATCTGTGAACCAGAAAAAGAATATGAAGTCCAGTTTCGATTTAAACCAATGAAATCTAGAATCTCCAAGAAAATGTGGCATCAGATAGTACCCTGCAGTGTATAAACTTTACAGACAACAAATTTATATTCTTTAAGGAATTTGAATGAATATGTCAGAATTTGCATATTTAACAGTCTTATAGTATCAAATACCACAGTAACTAAACCAATAATATCTATTTTCACCTGTAAAAACAGACTTGGCTAAAAAATATCTAAAATAATGTGTCAAAATTCAAAATATATCCAGTACCTGACAACTATAATACCATCAGATGCAATTCTTAACCTCTCATCAATACAAAGTTCAGCTGACGTTCCAAATGCTTTATCACCATCACTATACATCAACTGCCATGGATGATTATGTGTTACAAACGAATCAACATCACAAAACAACAAAGAACAATTGAAAATCAAACCTCTAATGCCTCCTTTCCTAGTGAAGAAAACCCATTGGACAGAACTCTCCTGTTCCGGAGATGTGAAACACCAAGCATCTCTCCGTTCTTTATTACCTGCAATCAAAAAGAACAACTGCTAATGCATAAGGTTCACGCCAAGCTTACATGATAAAATAACACAAAACTACAATTGTGTTATTTTAATACAAAGCTTGCATAACACAAAGCTTGCATAAGGTTCACGCAATTTGCTTGGTCCATGTACTGGTTGGCCATCAAACTGATATATGTTAGTCCATATTGACCAATATGTTCAAGATTTGATTCCATTGCCCCACCCAACAGACATAAGTTATGGGCACAGATAGGTACCATGCATCACTCACTTAAAACAAACAAATTTAATTGTTGGATTAATAAAATAATCTTTAGCCATTGGCTACCAAAATGTAAATTTGTGTGAGCTAGTAGTCAGTTCTTTGCTATGCAAAATAGACATGTTACCATGTTTTAGCTACTCCACAATGTGCAACCGAGCTGACATCTATTTTGATCGGAACTAATGATCTTGGAATCATGTCGGCATTTTAAATAGTTGACATGAAAAGAAACACCTAAATGACTAAGTAATATGAAAAATTGGATTCGTACAGGGAAATTTTGGAGAATTCACCACGTGGAGCCTAAGAAGGTTAACACAATTTTAATATCTCTGCTGGTAGCTGATTGTGTAGAAAATTGGTTATCTTCCAGGCTAGACAATTTTACATTGAGACTGCCAGAAAAACATACAATTTGAAGTTTGAACATTGAACAGGTAACACAAATTAAAATAAAAATTCAAAATGACAAATAACTATCAACATACATGTTCAGGCTGGAAATAGGGCATTATTTTTTTTTTCCAAGTGACAAAAATCATAACCAAACCACACTGACTACTACATGTTCTACAAAATATTTAACTAGTGAAGAAAATAGTAGAAATAATGATGATCTAAGGCACAGATTCTTGGTCAAATCATTCAAGTAATAAATGACTTACAGTGGTATGCCGTATCCCAGTGGATCTTCCAAGTAATTCATGCTCTTTCAAAAACAACAGTTCCCCATGAATGGGTAGAAAATGTTGAGGTTTCACAATTTTAAGAACTTCCTCCTACAAAATTTAATAAGATTACAGTTTTGTTTAGATTCATCTTGTAAGTTGAACATTTACATGGAAGGCTAAATAACAGGCCAACCTAAATAATATGAAAAGTTACAAATAAGTGTCAAAGAAAGAAAAATAATGCAGATACCAATTCTCCACGGTAGGCATGGCCAGATGTATGCAATCCAGCATTTTTGCCCATTATGATCGTTGGACCAAGCTCTGATATGCGGTTTAGCATCTTCATCACTCGAGTCTCATTTCCAGGAATTACCTATAAAAAGAAAACCATGTCCAATCTATTAAAAAAATCATAAACAATGGCATTATGTCACCAATATAATGCTGTTAAAAATCAGGCAGCAAGGCAATTTGGGAAACAGATAAGAACAAAACAATAAAGTATAAAATTGGAGTTTCCAAGTGCAAGAAGACAATGACCAAAATTATGGAAACAAAAGGCATGGTAGTATCCAAGAAATTGATAATTACCTTAGCGGAATACAAAACAACATCATCTTTTCCCAGTTTTAGAGAATGGCTGCTACCGAAGGATGCAAGATTTAGTGCAGCTCTTGGTTCTGCCTGACACAATGATCAATGCATTTGCATGCTATTGTAAATTTGTGATGATCTTTGTGGACAATACATTTAATTATATTGTTGTGACAGCATCACACAAAATTTCATGTCCCCAGATAGACAGCAAGAACATCTTACTTGAGAACCAGTTGTCACAATCAACAAATCTTTTGGGGCATAAGCATCAATATCCTCTGCTTTCACCTACAAAAAGTTTGCCACATTGTTAACTTGAGAGAATATATTAGACAAAAAATAGCCATATAGAAAGAAAAGATGGGAAAATTTTCTCCTCTTGAGTTCTCATTTTTTGACCTCTTTCAGAACATGGAATAAGAAAATTGAAAAAGTTAAGACATGCTAATAACATTTTCCTTACCAAAATGGAAGGATCAATTGGAGCCTTTCCATCCTTGAAAGCGGCATCTAAATAAGTTCTCAGAGACATACCAACTAATACCTGTTGATTAATCATAACTCTCAAAGTATCCAAAATGATTGTGTATCATGTAGTCAGAGAACATTGTATATCAGGAAAACAATCAAAAGAACTAAAGAATTTGAAGCAGCTTACCATTTTTCGTCCAGTTAAATCAGCAGCAGCTTTGACACTTCCAAGACGATGTATGTTAGAAGCAAATTGTGTCGTTATAACCCTTCCTTTTGCCTCTGAAATGCGTTTCAGTAATGCATCTGCTACAGCCGCTTCACTGACAGATCTTCCAGGTGACAGAACATTGGTTGAGTCACTCATCATCTGTAAAGGAGTCAACAATTTCAGCTCTTTATCCTCCATTCCAGATTTGTGAAAATATTCAAAACAATAAGGCATGTCGAACAAATAAAACAAACAATGAATAAACACATCCAGAAGAAATAACCTTTTTTACTAATGAAACAACAGACTATCAAATCCTCTTGATGGGAGAAAGAACTTATTATATTACAATCATCCTAAGCTTGAGACAGGCCTTACGTCATACACCATAAGTCACTAGCATATTCAAAAGATCAACGTGGAACCTCCTCGAGCTTCAATGCTTGGATCTATCAAAACCTATGTTAACACTAAAGGCTGTGGTATATAGATAAGGCTAATGGCATGAATAAAAAAAGCATGATTGGCAATATGCATTAAAGATTGATTGCTTCATTTGTGAATGCCAGGTAAGAAAATGCAAGTTGACATAGTTCCATTAGATATTTAACTTATAAGACTGTTGAATTCTTTAAGAGAACAAAAGCTAATCCACATAAAAGTAATTACCAGTTCCAACAAAGAAAAAGCATGCATCTATATCATGTTACAACATGGCAAAAGAATGAGTATGATGTCACCAACTCTATGGACTGAAGCAAGCATGAAGATAGAGGCCATCAAGAAAGTACATGAAATTATTTGACTAAGATATTCAGCTTGAATTTATGAAAGTAGAAGGAAAGTTTTAGAAAGATTATTTATGTGGAAACGAAGGATGAATGCCTGACTGATCTCTGACATATAACAGAAGTTGACCCATGTGATCAGATGATTGTGTCTGAGAACATAACTTCTCGCCTCTATGTACCCACGTGATCAGATGAATGCCTGATTGATCTCTGGCAAATAACAGAAGTCGACTCACGTGATTAGATGATTGTGTCTGAGAACATAACTTCTCCCCTCTCTGTACTCTCTTCTTTTACAAATACAGTATTAATGATGTTATAAATTTTCTGATGTTGAGACTATTATTGAGAGTACAAATGTATATTGACCCCCAAAAAGTCATTTCCATTATAACAAGAAAATATAAATGAAGGAAAAAAAAGATTCCTCCTTAATAACAGTACAGCTTTCAATATCTCATTCCTTCCACTAGAATCTGAGGTCCATAATACATTATAGATGCCAAGTAATGGATAGGTCACACCTTCATTTACAAGACGATCTAAGTGCTAGGGTTAATGGTTGGTGAACGCTTAAGCGAAAGAAGACCAAGGGAGGCCAAGAAAAGCAACATAAAACTATGACGTGACAGGACATCTTCTGAAGAGAAGACAAAATACAAGGATGAATATAAACAAAAGATCAGTTTTTGTTACTTTGTTCAACACCAAATGAATCATTCAGGGAGATACAGTCAATTAAATGAGATGGGATAAAGAACAAATGACAAAATCTCAACTTCCTCTAGTTTTTTTTTTTTTTTTGTGCATCTCCTCCAGTGATCCTCAACTCCTTGAACATTAGCTTTGAGAGCAAGCCTTAGTTCTTTGACAAGAGAGATAAATTGTCAAAGTTTTACCAGCTAAACTAGCAAATCTTTAGTGGTAGAGATTTTATGTTATATTACTTCAAACCTCAAAAGAAATTTAGCAAATAAATAACAGAACTTTTGTCTAAACAGCTCTTCTAAAACATAAGTGGCCACACATTTCACTGTTGAACAAGCAACAATAATCAGATTACACCATATTGGGTTTCATAAAGTAAAGTGTTTATAAAGTATCCAACAGAAAAACAATTTATCCACAGATAAAAATAACAATGTACATGAATGAAACTTTCTCCCAGACACTAACAGAATCTAGGATCAATATCTTTAAATAAAAGTTGGACAAAGGGGAGAGGGTAACTAACAATCAGAATTCTAGAAGTCCAATATTACGAGTAAAACTTACCAAAGTCACCCCTTCTTTGGAAAGTTGCTCCAAAGCAACACGGTCAAAAACTTTGCCATCTAGTGGTGACTCATCAATCTACAAAAGCACTTGTTATACTTGAGCCATTAGAAGGAAAACAAGCTGATAGAGGCATGACAAGAAAAACATAAATATTACCTTCCAGTCACCAGTATGAAAAATAGTACCATCACTGCAGCGGAGAACCAACCCACAGCAATCAGGGATTGAATGGGTTACTCGGATGGGCTCCACTTCAAATGGACCAGCATGGAACTTCTTTCGAACTTTAAATTCCTTAAGCCTGGATGGAACAAAAATCCCAAACTCCTTCAAACGTCTCTTGATCAGCTGTCCACAAATAGCACAAAGCTCATTGAAGTAAATGTCAAATGGATGCTAGAAAGAGATCTTCAGAACAAGAAAAATTCAGACTGGGAATATAGTGACAGAAGAAATCGCATGGACATCATAGAGAATTTACTCATTTCACTCAAAAAACAAGGTAAAGGCATAATCACCTAATGTAATACATTGCCTAAGGATTGCAATTGTTGGATAGGTCTGAAAACTACAACCTTACCTTAAAAAGATGTAACAAATATTTCCCACCCACCAATTCTTGTTACTAAAGAAAAAAAATGGAGAAAACAATTCTAGAAAGTAGAAACCCAAGTAAAAGAAAGGAGGTGGGATTGGGAAAAGCTTTGCCCAGTTATCAGCTCCTAAACCATGCTTGAGTCAATAACAAAGCTATGCTGGCTTCTACTTTGGCAAACCCACGTTTGCAATCAGGTTAACTTGGTGTACCCAAAGAGGTCCAGGTAATTTTTTTCCATTCCCATAAGATTAGGACCAAAGAATCTTGATGTCCAATTTATTATAAATTTCCTAAGCATAAAGAAACCCTTTACAGTGTAAACCATGACAATAATTAAAACATGTTCACTACAAAGATATGCCTACCTCCATTGTAAAGGATGAAGCAAAAATTGGAGTGTGGGAGTCCAGAGCTGGTATAACCTGTAAGCATGCTCCAAAAAAGCAGAAACAATCAGAGCAGCAGAACTAAATAAGTAGCATGTCCACATGATCTAGACAACTTTTGCAAGACAGATGAAGTTCATATATCAAATTACACATAATACAGACAAAGGATTATCTCTAAAGAACCAACCATATATGAAAAATTGGAAACAGAGCAATTTTTTAAAATATTTCAAGCTGCAGAAAAAATTAATTTAGAGAAAATGAAGCATAAGCATAATTCCTACTACAAAAAGCTATTTTAGACTCTTAACAATATTTGCAATAAAGCAGCCACCTCTACTAACTTGCTATGTTATCCACTCATACAAAGTCAGTATCTACTGAGCAGAAAACAGAACTGCAGTTCAGCTAAAGTAAGTGGATTGGAGACACAGGAAAAACTGTATTGGGGCTTTAGTATGACTCTTTTCTAGGCAGTGATTTAAAAAGCGCTAGGCACCAAAAGGCGCTAAGGTCCAAAAACGCCCGAGGCGCTAGGCGCTCGCCCGATCAAAGCGAGGCGCTAAAATATAAAAATATATAATATAATTAATAAATATAATTATTTAAAATTTTAAATAAAAATATGTTATTAAATTAAGAAAATTAATAGTATTAAAATCAAAAAAATATATTATTAATCTAATAAATACAAATACTATTATTAGTATACTATTAACAGTATACAGAAGGAGAAGCGGCAACGAGCAGCGGGAGGCGCGAGCTGCAGCATTTGCGAGCAGCGGAAGGCACGAGCGACGACAGAGGCAGCGTTTGCGAGTAGCGACAGCGGGAGGCGCGAGCGGCGAGAGAGGCAGCGTTTGCGAGCAACGACAGCGGCGACAACGGCAGCGTTTGCGAGCAGCGACAGCGGCAAGCAGCGAGATCGGGATCGGGATCGGGAGCGGCAACGGCAGCGGCAGCGGGTTTGGGTCGCCTTGGTTAACCCAGGCGCTTGCCCGAAGGGGCGAGCGCCTGGGCTCGGGCGAGCGCCCAGGCAGCGCCTGCTTGAAGCGCGCCGCCTGGGAGATTAGCGAGGCGCTCGGGCCTCGCCTCGCCTCGCCTCGCCTCGCCCGAGCGCCTAGGCGAGCGCCCGAGCACCTTTTTCAATCACTGTTTCTAGGTTTAGCATTAAATCATGGTAAATCAAAATAAAACATTCCTGCTTTTCTCTTATTTTAAATAAATTTTCATCATAATTTTTTCTATTGCAATAAAATTGTCTCGATTTAGTGTATCTAGGATGCATGGTTTAGAAGCACTTCATACTTTGCTGTCCGGAACTCCAGTCTAAGGATGTATGTAGCTGCTGAATATCTAACCCAACTTAAGAAAAGTTCTCGGACATTCTTTTCAAAGAGAAAGTTTGACCTATTTTTTAAGAGTAGAGTGGCATGCGTCTTTCTTGAGCTTTTTTTACTTCAAAAATAAATCTTCGAGGTTAGTAAAGTAATTTTGCTTATTTTAGGTTCGTCTTATTAGTATCTGGAATCAAGCTTTGTGTTTTATGTCTGGCTTTTAGCTAATATGTTGTCCATGGAAAGGACAATTTGGTTCCAGAACAAGCAGGAAGCTAGGCCATGTAGCTATTATAAGAGTCTGTCATCTTTGGCCAACCATTGCCAAATGAGAAAGGAAAACCGTGGGATACTAAAGTGGGCCACCCAGATTGAAAATAAGTATGTGGTTTGCTACATAATCTTTTAACTCTATGTTTGTTTCCAAGAAAATAAGAAATGAAAGTCCACCAGGAATTCAGCTGCAAAAGATAATTACGGAAGAAAAATGTAAAGAGAAGCCTTGAGTAAAATTTCACTATCCACAATTTTTTCCTCCCATGAAGGTAAAGTGATATTTCAAGGAAAATCATCTACCCATTCATTTTTCCTTAGTTTTCTGCACCAACCAAATTCTCTGCAACAAGTCAATGTGGCCGGCCCCAAAATAGTTGAGACATTACTGCCGGTTGATGGTTGTTATCATTGATCTTTCTACAACAGGCAAACAACAAAATATCTTCACTTTCTCTTTCCTTTCTTTTTATTTTCTTCTCATTTTTACATATTTTTTTAATCACTTTCACTCTCTTTGGGTGGAAGATAATAGTCCTAGATGAGAGAAAAACCACTAACCAATCATTTCCTTAACTGATATATATAGTAATTTGATTTTATTCCTTTTCTTTCTTTCTGAGATTAACGCTCACCTAGATGAGATGCGACATCACTTATAAAATATACATTGGTTTTATTTGATTTTTTCAGCAACCCACGAACCCTTTCTGTTTCTGTAAGACTACTGGCCTGGTTCATTATCTATTTCTTATCCCTCTGGTATTCTACTCTTCATACTGTTCGGCATTTGATTATCACAGCAACGACAGAAAGTTTTCTTCTTTAACAGTCATCTATATTTTGTGCCAATACCCCTTTTGCAGCATAAACTTTCGAGTCTTGTTCTGAGGAATTCTCTCTTTAGTCTGCTGAAGAACTTATTTGTTCCCAATTAGACTATCACAAACATAGGTGCCATAAATCAGGCTCAAATCCAAAATTTTAAAGTTGGGAAAAAAATCAAAGTACATTCAAAGTAGTTGTTGGATCAACTTATTTCGGAATATGTATCTTACTAAATTTAGCCCAGGCAAACACTTCCAATTGAATCGATTAACTCAAAGGCACAACTTTGGCTAATTACTGCCTGGAATTACTCAAAATCCAACAGAATCATTGGCCATAGAGACACATTGGTAGTATCATTTTCGGACATTTTCCCATTTGATTCTCTTAACTTACTCTGAAAAGATGGCAGAGGTGATCCGAAAAAGAAAAGACACATGATAAGAAATTTACACAAGCATCGCAAAAGATGGAAGGCCAAGTAATAAAATATTACTTGACCTTAAAAAGGCATTCTCAAACTTACGTGGAAAAGGTGTGAAAGTCAATAATTTATAACAATTTCCATACAGAATTTTAAATTTTTGCAAATAAAATAATCGATTACAATTGCCAGATCCATTGCATTTCAAACAAATTCCATTGAATGCACAGTGAGAGAACCATATTAGCACCCACATAACGTAAGAGCTTCAAGTAGAAGATAGAAAACTTTACCCAAGGCAACGCACCGATGTGATCCTCATGGCCATGCGTTATAACAAGTGCTTCAATTTTATGGCTCCATCTTTTGATAAATGTTGTATCAGGTACAATCTTCTGGACTCCAAACTCATCATAACTGATATGCATATAGGACGTAATTAAAATGAAACCATTTCGAATGCAAGAGAAAATGTACACAAAAGTATGCAAGTCATCTAAAAGATTAAAAGAAAATTGCAAGAAGCACATGTGGACCAGTAAATGCAATGGTGATAGCACAAAGAAAAGAAACGTCTGAACTGAATGCACATGCCACCACCAAGTAACAATAGCTAGGTAGCACACATAAAATGAGGGAGAACCCATGAACTTTATAGTAAATTGAATATAAGAAATGTCATGCCTACATGCCAAAATATGAAGCGAGAAAAGACATGGATAAACAGACCATGAGAGAGAGAGAGAGACTGCTTGCCTAGTTACTTTTATCTTGAATGAAACGAAAGAAAAACCAATAATTCTAACCATTTGCATGTTTTATGAAAGGGACACGTGCAGATGAAGATTTTATCCATATCAGAAAAAGTACCAATTCATTAATTTAACTTTTCCATAGTAAGATACAAAATGTGAAGGAGACACCCTGTTTTCCATCATGTTTACCGTTTCTATGTATTTTAAGAGCAACCTCATGTTTCTTGATATTTAAAATGTTCAGATAAAAAGTGTCATGGTTCTAAAGATCACAAACATCCAATACTAGCCAACAATTATAGGGGTTTCAAGACTGCACAACTCCAGACAAATTTAAAAAGTTACTGATTACCAAAATTACTAATGATGCAGTTTAATTTCTGCACATACTCTGGGAACATGATGCCTGCATCAATTAAGATATAACGGTCAAAGTTGCCTACGAGCATGCAATTCATTCCAATTTCACCCAGACCACCTATTGGAAGAACACGGAGTGGTGGGCCATCTAATCCTTCATAAAACTGTTCAAGTTTGCGCTGCACAGAGTCTTCCATACTTTTCCCTGCTCCATCGGTCCTTCTAGATCTTCTACGTGGTGCTTTTGATTCTCGGGCACCTATCAATACAAAGAAAAAAATTCAAAATAAAACCCAAAATATGATATATGACATGAGAAGGAAAAGAAAAATAAATTAAACTGAAAAAATGGTTAAAGAAAATCACAAAATGATTCTAATCAATTAAGCTTCTTTTCTTTAACTTCCAAAATGAAGGTCATATGAATAACGCTACACGGAAAGAACAAAGGGTTTGAGTTTTTAAATTAGCAAATTTTGGTTAGATGAGAAAGAAAAGAAGCCAACCAGCAAGAAATTGACAAAATGATTCTAAGCAATTAAACTTCTTTTCTTTAACTTCAAAGTGAAGATCATATGAATAACGCTACAAGAAAAGAACGAAGGGTTTGAGTTTTTAATTAGCAAATTTTGGTTAGATGAGAAAGAAAAGAAGCCAACAAGCAAGAGATGCATCGACGCATCGACAATAATCATAGCTTTTCAAAACAAATATTGTCAAGAAACGAATTGGTCACACAATAAATTCAAGAAAACACCCCAAGGTCCCTTTACCTAGCAGCTATTGATTCAAGAAACCGTTTCAAAGGGTAAATGGCATAGGTACAGATGGCATCAAAGTGTTGCTTCGAGAAACAACGTCTAAAACCCTGAGCACGCAGTAGTTCCACAAAGATGAGAATGGAAAGAAGCCAACCAGCAAGAGATGCATCAAAGCATCGACAAAGATCACAGATTCTTTAATTAGTCACACAAGAAACTCAAGAAAACACCGCAGAGTCACCATATTTACCAGATATTGCTTGAAGAAATCGTTTCAAAGGGAAAATGCCAAATGTATACAGACACAGGAAGAGAAAAAAGGATTTAAGTTTTCGAATTAGCAGCATGTTACTTTGGAAACAACATTTCAAACCCTTAGCACGCAGTGGTTCGACAAAGACGAGAACGGAAAGAAGCCAACCAGCAAGAAATGCATCGAACCATCGACGAAGATCATAACTGATAGAGACAAATATTGCCAGGAAACGAATTGGTCACGCAAGAAATTCGAGAAATTCACCAGAAACTATTGATTAAAGAAATCGTTCCAAAACTTTCCCCATTGTTTCCTGGATGAAAACTCGATCACTAGCCAAGTCCAACAAAGAAGGGAACCCTCCACGCCTGTTAATTCAAGAAACCAAGCCATACAAGGGAAAACAAGAACACGAACCTGCGACCGGGGGAGGAGATCCAAGGGAGCACCACACGGCGGTTCTTGGAATCTTGGGCCGCCGGGAGAGGCCGCAGGGGCAGAGAGAGGGGAAGGCGGAGAGAGAAATCATGTGGTCCCCAGTCGAGAAAGAACCGGGGAGGACTCGAAACCCTACAAGAGCGCCGGGGGGAGGTCGCCGCCTCGGAGTGGGGAGGAGCGAGCAGAGGAGGAAGTGACCCTTCTTCGCTGCGGACGGGTGCCGAGCGGAAATATCTCCTTATCGACTTCGGTGGATCGTAGGGAAATCTGCTTTGAGATTCGTGTTACACGATATCCTAGCCACTTATGCTTGGCTTTACGGGGACTTATGCTTTGAGAATCGTGTTACAGGATATCCGTCGGCCACTGTGCTTCGACTCGCGGGGTTTATAGGGGATTCGGCTTCAAGATTCGTGTTGCACGAAATCCGCGGTCAACTAATGCTTCGGCTAGTGAGGTTTATTGTTGATTCTGCTTTGAGATTTGTGTTCCACGAAACCCACGGTCCCCACACAAGGCAGCGGTAATCTTAAAGCACTATCTCGCGAACTTATATATATATATGTTCCGATGGTTTATGATCTTGCAAAATTAAAATAATAATATTAATGGAGTAGTGGTTTAGTTAACAATGAATAATATTAATAAGGCCAAGAACTAAGTTTACTTTTCTATGACCTTAATTTAAGACTTTGACATCAATCAATCTGTTTATTCATGTAATACTATATACATTGATCTTACATTAAAAAGTCTAATTTTCCATGTGAAAGTTTGACCTAAGGTGTATAGTATCCTACTCTCCGATCCTACTTCATTAGCCAATTTGGGATGGATTAGCGATTATTAGTTCGGGTGTTGACCATCGATTCTAATTTCGTAAATAATCTCGTTTGATTTCAATTTCAAACATCATTGTGTTTCGAGGATTATCCGTAACATGAATTCAATTAGATATTTTGAATCACAAAATTCTCTAGCCATATATTAAATATCATTATCATAAGTGTTAGTGAACAAACATGTCATGGCTGGTGAGTCAGCATGGCTTGGTCCACGGGTCAATGTCGGGAGTCTCCTGACGGCTGAGCTGGATGCCGAGGTCGATTGGGCCCTCGCGACGGGATGCTGATCAGCGTTCCTCGGTCCGGGTGCTGGTTGATGGCTCGTCGTGGGGACGTCGGTCAGCGACTTTCGAGGTTGGGACGCTCGCGGATCGTGGGCAAGCAAAAATGGCCTTCGTCGGGTGATTCCCGACTTTGGCCCCTCCGATGAGCAAGTCAGTCGTGGGTTTAATTATTTTTCCCCTTTTTTCTCTTCTTTGGCAGAATGCTAGGGGCTTTTATACTATTGTGCAAGGGTCGATTGCTTGTCGATTTGGTGTGGCCACTAACCCTTGTGGGATGAGACAACGCTTCTGACCATTTGGCGTCTTAGGGAATGTCGGAGTGGCGTCAGACGGCATCACCCCGAGTTCTCGGTGTGGGTCGTGTCGCATAGTATCTCGGTACGGATCCTGACTTGGCATACGACATCGGATTCTAACGACGTGTGACATCAGATTCTGACGTCGATTATGACTTGGCATGTGACATCGACGGTGGTTTGTATAGGGCCCAAAATATACCTTATCAATAAGCATACCTAATAAATTCCAAGGTGATGATAGGAGCTATATTATATTATATTTAAGCATCCTTTAATGAAAAGTCAACAGAAGTTGCTTCATTGCATTGCATGCTACCCTTCGATTCCCTACGTTGGAGCTGCGTGAATTAAATATGCAGGAGTTAATGCCTCCCATGCTCATGTCTACGCAAAAATAATGATCAATTCATTTATCACGGTATAATTGATCAATTCATTTTGTTGACTTTCGAATTAAGAAGTTATAATGTGTCTTGATCCATCTATTAATCTATCAATGGACTTGTATGCTACTAACTCAAGGTTTTAGGAATAGTGGTGGATGACACAAACCAAGTCTTTTCACAACCATCACTTCATTTTGTAGGTCATACATACTTTCTAATTAACGAACCAATCAAAAACAGCATTATTCATGATTAACTTATTAATTATTTTATCATAAATTGAACCACTCAATGATTCGCATCATGTTACCTCTAATTAACAAAGTTAACATACACTGATACGGAATCAGCGATTTCTTCTAATCATTATGTTATTTGGCTTCCAACTTCCCTAACATGAAACATTATACGATATGTTCACATATATACATAATATATATATATATATATATATATATATATATATCACAATAATTGCTTGATATCGTGTGAGATAATAAATCATGTTTAATTATGGCGTCGAAACACTCACCTAATCTTCCGACACCCACAAGCAACGACCGCTGGTGCTTACCCGGATGAGCGGGCCCACTGCCGCCCGGTGTCCAATGAACGGTCTAGATTGCTTACCCTCGCATCCACCTCCGTCGTGATTGGAGGAGCCGTGGGCTCCTGTTAGACATGACGCATCCAATCACAACGCGGGACGGCCACCCGACCGTCCGTCACGAATCGCGCAGTTTTCGTCCGTCCGATCATCGTCAAAGCTCCCCGCGTTTACCAGCGCGAATGAATGATCCCCGCCAAAACGAGCGACGAACAAGCTGCCACGTGTCAGATCATGTAGCGCGGAAGGAAAGAGCCGTGTTCCGTAAAAACCCATATATTTGGCGTAAATATCGATCGGATCAGAGGAAGACTTATGTTACGAGAGCAACTGCGAGGGGTACTTTTGCTTCCGCAAGACGACAAAGGGGACAAAGGAGATCCGATTGGAGCCGTCCGATCGGTGGATCCCGCAATCAATTATTGATTCTGGCCGCTGGATGTTGCCGGGAAGTAGCCAACCACAGCTCAAGCCATCCCCTCGTTGTAAAACGAAAATATTCTTTTCGTACCCTTTATAGCTATTACCGTCTCACGTACCGTCTTACTGTTGGATTATTTAGTGGGTCCCGATAAGATTTCGTAGATGTGCAGGTACATGAGCTAGTGTTGTTCTTAGAGGTCTAATGAGAGTTTAATTTAGTTAAGAGATAGAGTAGAGTTGTTTAATCTACAAATATTGTACTAATAATTGCCCCTAATTATATGTAGAGAGAGACGAGAGAGAGAGAGAGAGGAATGGTGGATGGAATGCGTCTCGCTTTGCTCTCACTCCTCTGCCTCCGCTCGCAAGGAGAGCGCCTTTTATATTAGGCCTACTCGTGCATTCAATGAAGGAACCCTCTTCCTAATGAACGAGGTGGAGGCGATGAGATCTCAATCTTCTTGTCGCGGAATGCGTCCTGTCATCTGAATTATCGTTTCCAGCGCTAGCGATTGGGACGTGGCTGTTCTTTCGGTACGTCTTTGATCGATTAAAGGGATGTGAATGTTTCTCTCGGTGATTTATTTCATTCTGGAGCATCAGAGACACGGGAACTCGTGTTCTCCGGTTATTTCCAGTTGGAAAAATGCCTTTTTTCGTCGTCAAATTTGGATCTCTAGCCTTCTGTTCTCGTGTATTATTCCGTGAAGGCTTTTGCTTTCGGCTTTGTCAGAAGATGGGGTTTACGGGAGGGGTATGCTTCCGAGCTTTGTTGGCTTTGTTTGTACTTATTGTCTCTTTTCGTTTCCCTCCCTATCAGTTGATCACCCTGTCGAGGGAGAATAATGGATGCGGCCGAGGTCGAGGGGAATCTATTCGTTGCTGGCGACGCAAAGGTATTCTTTTGAATCCGCTTTCAGGTCATCTGATTTGGGATTCCTTTTAAACGAAAATGAGACTCAAAAGACCACGAATCGAGAAAAGATTTATATCATGATTGCTTGATTCTTCTTGTTTGTTGTTTTACTTGCCCTTCTTTCGAGCGAGAAAACTCCTTTTCTTGATGGTTTCATGATTTCAAAGGTTCACACACTCTGTTGCAATGCCTACAAGACAAGGCGTGTTAACGAATTAATGTCGTTTCGTTAAGTTTCTGCAAAGAACATTAAGAGAATATCCCTTAATTTCAACTTAAATTTGGCGATTAAACTTCGTATGTTCATATATATATATATATAATTATATATATCAGAAAATGGTGTAGTTCGAACAATTGTTTTCTCCCCGAGGTAAGTGATTTGTTCTGTGTAGAAGCAGGTACATGGAAGAATGTTTAGGGTGCTCCATGCAGTTGTTTGTAAGGTGTTGGAGATCTTTCCATTAATAGAAGCAGCAAGACCCAGAAGTAAGTCCGGCATCCAAGCACTGTGCTCCTTGCATGTTGCTCTTGAGAAAGCCAAATGCCTACTTCAGCATTGCTCAGAATGTAGCAAGCTTTACCTGGTGAGTTTTCCTTTCACATCTGCTATGTAAGCCCTGCTGATCTTGACCATATGGAATTGACATGAAGATGCCTGTTTTTCGACAGTATGTACTCTTGTTGGTTATGTTCGGTAGTGAACATTTTTTACTTGTGACAATAACTTCATGTTAAATTGGCAGAACGAATTTGTATGGATTAGAATTAGTGATTATCTTTGTCGTACTCGGTAGAGGATCTAATTCTCTGACGACGTTAATCTACTCAAACATTATTCATTTAAGAAATAGGAATGATCACATCCTATATCTAAGGATCTGTGCCACATTTGGAGCCTTAAACTGTACAAGCTGCTTATATGTTTGCCTAACTAATGAATTTGATCTAATTAATTGGGTTTCTTTTTTTTTTCTCCTTCTTCCTGGTCAAAATTTAGCTTTCCTACCACGGAGCTGTTACTTTGAGAAAATAGGAACATGAAGTCTTAGGCAATATTTTTCAACAATCCATAATAAGATTGTTATGGTAGATCCTGTTTGATAGCACTGTTTTATTTTATGAATCGTTTATATTATGTATGTGTTGATGTCTTAGGCGATAACTGGAGACTCAATTGTAACAAAGTTTGAAAAGGCAAAATGTGCGCTTCAAGAAAGTCTTAGACATGTCGAAGAAATAGTCCCAGAACCTATTAGTTGTCAGGTATGCATTTACAGTTATTTGCATATCATTGTATGACAGTCTCACTGTCAAAATTTTGACTAGATTTTATATCAAGAAATTTATATACTTAAAAAATTGATTTAAACATTTGGTTTGTTAGCTTATGCGAGAGCCAACAAAGTAATCATTTAGAATCTTCACTTGGTTTCTTTCATGTGGAAATGAAGCTAGCCTGATCTAGTGACACTTGGTAGAATTTCATTTATAAAATAAACCTGATTTTAGTTTTGATTGATGGAGAAAGCCTCTGTAATTGGATAAAGCTGTAGAATAATAGGCAGCATTCCACCTCTACCACCATTTAAAATTGATTTTTGGTTGTTCTAATACTAGTTGTCCTTTTACTGTTGTCAGGACCTTTTACCTGGAAGCTATCATGCGATTTGTGATAGTTAGCAACATTGCTTTAGTATCAGAATATGCATATCTTTTTGACTGAAAGATTAAAACTAGGGCAGTCTAAATGTGTAAAATCAGGAGAGTACCTTTTCTCAGAGAAAAAGTGCTTAACATTGTGCAATTTCATTTCTACTCATGTATGTTTCATTTTGCTAAATGATTATATTATTTTCTTGTCATGCTAGATTATTGCAATTGTTGGTGGGCTGGAGGAAACCGTGTTTGAATTGGATCAATCAGAGAAGCAGGCAGGTGAAAAAGTAATCTCGTTGCTTCAGAAAGAGGGCAAATTTAAGAATAACTTGAATGACAGTGAAGAGCTTGAACTTTTCCACCAAGCTGCTTCAAGGTTGGGGATTACTTCTTCCCGAGCAGCACTGACGGAAAGAAGAGCCCTCAAAAAACTTATCGAGAGAGCTCGTGCTCAGGATGACAAGCGGAAGGAATCTATCGTATCTTACTTATATCATCTCATGAGAAAGTACTCAAAGCTTTTCAGAAACGAGAATGCAGATGATACTGATTCTCAGGGATCAACTCCACGCTCTTCTTCCATACTAGGTTTTGAAGAGGTGTCCAGTCCACATAGGAACAGTCACACGTTTGAGAGACAACTATCTAAGCTACGCTCTTTCAATTTCAAACAAAATGGAAGAAAATCAGGGAATATGCCAGTCCCTCCTGAAGAATTCATATGCCCCATCTCCTTGCAGCTCATGTTTGATCCTGTCATTGTTTCATCTGGACAGACCTACGAGCGCCTCTGCATTGAGAAATGGTTCAATGATGGCCATAGTACCTGTCCGAAAACTCAGCAGCAGCTATCCCATCTGTGCTTAACTCCAAATTATTGTGTTAAACGACTCATTGTTAGTTGGTGTGAACGAAATGGGTTTCCCATTCCAAATGGTCCACCAGAGTCCCTGGATGTCAACTATTGGTGGTTGGCTTTCTCAAAATGTCAAGCCATCGATGCCAGTTCTTCTGGCTGTACAAGCTCTTGCAAATTGAAATGCGTCAAGGTCCTTCCTCCGGAAGAGAGTGGCATTCGAGAGGAGCTCAGAGAGACTGATGCTGAATCTTTAGACAACCACTACCACAATTGCGGATATCGAAGCTTGCTGTCAGCTCTCCATGAGGCTGATAGTGCTCAGAAACAGTTTAGAATAGTTGAGCAGATCAGGAATCTGCTGAAGGAGGATGAAGAAGCAAGGATCTTTATGGGTACTAATGGAGCTGTGGAGGTGCTTATACAGTTTTTGAGGATGGCTGTCCACAATGGTGATGAGAAGGCTCAAGAAGCTGGTGCAATGGCCCTTTTCAACCTTATGGTCAACAGTAATAGGTATTAGATCTCATGATAGTTTGCATTCCGCTATCAGTGTTCATGATAGATAGGATTTTGCAGTTGGTGCCTTTTGTCTTTGGCATTCAACACCAGTGTTATACCTGTTCATTCCCTTGGTTATCAGTCCAACGCAGCCTTAACTTTGCATATCAATTACTGCATATATGCCACATACTTCATTATCAACTATTTTGGCTATTGTAGTCATTGTAAACTCTCATGACAAATCTTCTTCTATCAGGAACAAAGGAATGATGATAGCTGCAGGACTGATACCGTTGCTGGTGCAGATGTTCTCAAATTCAGAAATGTACAAGTGTGTTGTTGCCCTGTGCCTCAGCTTGTCCTGTCTCGATGAAGCCAAGCCTCTTATTGGCTCAAGTATGGCTGTTCCTTTCTTGATCCAGCTTCTACGAGATCACAACATTGAAAGAAGCTCCTGCAAGTATGATGCCCTCTACACCTTGTACAACCTCTCCACACATACGCCCAACATCCCTTCCCTCGTATCATCGGATATCATTAACAGTCTCCATCCTTTCCTTGGATTTCCATCTGCATCTGAAGGCATATTGTTGGCCGAGAAGGCTCTGGCCATCTTGATAAACTTAGCAGCAAGCCAAGCAGGAAGGAAAGAAATCACGTCGGCCCCAAGCATTTTCTGTGGTCTTGCGGGGGTCTTGGACTTTGGTGAGCCTGCAGAACAAGAGCAGGTTGTGTCTTGCCTATTGATTCTGTGCAGTGGTGATGAGAGATGCAGCCAGATGGTCTTGCAAGAGGGGGTGATACCATCACTAATATCAGTATCGGTGAACGGAACAACCAAAGGCAAGGAGAAGGCTGAGAAGTTGTTGAAGCTGTTCCGGGAGCAGCGCCAGCAAGAGCCTTCCCCCCTGAAGCAGCAGCCACAACAGGTCGAGAAGAATGGTGGTCGTGAGATGATTGTAGAGTCTAAGACACTCTGTAAGTCAAGATCGAAGAAGTTCATGCGGACACTGAGTTCGATATGGAAGAAGAACACGAGTTTTTCGGTATACCGGTGCTAGTGTTCTCAGTCCACTGTCATGTAAACATGCTTCTGTATCTTCTCTTTGCTTTTGTTTGTTTAAATTCTTTATCTTTTCCTCAAGGGTAATGTGGCATTTTCCCTTTGCCTCCCTTCGTAGAAGATATGTACAGGCTTTCTGTTCTTGTTATATGTTGCTATCTTTCCGGTAGCACACAGTCTCTTGTGTTCTTTGATATGTTCCAGTGAAAAAATTGGTGATTCCTTGAGCGCAAGAAATCTACTGGGCATCATGAACAGAACCAGTACTAAAATAATAAGTATCAATTTCTGCCATCAACTGCTGTTCTCTGTTTCCTCCTCCTTGGTCAGAAAATTACAGGAGAAGAAGAAGAATGACAGGTAGACAGCAATTGAATCTGTAATCTCAGTGAGCTCATCATATAAATGGAGGCAACACTTGTGGTATATCACCCATGCCTCTGTGTTTGAGTCTCACACACATAAGACTACAACAAGATGTCTACAATCTCCGGAATAACTTGCTATAGAGATTAGCAAATGAAAGATTCACATATATTTGTCAGAAATGCTATCCTCAATCAAAATCTACTCTCGCTATTTACAGTGTTCACCTCAACAATCAGCAGAGCCGACAACGATTACATCGAGACTCCAATTCTCATCGTTCTTTCCACCAGAATGGAGGCATGGACAAGAACAAAGCAACCAACATCATAATCTCAACGCAAAACCTCCTACGTGATTACCATCGCCACTGCACGCCGGCGATGCTCCTCCCACACCGTCCATGGTCATAAGATGCTGCGTGGGGAAGCAGCAGTGGTCCGGGAGCAGCAGCGCCACCCTGCTGCTCCCCACCGCTTCGATCACCATCAGCACCATGTAAACCAACCCCACGGCGGCGATCCCCATCACAAGACACGCCTCCTGCGTCGGACTTCCCATGAGCACGTCGAGAGAGAAGAGGGAGAGAAGGAGCAGGTGATCCAATCCCAGTTCCAAACAGATGAAGATGGAGGCGTACGTGGATGAAAGGGGAGCATGTTCCATACGCTTATATATGCATCGGAGAGCTGGGGATGCATTGAACTCGGGGGGTATTCAATGGATTCACCTGCCCACAAAGTAAGAGCAATGTTCCTGCGGTGTCTGGGTTCATGGGATGGAACGCCGGAGGTGAAGGGTGAAGCGACAGGTTCAATGAACCTGAAATGATGCGGCTTTTGTGGCGGGCTCCGCCAGATAACGTGGGGGGACCTTTCCTGCCTCATCCCTAGTATCTCATCGGATCGGACCCGATTTATATCAGAATCCGACAAATTCACAGATCCAAACTGGGAATCCACGTCATTTCGGGTTTGGATTTTGATGATGGGGGATCTTATCGGATTCAATACGAGTCATTTCGGGTTTTGGATCGGGTGCTCAATTACATTCGCATCATCATACCATTACCGGGACTATATAACCCCCCATTTGGAAACGAAGAGCCGAAGCAGTCGCGTGAGGTTCTTCGCGCTTTTCTTCTTTGGGAAGAACTCGTTGCAGCGATCGACGCCGAAACTCTAAACCCCCGGTACAACCCTAACCCTAAATATTCCTTCCCCTTCCCCGTTCCCTCACCGGATGGCGGCAAGAGGAACGCCGGTTCCGCAACAACCCGCACCAGCTGTGGTGCCGATGGACGACGTGGTGCAAGCCCTAATCGAGCACCTCGTCGAGCCCCTCCTCCCCGCGAGGGTTTCTTCGGTGGAGCCACCGACGATCGACCAGCAGAACTCCGTCGCCAAACAGGCATGCCATTACTCAATATTTGATCTTCTTGTCTTCTTGGTAGATTCCTGAAGGAGGAGAACCGAATATCTTTGTCATTAATGAGAAGGCTTGTAGTGTTCTGTACGGAGTCATCTCACCAGGAAACCATGATTTTGGCAATCCAGGAACGTTTTCATGTACATGTATACTTTTCCCCGACAATGTAGTGGCGTGACATATGTCTAATAGGTTCTTCTCACCATAAGATATGTCCAACCGTTTGGAATATTGGATGTACTGAATATAGCATATGTGGTGTAAAAATCCATCGTTATATCAAATTATAAAAAATATCTGAAGTAAAAAGTAGAAAACCAAAACAACCAAGAAACATGGATAGACAAATATCACTCATAAGAGTATGCTTTAATGCTGAAAATTACAAAATCATTTTACCTTCTCCTTAAGCATATGATTGATGATTTCATTATCTGGTAGTGCTTCATGATTGTAAGTTAGCTTTCCAACATTTTACTTACTTTTTGTTTCTATCATCCACTATCCTGGAGCAAATCCTTGAACTTGTTCGTCACCACTTAACCAACACATGCTTTTCTAATCAATATATGGTTACTGTGAGAAAATTCAGTTCAGTTAGCCTTTTCTATTGTTTTATGATCCTAGAGTTGCCAGCTTATATTTCAGGAAAGAGGCGGACATGAGTTGTTTTTAGATATAGCCGGGTCAAAATGATAATAAAATTAGTTCTCTTGTTGTTAGGATCTCACAATGATTGTTGGTTAATCATGCAAAGGTATATGTGAAGCTTGATTGAAGAAAACTTGATTCCACAAAATAAATTAGTGGTGTCCAATTTATGGATTGAAAATATAGGAAGATAGAGTAAAAATAGAGGCAGGCACATAAGTAAGCCCTACTTGCAATTTTCAAAGACATAAGTGATAAATTGACATATCAACTCATTTTACAGTTTTTTCTGAACTAGAAATAAATGGTGAGCCACAACACCATAGTTAAAAATTGCTATTGGATAATCAGGGATTGAGTCATAAAGTAACCTTTCTACTTGTAGAGGTTTTGTTCATTGATGCTTTTCAGACCCCGTATCAGTAGAAGCCTCATTTACTTGATGCCTTAATGATGGAAATGGTTGACCCCCTAATTATAGACAACGATAGATGAAATGATAACATATTGGTATAAGCGTCATTTACTTGGCTGCACTGATAATAGGCAATGGTTGATCCTTAGTGATAGACTATGGTAAAATTATGCTGTGCGCAAGAACAAGCCATAGTTCACTGGACCGAAATCAGGTCTCACTGAGGATGATATGCCTAGGATTGACAGGATTTCCTTGATTAGATCAGTGTGATTGGGATTAGCCTAGAAAATATTTTTAGAAATAAAACACCCACAAAATAGTGAAAATAAAAGATAAATTTAGAAAATTGATATTAAATAACACATGTAAAAAATTATTTTACCTTCTTATTCCATAATAAATTAATTTTTTTTACGAAATATCTTTCTTCCCATAACAGTGAAACTAAAATATAAGAGGAGTGCATTATACAAAAAGACCCAAAGCATATCCCTACTAGCTTGGATATAAGCCATTCACTATTATGAAATACAAGAACATGGTCATGCACTTGTCCATACTGTTGCTCTTTCAATGGTGAGTAAACTTGAGAAACAAAATTGTCTTCTTGCAGTGTTCTTTTCAAGTTTATAACTGGCTGAAGATATAAATGGTTGGTTAGCTCACCTAGAAATAGATGTGTTAATACAATATTCTAGTTCAAGTTTATAACTAGCTAGAGATATAAATGATTAATGCATTTAAAGTTACTTTTTTGTAAGAATGGGGATGTTATACCTAATTTCTTTGAATACGGTATATGTTTGTCTCATGTTCTCTTGGTTGGCCAGTGCTTGTGAGTTCCTAACTAAGAAGCCTTTTTCCATTTATATGTTCAAAATAGTTAGTTTTAGCAAATTTATACTGGAGACTTTCATCATGTAACATATGTTACCAATGTTTGACAACAAAGGTAATAGTTGAGTATGACACCACTTTACATATGGCTAATTTCTCCCCGTATTTGCAAAGTCAGATATGGCTAAAGATTAAGCTTTTAGTGCAGCAAAGCTTCATTGATTGACTGGTTATTAATTTATTTGCTGTCTCACTTTGTCTTGTTCTCACATCTCAATGTTCTTCTGCCCAAGAATTTCTTTTATGGCGTATTCTTTTGACATTAAATTGTGCTATGATGCAGATGCATTCAGTTGTGCTTCTTTACAACTATTATCACCGGAAGCAATTTCCACGGCTTGAGTTTCTTTGTTTTGAAGCTTTTTGCAAAGTAGCTACCATAGCTAAACCAGTTCTTCTTACTTACATGAATGTTATGCACAAGAATGCTGAGAAACTACAAGATTTGGACCAACAGCTCTCAGTTATGGAAAAGAAGATCATGGATGCCTGCAATATTTCTAAAACCTTAGATGCATTAAAAAATGCTCCAAATATGGACGGATGGCTGGTTTCTCGGGTTGCTGTATTTCTTGTAGATGCTTCCAAGGAAAAATGTTTCCTTGACTTTGGCTCTATGACGCAGGGGGTCTGGTCTTTGGTGGAGAAAGAAATTGACAAACCAATTGCTTTAGTGAATAGCAGAAGGATGAAAAAACATGCATCCAAAAACAAAAGTTTCTCTTGTGACTATTCAGATGGATTATTGGAAAATGAAGATTCACTTCAGCAGTTTGCATTTTCTGTTATGGAGCAAAAGACAGGTGCTAACATCTGTATATCACCATATTTTTAAAATGTTTGTTGCATTTTTATTTATGTAATGCTGATTATATACTGAAGACACAATTGTGAATATCTTAAGTAGCAGTTGCATCCGGGCATTTAAATTGCAAATGTACATGTTGTCATACTGTTACTCTATATTTCATAGCTTGAAGCTGATGTCTGATTTGATATAAATGGATGAGTAGGATACGATTAACTAAAATCAGTGGTTTATTTCACTTCCACAGATTTTTCATTCATCTAAAAGACTATGGAGGTTGAAGGCTGTATGTGTGTGTATATATATATATATATATACATACATATATATGTATGTATATATATATATATATACACACACATACAGCCTTCAACCTCCATAGTCTTTTAGATGAATATATGTATATGTATATGTATATATATATGTATATATATATGTATGTATATATATATGTGTGTGTGTGTGTGTATATATATATATGTGAGTATATATCTATACATACATATATATATATATATATATATATATATATAGTTTTTACTAATTTTGTGTTTTTAAATATATTATTTAATTAATTATATGTTTGTTTTATTTTATTTTAATGTATTAATATATCATATATCATATAATAATATAAATATTACTAATCATATTATGAAAAATTTTATCATGGGCTTAATGATGGCAAAAAGTTTGTTGTCTTGAGTAGTTTTGCATAGCACTTGACCTTTATTCTGGGTAACAATTAAAATTTTTTATTCTTGTTATTTACTTGCTTTTGACTTTGTTATCCAGTCAATAACTGGTGCTTTCTTGGTGCATTAGTGGGTTATTGTAGTTGATGTAAAAAATGATATTTATTTGACTATTGTAGGGTGAATCTAGTTGTGTCTTGAGTGAAGATTCAAGGATTTTAATTTCGATGTGTGCCACCCGGTATAGGCGGTACGTACTGGTCCGAGAGCCTCCTAGCATGTGGACAGCCCACTACCAGGCGGTACCAAAGTTTTCATCTCGTATCGGGCGATACAGGCTGTATTGGGCGGTAACGATTGAAATTTGACCGTTACCGACATGTACCGGTACACCCTGATTTAGGTGTATAAGTATAGGTATGACTTGTGCCTATATGATCAATTTCAGCTATTTTAAGTGTATCGCTCAGTACGCCCTGGTGTACCATCGGTACGCCTCGGTATGTACCATATCGAGCAAGGCTCGGTATGCTAGTACGAACTGAAATTGCTAACCTTGTGAAAGATTTTCTTTATTGATGTCTTAAATTGATGGATAAATAGTAAATTCCCTAAAGGAGTTACCTTATACAGAAGAAAGGAAACCATAGTAGTATGACATACCTGTCGGTTGCAGAAACAAAGAAAACCATAGTAGTAGCAAAGTTGTTCAAGTTTCAGGGTGAATTGAGGTGCCAGCATCTATGGCATCTAGCCATGAGATGCATACAACACAAGCACCTACAAAATCATGTAATAATTTAAAGAAATTTATTATTAAGATTTAAGATACAATAATTGATATATGATGTATGATAATAAGGTCTATTATTTGTCATTAGTTCAAAGGATAGAATGTCTAGAAAACAATGCAGGTGGTGAGGAAAAATAGCTAATCAGCATATATTAAGGTTAACAAAATATTAAATCAAGTTATAAACAAGCAAACAAGAACAGATAGGATGATGAAGAAGTTATGAACCAGTATACCGAAACAATCCTGTTTGGTCTTTTTGTTTTTTTTAAAGAACTGAACTTTTACTACTGAAAGGAAGTAACTGTTATGATTTCTTCCATCACACAGATATTATAATGGCTAATTAAGGAAGGAATAAACATTTAGGCATTGAGTCTTCTGAAAAAGCTCATTAACAATGTGCCTAAGGGGCATTTCAGAACTGATCCCAGTGAGTCTCACATCTGATGTGTGCCTTTGGTAGCACTTGTTTGCAGGTAAAGGATATTTGGAGTTAGCTTATATGCTAACTCTGTAGAGTTCCAGTATTGGTATTTCACATACTAGTGGGAATAAGTCTCTTGCTTGTAGTTGTAACTATTCATTCATTTTCATACCTATTTGAGACTGGAAATCATAGTAGTACAAAATTCCAGTTAATGGTGCCACCTTCAGATCTAATTTCTCTATTACTTTTTCATCAAAGTATACCAAATTGTATGCCCATGGTGCTTTTGTAGGTTTTGGTGCATTTAAACAAGGCCTTCTTTCTACCCATGTTCCAATCATCACATGGGTAGTTTGAGGTACGTATGGCATAGACAGGTAGATAACATATTGCTCTTGATTAAAAGGAACTCCAAGTTTGTCCTGATCATCATTTGTCAGAGTCTAGTCTCCTCTATGCGAAACTGTTTTCTAAAAACCTGTTTGGTACTGGAAAATATTTTTTGAATGTTACCAATATTTTGTATGTCTGTCTCACATGTTGCACTTGCTCTGATTTTATGTACAGTTACCTCTGTTAACTGATTTCTCATCACTAGACTAGTGTATTTATGCCTGATGTATCAGAGCCTTAATTACAAATGGAGTTCAGTTTCTCATTGCTTTTTTTCTTTTATTCTCATATCAAAAAGAAAATTTTCTACACTGGAACAGGTATTAGCTGCTCAAAGTTCTCTATTCTAGAACGTCATCTGACTTACTCATTAACTCAGGAGAAGACAACTATTAGGTTATATGTAATGAAATCAATGGAAGTGGTGACTGACGGACTTGTGGAATTTTCTATTAAAGATGTATTGACCAGGTATGCTATGATGATAATTATATGTAGGTTTATATTTGGAAACTACACTTTTGTGTTCTTGTTATTAAACATGTGATGTTTATGTTATGCATGCCTTCACAAAAAAAATGCCAAGCCTTGGATTAAGTAATATTCTGAGTCTCTGGACCTGTTTAATTACCTAACTTTGGAGGCTAATATTGTTTTGACTTTTATAGCTTGAGTGGGCCTCTCATCGTGACTGGTTTAACTCCTGAAGTGACATCGGCTGTTGAATACTATCATTTGTTGCCGTATGTTAATATATTGTCTAACTGGCTGTCCAGGTATGTAACTATTTATCTAATTGAATGCCACCTTAAACCCAGGTCACTAAGGAACATGACATCTTGGTTCGACTTTTGCTATAACATCAGCTTTACTGAACAGGGAAGCACCTCATGCTTATTTTTTGGATTTGCCCAGGCACCTGCCTGAAGTCAGTGAGTGTTCATTGCAGTCAGACAGGGTACTTACTGTCGAATCTCATGAAATGAACAACTTGTCCGGCCAGGTTGAACAAATTGTGGACACAAGTAGTAACAATATCAGTAAAGCTGCAAATGAAGTAACAAACAAAAAGTGCAGCAGTTTGCATCCTACAAATGACCCTAGCAATGGCTGTACTGAGCAGGTATGATCTTTATTTTCTCCTCCAAATCTATTTTTGTATCTTTGATTGAGAATTGTTTATATAAGTTCCATTGCCTTTTCATTTGCATATTTTATTATTTTAACAAACAATATGTTGTTTGATCTTTGTTTACTTGATTTTATCATATAACAATTAATTTTTTATGGCTATAATAAACTTGCTAGAATAGAATTTTGGCTTTCAGCAAATTGAGATACTAGTTTCGGTGAAATTAATTGGCAGCTTCTGGTATTGTGAAGGAGCATGTGATGGTGTTTCAGATATATACTTTGAGTACTGTTGTAACATTAGTTTTACAAACTAACTTCTGATACATGGTGACCGTTGTGAACATTCGCTAGTTTTATTTTCTCTCTTTACTTTGTTATGTTATGGTTGTCGACAAGGATTAAAAATTCATCCTGATACTAGCTTCAGTTACATAACAAACCAATATGGTAGCTTTATACTGGATGGTCCATCAGCTACTATCTTGTGGTATTAGCGAATAAAATAATAAAAAATAAAAATGAACTATTGAGCTATACATTTGATGCCAATAATTGGTCACAACGGTCACATACTCCTTCATGAACTTGGAAAGATTAACAGTTGGAGTAAACTTGCTAATGTAAATATTGTGATGCCAATAATTTTGAAACTTGCAAGTTGGAGTAAAATATTTACTCCAACTTTAATTTTGCAAATTGAGCTACACATTGAAACTTGGAAAGATTAACAGTTGGAGTAAATCGATCGTTGGGGCAGTGATAGGAGCTCTGTGCGTGGCTCATCATGAACTTTTTGTGTACCATCTGAATTCAGCCATTTGCTTTTACTCCTGGATATTTACTTTTTATTTGCTTTTGTTTCTATCTCTGTTATCATTCTTTTTGTCCCTTAAACTTTTTTTTTTTTACTTTTCCCTGTTTCTTCCCTTCATTTGGAAGAACAAGCTGTTGTAGATGCTTGTTGCCAAGTTGTCCTTGTGTCACAATTATAAAAAAGGGGCTCCATATAAGGCCTATTTGTGGTATCCCAGATATACCCTTGTGCCATCCTGCCTTTCTTCATCCTCTCACATAGTACAGTTAAATGAGGTGTCAGAGGGCCCTTGTTGGAGATGTTTGTCTTCACTAAATGAAACCATGTTTTACTAGAGTAGTGAAGTAAGAAGGTGATAAATTACTTGGGTCCATCTTTCTGCACTAGACAAAAAGATGGTTTGGCTTCTCTTATAAGAATAAGAGGAAATGAACTTTGATAATGTTCAGTAAATTGAAAACTTGAAACCAAAGTGTCTTAGTCCGTTTAGCGAATTCAACATGCATTGTCAAAAGAAAGCAAAGATGACCTAGTCCTCTTAGACTTCTTTGCAACAATAGGGTCATAAACTATATTAAATATGTTACTGCCAACATAATGTTGTTCAGTTATAAACTCTTAAGAGATGCATCTATGAAGTCTGAAGTATGAACCAATTAAAGAGAAGGCCAGCATAACTTTGTTCTAGAGAACAACACTGAAAAGCAAGAGTGGGTGAGTACTCAATCAGGGAACTGTTGAGTAAATTTATCTATTATGACCGTTATCCCTCTCTGTTTGTGACATTTAATATGTATAATTTATCCAGCTATATCAATCTAAAATCTCTGTTGGTCCTTGATAGGCGGACATGCTCAATTCGGAAAAGAAGCCACACATCACCAAAAGCAATGAAGGGGAAACTTTTGGCCAGGTTGAACAAATTGTGGCCGCAAGTAACAACAATATAGGCAAAACTGCAAATGAATTAACAAGCAAAAAGAGCAGCAGTTTGCATCCTAGAAATGACCCTAGCAATGGCTGTACTGAGCAGGTATGATCTTTATTTTTCTCCTCCAAATCTATTTTCATATCTTTGATCGAGAATCGTTCAGGAGTTCCATTGCTTTACATTTGCATATTTTATTATTTTAACGAGCAGTATGTTGTTTGATTTTAGTTTACATAAATTTATCATATCACACTTAATTTTTTATGGCTATAATAAACTTGCTCGTAATAGAATTTTGGCTTTCAGCAAATTGAGATGCTAGTTTTGGTGAAATTAATTTGCAGCTTCTGGTACTGTGAACGAATATGTGATGGTGTTTCAGTGACATACTCTATTTGTGACATTTAGGATATATTTTATCCAGCCATATCAATCTAAAATCTCTGCTGGCCCTTGATAGGCGGACACGCTCAATTCAGCGAAGAAGCCACGTGTCACCAAAAGCAATGATGGGGAAACTTTTGGCAGGAAAAGCGTAAATCTTACTTCCCAAGATGCAGCATCTCCCTCTTTTCTACCACTCCTCCCAGTTCAGCATACATCTGAGAATTATGATGAATTTAATTTTGTTATGGCTTCAAAGAGAAATGATCTTCTTCAAGCTTCATTAAGAATTCTTATAAAAAGACGAAATGATCTGGTATCAGACTTTTATGTTATTATCATATCATATCCTTTTCTCTGTACTCTTGTGGTTATTACTAATAAATTTGCTTTTTCATAGGTTCAACAGCAACGTTGTTTAGAAGACGAAATTGCTCGGTGCGAAATGAACATCCAAGCGATAGTGAACGGTAAAAATTGATAAGATGAGATGCATTTAGTTTTTGCCTGCTGTTATTGGCTTTGTAGCTGTCAACACACTCGCAGTTAGACGGATAAAACTTCAAACTATATTTGTTTTACACAGACTTTCTTACTACACAGGCAACATATCTAATTTAATTTAATAATAGTTATTGATTTGATAATGCCAAAACACATAGGCAGTCAATTGTATATTTCAGTTGAAAGCAGTTTTCTGTAGCACAGTAGTCTAATTTATGTTTATTAATAATCTGAAAAAGGGCAAGGAAGCATGAAATCAAAAGTCGAGTCGATGATTGAAGCATGTAATGCTCTATGTTCTGATGTAAGAGGATATCCACAAGAGATCAAAGTCAAGAGATTATCAGAAGCAATTCTTAGATCAAAAAGCTCATCTCAGGCAAGCAATATTATTTATGCATTTATGGGATTGCTTTTTTGTTTTCTCTTTTTCTGTCTTAGCAAATGAACCTGCCCTGTGCGTGTTGGGGGGTAATAATCAAAGAATTCCAACCTCGAATCGCCTTTCTATTGGACAAATGATACTTATGTTTTGCAGGAACTCGATGATATGTGTTGTGAGAATGGTTGGATTCTGCCGAGATACAACGTGCTTCCGTCGACTGCCGACAGTAGGACACACTCTTCTCTTCATCTGTTATTTCAAATGCCATAAACTGACTGCATTAACTATGCTACATAGAGAGAACCATAATCTAGCAGGATAAACTCGTCTACAATTGCCTACTATGAGCTAGAGAGTTTTTTCTAATGTTCTGTTTCATTAGTATTTAGAAGGCTCCCGGAATACTTACCTACATAATAATTTTCTTAGGGAACATTGCTACAAACCATGCATCGTTGCTTCCGAAATATTGTCCTTGTAAAAGCAGAAATCTTGAAAGCTTTCCTCGGTTGCTAATCGCGAGCAATTTTTCTTGCAGGATATTTTCAGGCCAGCGTGACCGTCAGGGGGATTGATTTTGAGATGACTGCGCACGGAGATTCGATGAGCAGTCCCTGTGAAGCACGTTTAGCTGCAGCTACCAACATGTTAAGCAAAATTCGCAGCATGATAGAGCAACGTGCATGAACTAACACAGCATACCAACTTGAAGAACAGTAGATTGACACCATGAAGGCTTTAGTATAAACTAATTTATATCTTTGTTGTTTTGGATGCAAGGGTGTTGGAATACAATTTATGTTTACATTAGTCTGCGGCCGTAATTTAGAAGAATAGTAAAGTATAAATTATATTATCAATGGTAAAAACTTATTTTATGGTATGATTTAATGTCACTAATCAAGTCTTATGATTATAAGATTTTATCTTAAGACTTGATATGATTAGATTTAATTGTCAAATTACTTCAGATATTTTATGGTATACGTTAGTAGTTTTAGTTTTTTTTTTTAAGAATGATAATTACTATAACGATGGTAAACATATTGATATAAAGTACTTCGTAAGTTGTCTTGATACAATCAATGTCAATTAAGAATCTAAGTTATATTGTGTTGATTGTTGATTCATTCATTCTTATGAGTATGTTTATAAGCACTGAAAAAAAATATAATAATTTATTTTGAATGGATATTATAATTAATATTTTTTATTTTATATAATTAAAATTATTTATTTTTTTTTATTATTATATATATATATATATTATAGTTGAATGTAATAATACGATTATCTTAACAAAATAGTATATAACTATAGAGGATAATTTAAGAGATAATTTGTAATTAACTATTTTCAAATCTATATCTAGGTAAGATCATCTAAAACGACTCCTCATACCAAACAATATGCCTCTAGAAAGATGAGATATCATAAGCTACTTCACTGCCACAAGCATGTGTACTCTAGCTTTTATGCCATGAATTAGACTAGACCCCCAACCAAGCTGCACCACAAGCGAATGAAAATGAAATATGGTTACATAACATGCGAAATCACATTATTATTATTTGCGATGTCAAGTATAACGAGTTGACGGAGCAAACAAAACTCTGAGAAAATCTGAAATAACACAATGATATCCAATAAAAAGATTTTTCCCATGGTTTGCTTCACTTTGATCATATTCTCCTGTTATATACCCACTACTGCAGTGTCAGGTTTCTTTGCTTCCAGGGTTAATACAGTGGTTCTGCAAAAGATAGAGAAGGAAATAAATGAGGGTACGCACTAATGAGTTACTACAAACAAATCATTTACTACAAACAAAATGGTGCCTCCTGTCCTACTTAAATGAAATGACTAAAAGGAAGCAAACAGAAATATTCTACACGTATTACACCACCGCTATCAGATAGTAATAGGGGCGGCAAGTATAGGTTTGCTGGGGTGCTCTTCAGACGGAATGCAAAGGCACCATAAGGCTTGACAACGTTTATACAATGGATGATACCAAAAGTTGTGTGTGAGAAAAGAAAAAAAAAATGATTTTGTTAAATGCAGGAAAACAAATTGGAACCTAAAATTGTGCTTCATGATGTAAGACAGAGATGGGATCACCAACCGCTAGAAGGTTATACTGCTGCTTTCAGCCATCAACATTTTGGTCATGGTCGTCGGGTCCTCTGTTTCTATTGATTCCATAGTCTGCCCAAGGCAGTATTGACTCGAGGAAGGCAATTGCAGCGTTGCGGCGTATATCCAAACGTGGAGCATGGCCTATCTCAGGAACAGCTCCTCTATCAGCATCTGGCATCTCACGCACCGGTTGAGGGCCAACCATAAAGTGTCTTATCTCTTCAGGAGGAAGTGATGGTATCACATCAGAGAAATCTGAAACCATTAGATAAGAATACCTGTCACATAATGAAACATTATTATTAGCTTGGAACATTCGCATCACCTCTCATTTCAAAATTACAAACAACTGATATTGATTTTTCGTTCCTCGGTTGCAATGCCTTCAAGAACATAATGTCAAATATAGAACCAAAGGAAGTATAATGACTTACTCATTCTTTTCTGATGAAAAAGCTTCCTTCCTTACACATTCCCAATCCCTGGCTTCGCTGCTATTTTGCTCAAGTGATTCAGCCACTAGCAAAGCTGCATCTTTTAATAAAGCTTGCAATTCCGGAAACCTCCATAATATATAACTTCGTTCGACATATATATTTATCAGGTGGTCAAGAGAGGGGCTTCCTGCTTTTGCTGAACCAAAAAATGAATATTTGAGTATTTGGGTCCATGCCGAATCCTTCAGAGGTGCCTTAGTTACTAGTTTCTGAAGCACAAGAGGATGAAGCATCAAGGCCTGTTTCATAAGATCTTTAGAGGAAGCTTTGTCACTGTGATTTATACTAGATTCATTGCTGCACTCGAGGTAGAAGCGGGATACAGCAAGAGAATATGAGATATTAGGCAACAACCACAATGAGTTGTCAGTCCCATATTCCTCAACAAATTGTTCCAACCATCTATACTCCTGTGCTCTAAGTGAGAAGTAATCAATGCAAAATAATGTTCCCTTTGGGTCATCAGAATCCAGTGAAAGTAGCAGCTTGCAAACCTCTAGAGCTGACCGGTGACAACCACGTCTGTCCATGTTTTTCATGTGGCTGAAAAGGGCTGAAAAAATTGGTTTATTTGTATCATGGCTATATTTCAACTGGCAATTACCTTGCAGGGGTGTAAATAGTGGATGCCATGCACACTCCAATGCATATAAGCACTTTTCAATCATCTCAGCAGATGTTTGATGTTCTCCTGAATACTTGAATAATTCAGCAAAGGTCAATAAAGCATCTACATGATAGGGATGACGCGCCAAGATATCCCCGATAGCATTAATATTGTTGGCTGCTTTGGCAGCTTCGAATGCTTCTTGTGCATGTTTGTAAGATGGGGTGTACATGTATCTGCATTGTACACCAGGTGCCAGATAAGCAGCTAAGAAACTGCTTGATAAATAAAATTGTCCAAAATTTTCTGATATATACATACAGCAATGCATACTGATATATGGATGGAAATGAACAGCATATAAGATGCCTGGATAAAATATGTTATCATCAAAATTAGATCCTAGGTAAACATGAAAGTATATGCAAGTGTTTTTTCCACCACAACCATCCCTCACAACCTACTGCTAAATGGAAAACAAAAACCTACTTTTCAGCCCATTCCATGAGGCCTATTTTGCAGCTCATGTGAATGAATAAAGACATGTGAGTACCACATAAATGTTCCTTCCATTACGGTCACTGTGAAAGGATCTTGATCATATCAAATTGCCTTAAGCAATCCTCATCATGTCTCAGCTAACACTCCCTTCCATAACTCTATCTTGTTGATCATATCAAATTGCCTTAAGCAATCCTGCCCACATAAATGTTCCTACCATAACTCGTATCTTGTTGGCGCTGGGCAACTGTCTAAGCTAGCACTTCCTTTCTCAAAGGAAAGTTGAATATTAAGAAGTGTGTTTCACTGTCACTTCTCTAGTACGAGAATCTGATGCTAATATGAAAACTGAAGCTTATGTAAAGAAATAAAGCAACTGAATCTAGAATTTAATAATCTGTAATTCAGAAAATAAAAGACCCATGACGTCCCTGATTTTTTTCATAGATTAATATTGGTATTTTCCAACAGTTATGTGAGATCCTATTACAACAGGTGCAGGTGAAATTCCAGGAGCTCTGCAGATATATTACTCATTATCTATACAAGATACAAGGAACAAAGGGGTACCTAAAATAGTGCATCCCATCCTTTGTCTCCAGAAGCTCCATAGTCATGGAATTGTCCCATCGAGGCCATAATCCTGATGCAGAAGCAAGATATGTTTTCCTTAGATTATAGGCTGCCTGCCTTCCGCCATGCATTTGTCTTGAGCTGCCAACACTATGTTGGTTCTCAAAAGAGTTGACAACTTTCGAACCAAATATTTTCCGCAGCTCATTCTCAGCTTTTAAATATTTTGGATCGACTATTAGGACAGAAGATCTGCCATTCTTGTTATTTTCGCGAGCCTCATTTCCCAATGCTTTCACATTTTCAGACAAACTCTGATTGTTAGAAGGCTTTGTGTTGATTGATAGCTCTTCTAGAATTGAATCCAGTGACTTTTCTACTTTAGACTCATCTTTGTTCTTTTTCTTCTTTTTCTTTAATTTATGATTAGAAGATGGAATAGTATTAGCAGGTTTTCTGGCCACCAATTCTTGTCCACCGACATCATGTGCTTGCTCTTGAACATCAAATTGCTGATCATCCTCCTGAAAAGAAAAAAACACCATTTATGCCCAGACCTGGCTGAACAAGTGTTCTGTGTTAAGAAGTGTACAACATTGTAAGTTTACATCTTATAATTAGCTAGCTTTCTCCTGTGTCTCTTTTCAGTTCTGTTTATTTCACAACATGGACAAGATCACTTGGAAATGAAGATCAAGCAAAAGGAAGAAAAACACCAGAGCTAACAAATATATTAGAAAATAATTATCAGATCTCAAAAGATAAAAATAATTTTGTAACTCCTAGCAACCGTAGAATGAACCAATAATTTAAATTTCAACCATGCTGGATGGCATTGACTGGTATTTATTGGTCTCAATACAGTACAATTATTATTTTTATTATTTTATACAATGAAGTTGGGTGGCATATTGACGTAGATCAAGAAAAATGCATCAATGTACAAAGTCAAACTTTCCAGTAAGTCCTGATGTACTGGTTCCTCTAAACAAGTAGCTTGCCGAAACAACAACATGCAGTGGATCATCCAGGAAGTAGCACAGAGGGGCCATCTGAATGAATGTGTACCAATCAAATGTCACATCCAACAATCCTCATCCTAGAATCAGATAAAAATTCTCTCATATTCAACCATCTGCTACCTTCCAAGACCAGAACCTATATGCAACGTTTATGTTCTTGAGCATTTTAGAACGGAGAGAAAAAAATAAAAAAAGCAAGTAAAAGCTATAATCGACTTCTTCACAAATTGTCAAATATAGCATCTCATCTATTAATAGATTGTGTTTAGATACTGCAGAGACGCATTTTGAAGGTGGAAAAAAAAAAAAAAAAAGAGCAGCAGCAGTCAGTTTGTCCACTTTTCCATCCTTTGTTGTGTCCTCACCCTATCATCTTTGCGATGATTATGTCCACAAGCATTTAGATGATGCCAAGTTGCAAGATGAAAAGAAAAGCACTAAAAAAATATCACTCCGCCATCTTTGTTTGTGTCTTCGTACTTTCGATTTTACCACATCCAAATCGCTGTTACCATAATTATCCTCCGTATTATCTATTTCAATTTATCGATCAAGTGTTCGAACTATCCATTCTCATGCAATTAATCAAAACCCTAGCAACGAATGTTCAGAAAAGAAGCATCCAATCCATGTAATTCTCAGATCATCAAACGGGTAGGCTGAAATAATCAAGGAATGGGAAAAAGAAATCGAAAAAACCTATAATCGACCTGATCATCGAGGAGATCGAAAGGGTTCTTGAAGCGAGAACCGGCGGGCGGAGAATCAGATTCCTCGTCGTTTTCGATGGCGGCGGCTTCCGGATCGAGATCAGAGGAGGCGAACCTCTTCTCCTCCCGTTCCTTGAGGACTCGCCTCAGCAAACGGTTGGACATGGCGGCGTCCTTCGAATCCTACCGATATCGATTACCCAACCCAAACACCGTTTCTTGAACGGCTTATAAGAAAGAGGTGACCTACTTGGCGGCGACGAAAAGAGAAAAATAAAAAGTAAAAAATAAAATAAAATAAAATTACATATTTATTCTTTCTGTTATGAAATCACATAAATATTCCTATTAGTTTTAATATACCATATAATCAAAACCATCTTAGATTTTTCTTTCCTTTTTTTTTTCTTGACAAACATTACTTAAATTTAAGGGTATTTAATAGTATGTTTGCTTCTTCATGAAAATATTATATAT
>LVTN01000083.1:322441-435654 GCA_001649415.1 Musa itinerans | reverse complement strand
TATATATATATATATATATATATATATATATATATCAAGGCATAGACATCTTTGAAATTCCATAAGGCATATACTAGAAGACATCCATAGTTCTTGAGATCATCCAAGGAGTCCAGTGTTTTTCATCCAAAACTTATTCTATAATAATTATGGTTGGAGGTAATTTTATATTCCATTGCATATTCAATTCATCAATTATTTTACTTACATTACTTCAATTTTATTTTACTTCAATTCATCCATGTTATCTAGAACATAAAGTGTAAATTTTGAGGTGTTTCTGTGATGGAATCAATTTATTTGATTCAATCCTAAATTTTATTTTAACCACTATTCTAGTTCTTCTTATTTTTACATTAAATTTTTCATATTCATGTTTTTTCATCCATTATAATTATTATATAATGGATTATTAGTTTTGTCATTTTGCTTATACTTAAGAAGATAAAATCAATTTTAAGACATGCATGTATCATGAAATATGTTAATATTTCTTATAACTATCAAGTGATTTTTAGGTGTATAAATTAAAAAAATATTATGCCTTGAATTATTTTATAGATATTAAGTTTTTTTTTATACATTAAGTTAATTTTTATTATATGGCTTGTAATAAATTATCTTTTATGAGATGATTGGAATAAGATGATAATTTAAGTATTATTATTTTTAGATCCACGTGTATAAAAAAATATTTTAGTGTTTTGTTTATCGATCTTATTAATAAAGAATTAAAGTTTGATATAAATTCTATACATGATGCACTTCTACCAACGCAGGAAGGTTAGAATTTATAACAATATAGATTATTTATTTCATAGTATAAAGTTGATTAGTTTATTTGATTTTATAGTTTTTCCTTCTGCTCTTATTAATAATATTTCTATTTTAAGTGGTGATATTTTTTTGACTTAGAATAAAAAAGTTCTCCTAACTCTTGAGTGCATGGATCTTGATTTTGGTTCATCAATCCATATTATGAACACTATGCAAGATTTTTTGGATCTAAGAAAGTCAAAACAAAAATGAACAAAACATCTATTTTGGTAATCGGATGCACTCTAACGTGGAAGATATAGGAACCTTTAGGCTTATTTTAAAAATTAGATTTATTTTGAATCTTGAAAATACTATTTATGTTCCATCATTCATTAGAAATTTAGTTTTTGTTTCAAAACTTAGATTTTTCTTTTCATTTTAAAAACTCTATGCTTAGCATTTCATAAAATAAAAGAGTTATTGAAACTGAATACTTAGTTGATGGTTTATTTAAATTTGATTTAGATTCAAATTTGAACTTAAATATTTTAACATGCATGATCAAAATTTTGGACATAAGCATGGTATTATCAATAAGCAATCTTTGCATAGGAGACTATGTCATATCTTCATACAAAGAATAAAAAAAACAAAAAAATGATGGAGTTCTAATTGGAACTTTTGTAGATTGCATAAAAGGTAAGTTATCCAACAAGTCCACTAAAGATGCCAAGAGGAGTTTTGAAAGTTCAGAGATTAGACACACTTATATATATGTGGATCTTTTACTCCATGCCTCAATAGTCAAAGATATTTTATCTTATTCATAAATGATCATATAAGATACATATATATCTCTATCTTTCATTTGAGAAAGTTGAGACTCTTGATTCTTTTATGACTTATAAAGCAAAAGTAGAGAAACAAGAAAACAAAAAAATAAAAATTATACAATAAGATAGAGATAGAGAGTTTTATGAAAGGTACATAGAAATAAGATAAATAATGAGTCTATTTGCTATGTTCCTCGAAGAAGAAGAAGACATTATTAAGTAATATACAATATCTAACACACCTATGAACATGTTAACAAGTGTGATGAGTAATTCTAATTTATCTATATTCCTTTGGAGTAAAACACTAAATACGGATGTATATATCTTAAACAGGGTTCCATTTAAAATTATTCGTAAGACTCTTTTTAAGTTGTGAAAAGAGTGGAAATCAAGTTTAGGTTATTTACAGGGTAGAGATTTATAATCCTCATATAAAGAAATTAGACTTTAGAATAGTTAGTGATTGTTTCATTGATTATGCTATTAATTCTAAATAATATAAATTTTATTATCCCTCTCATACGCTTAGAATTATTAAAACAAGGAATGCAAAATCTCTTGAGGGTTAATAGAAGTGGTTTTTCTCAAATACAATTTGAAAAAAGTAAAGAATCAATTGATAATGTTGGTTTGATTTATGTTGACCAATCTTATCATGTTAAGGAACTGCTTCAAAATGAAGGAGATATTATGACATTGAGGATATCTTCAAGGATAAAATAAAAAAGTTCATCATTCCTAATGATATCATTGTATACTGATAGATGTTTAATATTATTACTTGGTTATTTTCATAAGCCATGAGTGGAGAAAAATCAACTACATCAAAGTAATCCAAAAATAACTTACTTGAAAGCATCCAACAAGATCATGAGGTATTTATTATATGCTAACTTATTTGATATCTCTCACCCCCAAACTCTTTGGAGGAGGACAAAGTCCTAACTTGAAGTTTTAATTTCTCATGGAAAGGGTTGTCACCCTAGAGAAGGACATACTATGCTTGGCAATGTTGATAAGCAAAACTTACTGGTAGACCAACAGCTAAGGTATATTTCTCAACATAAAAGACTGATGGCTCTTTTCCTTCATTGTTTTCTTCTCTCATCTCAAGTCAACCCAATGGGACAGTGTAGTCTGGACAATCAACAGATGCAATAAATAAGCAGCTATAGAGAAGAAAATAGGCCAAAAAAAAAAAAGAAAAAAAAGTTCATCGGACGCCTTCTTACTTCCACATTTGGTTCCATGAGAAACTAATGCCACAATGTCTGGCAACAAAGATTGCTTTCTCCAAAGCTCATAACCTCTTCAGTCTCCGGAGGGAGATGATCATGGCACATCCAGTTTGCAGTCCTCAACGCAACAGGCCTTAGAGGGGTTGACTTTTGGCCCTGTTATAATAAACACATGACCAGCTCCATAAGCTCAGCTCCACAGATCTCTCTCTATCTGTGCCCTCGCAGGAGATATAGAGAGGAAAGCTGCAACCATGGCCATGGCCAACAACAGAAATAAAAAGGAACCCTAGTTGCTGCCATCTTTGTGGACGCTCAAACTCCATCTCTATTCTGTTGGAGTCAAGCAGTGTTCTATGTTTCCATATTCACAGATGCCTCGCGCTAAGTGGACTCAAGTTTACGTAGCCTTTCTTTCTTTCTTTCAGATTGAAATATGCATGTTGAATTTACGATACAGAAGCTCTCCTGGGGTTGTGACACTCTTTCTCCGGCGCAGGAGTTATCTTGTGTCGTCGTCTCATCGAATGGGGCTTAAGAACCCATACGAGACTAATGGGGTCTCCTTGTCCTGGTTGTTCAAATAGTTGCTCGCCTTTTGGCAGACCACTTGAGGGATCTGAAGGCAGAGCCTCTTTTGCTTCCCTCTCTTTTGACCGCTGTGTTGGATGTGAGAAAGACTGGGAGGGAACACAAGACTGCATAATCTAGTAAGTACTTAGCCATCATCGAGATCCCCGCCGCCCCCCCCTGAGGACACCCGGTTGATGATGGGTGTCAACTGTTCCTCCTCCTTCTCTCATCATCTGCACTTATAGGGCCTTTTTCTTATGTTAGGAGACTATATTACCTTACGTGGGCTCCATGCACGCTGTCGGATTTCTCTGTGTCTCACTCTCTCTTCTTTATCCTCGAGATGAGATCAGGCCACGCGCTTGTCGGGCGACAACACACGTTGGCGTGAGTTGATGAAATCGGACGGTCAGTACATCGCCAGTTCAATCCTGGAGATGCGTGATCGATCCATCAGCGAGATCGGAAATCAGACGGCCTCCGTTGTCTCATCGTCAGGTTTATCTCTTGTGCTCTTTTTTTGTATTGGGGATTTTTGTCGTCGTTGCGGAAAACCGCGAACAAAACGACGAATCTCTTCTCCGACACACCCACGCAGGCAGCCTTCGCCGCTCCTCTTTCTCTTCTTTTTATTGCTTCTCTCTCTCTCTCTCTCTCTCTCTCTCGTCGACTCCGTTGACTCCTCTTCCTTCACTTCGTTCGGCTTCCATTCTCCTTGCCCCAAAATCGATAGAGAAGAAGGGAGGGAGATGGGGGTGGAGAGGAATCACGGTGGGTGCATGGCTGTCAGGTCGCTTCCTCCGCCCTCCATCCCCAAGTGTTCTCACCCTGCTTCCGCCGCTAATGCCGGTTAGTGCTGTCGCCCTTCCTCTTCTTCTTTGAGGCAAAAAAAAAAAAAAAAAAGAATCTTTTTTCCTTGTAGTCGTTTTCCGGCTTTTTGCGAGATTGCGTTCGCTGCAAGGGAAAATCTACGGATTCTTTCGCACTTTCCAGCATTTAAAACACGGGAAGATCAAGCAACAGTTTATATCCGCTCAAACAGCTAACTTTCTTCCTAGATTTTAGGGTTTTTTTGTCGACTCGTATTTGGTGTTATTCTGTGGCCCTTTCTGAAGAGTGTGTGGAGTTGCAGCCGAAGTCATTGAGATTAGAGATACTCTTTCTCGCTGAAGTTATATTATTTTTTTAGTTCTTGTAGATGGTCTTCGAGCTTTCATCTTCTTCCGGAGTGGTTGAACTGAAAGTGTTGCTTGTGGTGTGTCTCACCTGATCCGGTTGTTTTGATTGGAGATTTGAGTTATACGCATTGAAGATTAGGACTTTGTGGGGCTCTTTGAATCGCTAGGAAAACGTTAGGTGTGGAAAGTAGATGGGAGAACCTGTGGATGTATAATCATTGTATCTTAGCATGAAGGATGACACCAGTTGGGTGGGATAGCATGTCATGTGATGTGTGCTTGCCTGGAAACATATAACCTCCTGCTGGTTCTTCACTCAGTGTTTGCTTGGAATTTGTTTGTTTGTTTGTTTGTATCAGGAGCTGGCTGATGTTGTTTTACTGTTTTGTCCCTGACTTGTTGTATGCTAGTTTATCCCCCTCCCAAATCACTGGACTTCGTTCCTTCCACTGTATGGCTAATGATATGATCACTGTACTATAATGTGGGTCCTCACATGTTGCCTTCTGCAACTCCTGGTGTCCTTGCAAAATTTTCAGACTCTACCATAGCCAACAAATCGATTACCGGTAATCGTACCCATATATCAAAACCAAATCGGGCTAGTATTTACTGTCTGGTACCTTATGAAAATTATTAAAAATAAAAAAAGGCCCTTCCTGTGGCATATTTTGTAGAGTGGATTTCTGATAGTTGAGACATATTTTGATGGTTGAATCACTGAGAAATATTCCTATTAATTATGTACAGATGATCAGACATGTGGTTCACCAAGATGGATTGAAAAAGGTCTTTCCTGTGTTTGTATGAAGCGAAAAGGAACTTATGAGCGCATTTGCATCAATCTCACCCCTTTACAGGTACAATTCAATTAGTATTGATACGAAGGCTTATCATCGCAAAAATTATGTTTGGCTTTATATATCCAGTGCTTCGTGTCTTATCTTGTTATCGGTGCTTGCATTATGCTACTCCACTAGATCTTAGAGTTGGCATCCCCTAATTATTTTCCTTTAATTTTACGCTACTTTTTTTTTATATTAATAACTTATGTCCTAAGTAAACAGGAATTTGGATAAGAGTAGTTAGATGATTGTAAATATTGTCGTTTCAGGAAGAAAGGCTACAAAGGCTGAAGCATCGTACGAATGTTTATTTTGATGCTTCGAGACGAGAACATCAGGTAATGTTTGATGTAACTTTTTGATATCGCTGGATGTATCGCAGTTGCATTTTATTTGTCCATACCCACTGATTAAACCTAATGATTCTTTTATAAATGATCACCATTGAGCTGAAGATAACGTGATATTTAGCTCCTTGGTTTGCAAGTTTCCATATTAGTCTATACACTTTGATGTTATGTTGTCTCGAAGAATTTGATGTTATGTGCCAATGTGCCATATTCAGTCATACCATGAATCAGTAGATGTTAATTGTTGCCTTTGTTCTATGTTCAAATGGCAAAACTTAGTTTTATCCTGACAGGAAGCTCTGAGAGCTCTATGGTATGCAACATATCCCAATAAAGAACTAAGTGGTTTAATATCTGACCAGTGGAAGGAAATGGGCTGGCAGGGCAGGGACCCATCGACTGACTTTAGGTAGGTTTGTCATTGTTGTTAATTTGTGCTCCAAATTAAATCAGAGTCTCTTTATTCATGTTATTTTACATGTTGAATAGGGGTGCTGGATTTATATCTTTGGAGAACCTGCTGTTCTTTGCAAAAACATTCTCTGTAAGATTGGATAAACTGCTTCAATTATCTTCCTTTATATCAGATTAGTCACAATCATTCTTCTTCTAAACCATTTTCTGCTTTAGAAGAAAGTAATATTGAGTAGTTTTTCTACAGAATTCCTTCCAGAGGTTGCTAAATAAACAATGTGGGAAGCGGGCCGCATGGGAATACCCATTTGCAGTTGCTGGTGTGAATATCACTTTCATGATTATGCAAATGTTAGATCTGCAGTCTAGTAAGTGTTCCTTTATGACAATATTTTTAATCACAAATAATGATTTATCATATTCAGATTTGAATTAAAAAAAATTAAGAACTGAGCCAAAAACAAGAAAAAAATGAAAATAAGACAGTTAAACTAACAAAATGAACCTATGGTCAGAAAGTTTAATAAGTACTGATAAGAAAAAGGAAAATGTCCACTTCTATTAGACTTGTGTTTCTTGAACCAAAGAAGGATTTAATTGTCGAACCAGGATTGTGGTTATAATGGTGTGAAGCATGCTGGTAACTGGTGGAATGATTTTAGCACATGGTTCATGTTGACCATCTGAAGCCTTGTTCCTGCTAAAGGATGTGGCAGCACACCTTGGAACGACACAGGCTATTCCGGTACATGCTGACACAAAATGTGCCAATCGGCATGGACCCAACAATCATGTGCAATTTGTTTAGTTGTCTAATATTTGTTCCCTAGTTAGACTGTGGTTGGCTTTGTTACCTGGTCATTTTGCTTGTAGTGCTAGTTTTATGCACTCAAGGCTCGTGACATTTTTGAGTCAAATTGGTTTTCTCTCATGGCTTGTGACAAAGACTGGTAGAAGATAGAACATGGTATTATTGTGAATCATTTTGCTTTGAGTAATCCCCACAAAGGCATATAACGGAAAAAGAAACTGAAAATAAGATCTGCAGTGGGAATTTGATTGTTGCAGTTGAATGCTCTCTGCATCTCAACCTTTTATATATGAAGTCTAGCTATAACTTGGTTTCTGTACATTGTTCATATTTGGTTGGAAGCAAGAGTTTGCTGCTGTTATTCAGTGTTCAAATATTATTTTCGTAACTTCAAAGTGACAGTAGTTTGTATCAATTCAGCTGATGTTTACATTTACACAGACAAATTTAAAATTTAGCTCAAACTTGAACCGAAGGCCATGCCTAGGTAAGTACAATAAAAGATTCCTAGTTCTATAATGATTAAAATGATTATATACAATCAACAAGGTTTGGATCATCATATTCAATTGCACACTCTGAGTTGCTCAAAATCAGGAAAATTCAAGTAGTTTAAAATAGTGAGCAAATCTTGATAAGTAATTTTGGTTCTTGTGTCGAAAAAATTGTTCAAGTATTTATAGGGTTTTGAAAAAAACACACAAGGAATCAACTGCCGGCTTGGGTATTTATAGGGTTTTGAAAAAAACACACAAGAAAGTAACTGCCAGCTTGGCCTCATATATCTTGGTTTCTTTTCCTCTCTTGTCTTCACATTAATTGATCTTTTATATTGTTCAAAGCATGGGTTTCTCTTTTTAATCCTTGAATATTTATGGCTTTCTTCTTTCTTTGTTCCTTCAATAAAATCAGGCCTTGTGGAGGAGATTATGTGGTTTGAGACTTTTCAATGACACCGAAAGCCACAAGTATCCAAATAACGTCATGCATCTTTCCATCCCTCGACAAAATCGATGAGTTTGAATACTTCTCCCTCATGTTCTTTTAATTTCCTTTGACTCGATTCATGATTTCTCCTTCAAGAGAATTGAGAAGGTTTCCTCTAGGATTTCTTTAGCTTCTTTCTCAAATTCTTTAGGGTTTCTTCAGACATTTTCTTATTCTTGTGGTGTTCTTTTAGTTACTCTTACCTTTTACCTTTCCCATCCCTCTCCTGTTTATATTAATCCTTTTGATCGAAAAATAATTAAATCTCAATTTCAATCAAAAGGAACTGTTTATTGATCATAAGGAACCGTACGAGCAGGAGAGAAGGATGGGAAAGGTAAGAGGATCTAAAAGAAAACCATAAGAATAAGAAAATGATTGAAGAAAACCTGAAGCATTTGAGAATGTAGCTAAAGAAATCCTTAGAGGAAGCTTTTTTGGCTTCTCTTGAAGAAGAAATTACCAATCGAGTCAAAGGAAATCAAAAGAACATGAGGGAGAAGTCCTCGAACACTGGTTTCACCAATTTCATTGAAGGATGGGAGGAGTGAAACATTGTTTGCTAGAATTGTGACTCTTGGAGTCATTGAAGAGTCCCAAACTTTAAGATCTCCTCCACATAATCTGATTCTGTTGAAGAAACAAAAAAATAAAGTCATAAAGATTCAATGATCGAGGAAAGAAACCCATGGTTTAAACAACATAAAAGAACAGTTAATGTGAAGAAAGGGAAGAGAAGAGAGGAAGAGAAACCAAGAAACGGTCATATGAGCCAAGCCGATAATTACTTTGAAAAAAAAAAGTACTTATAGGGTTACGAGATTTATTCTATTCATTACTCAAGCTAGCAGCTCATGCCTAAGCAATGTCAATCTTGTTTTACATGAAATGCAATTCCTTGGGAATCCACGATCTATTGAACCTGGTAAACTTCATTTGTGTTACATTTCTTAAATTTCTTGTTGGCATGAGCTGTTTGTATATAGTATTTTTATAGTCTTGTTCCTTGCTAAATATAGATGCCTTTTGAAATCCTTTTAGCTCTAACTCTAAGCATGAGTACTTGATCTTGATAAACCTACAGTGGTATCTAGTTGAAATCCTTTTTGCACATCCCAACTTGTTAATATATGTGATGGTTGATTGAGTTTTTACTATATTAGAATAATATGTATGCAGCAAAAGCAAGGACATTTGTCAGAGCTGTTTTCATCCAAATGCTGTCAGGTGAGGCTTCAACATATCCTAGAGACTCTGTAAGATCCTGTGTAAGTTGTGTGCTTATGATTTGTCATGATGCAGAGGATGAATGGGCATTCGACTTGCTTTACTCTGTAGCTTTCATGGTCATGGACAAGCAATGGCTAGAGAGAAATGCTTCTTACATGGAATTTAATGTTGGTATTTCTTCATTACGGTCTCATCTCTGCTTAACTCCATATTGGTTATTTTTTCTTTAATTTGAGAAATATATTTGTTGGTCCTTAGGAAGTTCTGAAGTCGACTCGTGCACAGCTGGAGAGGGAGCTTCTGATGGATGATGTAATGAGGATAGAAGACATGCCATCATATAACCTTCTTTTATGATTGCTTGTTAAAGACTTAAGATTTCTTGAAGTGTAAATTTAGCTTCCTTTCTTTTATCCACTTTCTTCACTGTTGCAAAATTTTTCTTTTTCTCGACAACTCAAGTGAAGAAGAAATTTTTACATTTCAAGAAATCAACTACTCTGGCAAATTTTTAGTTGACAATTCAGTTCCCCTCTAGAGGATTTGATTGTGGTTCTAGAGAGGGTATGCTTGGGAGCAAGCACACTCCAGTTTGTAGTAGTATGGTGAAAGTTTTCTCTCTGTAACAGGTTCAATGTGGTGCCTTGCAAAGGGTGACACCCAGCAACAGTACTGTGGTTTGTCTCTCCAAGGCCAAATTTTAGACATCACAGGTCTTTCAGTTTTTTTTTTCTCTTTTCATGGAAATGGTGATGTGGAGAAATAGGCTGTAACATCTCCTTTGGCTTCATGTTTGTGTTAGCTACCTATGGAATTTTGATGAGCTATATATATATATATATATATATATATATATATATATATATAAAAGGTTCGTTATACCGTATCGTACCGGAGTTTCGACTCGGGCTCGGTACGGGTGTACCGAACGATACATCCTAATGCACCGAGTAATTTTATATTTTTTATACTGTAGCAGTGCTACAGTATATCATTATAGTAGTGCTACAGTATATCACTGTAGCACTGTAGCGGTACCAGGTTGTCCGCGTATCGGTAACCTGTCGAATCGGTATGTATCGCCCATATCGAACGGTACACTTCGATAGGACAGACCTTATAATGCTGAGCAACTGAGCTTTCCATATTATTATGTGTGTTAGCAGTTAGTTAGTAATCAGATAATGGAGTTGTGATAAATGTGGATATCATCATGTTAAAATAGAGTAAATTGGACAAATAACTAATTGAAATTTATGAATCATAATTGCTGAATAAGATAATAAAAAAATACTCGGAACAAGAATAACATAATATTGTAGATAAAATTGATTTTGAAATATGGATACTTGTTAGTTGATGCCGTTGACCGCTGAGCACAGATCGGTATGCATGTCCATCCAAAAGATTTCAGACAGCAAGAATTGGATGTTAATATGCCCATGAGACAACAAGACATTCGCGTAACCAAATCTAGCTCAGATCTCATCTGATCCGGTCACCCTTTGGGGAGTCACAATAAGTGTAGGTCTCAATCACTGTCTAGCGACGAATAAATCCTTCAATTCGAAAGGATTCATATATCACGAAGCATACATTTTGTATATTTATATGGGCGAATTTTTTAAAAAAATTAAGATATTTTCTTTGAGGTGTTTTTTTTTTCATATTTCCCAAAGACGTCTTCTATTTCTCATCTGAATTATATATATATATATATATATATATATAATTCTTAAAAGATGTAAAAAAAAATTAGAGAAAACGTTTAACTCAGAATTCATATAATTCATAAGTAATCATATCACTAAATACTTGATAAATAATATAAATTATAAACATAGATTTTGTAAGCTCTGAATAATCGAATGACAGAATCCAAGGTAGTATATCGTGATCAAAAGTTTCTATACATACCTACATGATACTATTGCAGAACAAGACAGCAAACTAGTCCTAAATTTCACGCTCATCCAATCATATACCACCTAAGTAACTCCTTGGTGTTGTGTTGGCTAACACTCCGCACCACTTTATGGAGCTAGAAAATCCTTAAAATAACTACTTGGATGACATATTTCTAGAGAGTTTTACCTCTATGTGATGACTATACACAACTTATATTTATAAACCTAAAACGACTATAAAAGTCAACCAAAATGAGATTACTAAATCTACTATAAGTCCTTTATATATTATGTAAAGCATGAATAAAATTGAAAGATATGGATATACACAAGTATTACATCGAACACTCTATTTATAGCTTTGTTTGTAACATTCTTCCTCACTTATTCATTTGCAGATGTTGTATCTCCTCGCTTTTGCTGAATCTTCAATCTTCTGCTTCAATTATAATTTATCTCTTGGCTCCTAATTGCTCTCCACCACCATTATTGAGTAGTCGAATTTGATCCATCATGCTGCTTCAACTCGCCAATGATGATGCGGGGGCGATTGAGTTGTGCTAATTTTTGTTAGTTCCTATGAATCCTTCAAATACAGAAAATGACATTTCCTTATAATGTGCTAGTCTCTCAAATGTCTCACGCCACTTGAACTAGGTAAATGCCTGTTGGAGTTTTAACAAGTATTGTCCCACAAATTTTAAAATTCTTGGGGTTTTTTTTTGTAAAATTTACCTATCGATTCCTCTTCTACTTAGTTTTCACCTCTAAGTAGGTTGTCATTACTTTCATTTTTTATTAGTATTTTATTTAGAAATGAAACAAACAGTCTACTGTCTATTCTCAGTAACACCGATATTATTGGTGAGGATTTGATAATTGTTATCTTTTTCTAAGTTTTTTCAAAGAGTCTTTAAACATATACAGAGTTCATTTGCTAAATAAATAAGAGAACTAAGATATTCGGTTTTGTCCAATCTCTTAACGGTTAAGAAGGCAAAGGTTACTTGACTTCGCTCGCCTCCTCGAGAGTTATATTTCATGTATTGAGTCGGTTACTAGCCTTCGTCTGATCTTTGCTCACACTTTCAAAGTACTTAAAGTGTTTGCACTCCTTATGTTGAGTTACATATTCTGATTCACCTTCTTACTACTATTGAACTCTTATGTCTCTCATCTATTGAAATACGAATTAATAACCACACAAATGATCCCTTTTTAGCATATCATTTGATTTAGGGTAAGGATATGTTTCAGAATATATTTAAAATATGCATTGAGCACCTAATGCATATTTTAAATATAAATTAATATTTGATAATTTTTTTAAATTATGTTTGATCCGAAAGTTGTGTCGCAAATGTTCAATGCTAATAATTTTTAAAATTTTTCGTAGGATCGTATGATATTCTCTAAAATCACAAGATTACTACTATATAATAGAAATCATGATCCTCATTTTCTCTCCCTTTCTCTCGATTTATATCCATCTTAATACAATAACATGACTTATGTCTTCTAAAAGATAAAATTTTATTTATTTATTTTTAAAAATTATTTAATATTTATTTATGTGATTATATTTCTTATTTACTATATATCTAGGTCATATGAAATTTTTTATAAGATTATATATATATTCATTTATTTATTTTATTTATTTACTTACTAATATATATATGAATAAATATTAAAAATTAAAAGGACAAATTTATCATATAATATATAATAAAATTTTGAAATATAATTTTACTAAACACCACATACGTCAATCTAAATTTAAAATTTAGTTTACATCTAGTGTTTATCAAACACTCAATAAATAAATAGCCAAATGTGATGACTTTGAATTCCATTAATTGTAAATAAATGTATTATTGATCACGCAATCAAGATAGATGGTGACTAAATAATCTAATTTGGGTTTGAGACATAAACGAAATCCAAGTTGACGATGCAAGTCAATAATAATAATTATATATATATATATATATATATATAGCATAAGTATTTATTTATTACATATGGTATTTATAACATAAGTATATTATTTATTGCATAACCACCAAACAACATGATGTGATGTGAGGAGTAAGTCTGAAGCTTAACTTAAAGAAAGAACCCAATATATTAATTAATTTGTAATTGCCTGTTCTCCTTAATTTCATTTAATCTCCCTTATAAACACAGGCTTGATTGGGTCTAATAAGCAATATATTTAATTGAATTGAATTGAATTGAATTGCTGCAGGAAGAATAAGGAACGCCAGTTGTGCAAATAGTTCCACATTTTTATATGATTTTTGGATTTATGTGCATGGAAAAAAGAAATTAAGTGATTTGATATATTTTTTTTTTGTTTTTTATCTCTTTGAAATTAAAAAGGAAAAAAAGCGAATACTTTTCGCCTGCTGTACAACAAATGGAAAACTCGAATTTTTTATGTTCTCCCTCTATCTCTCTCTCTCTCTCTCTCTCTCTCCCCCGTTTAATTCATCATCTCTGCGCCGCCCGCCGCATCGAGCCACCGCTCCATGGGAGCGCACTCCGCCTTGTGCGCCAGCTTCCAGTGCAGCGCCTGGCACGCCCTCGAGCAGTAGTTGACGACGCCGCACACGGAGCAGCGACGGAACTCGTGCCGCCTGGTCTCCGCCCTTCCGCACCCGCCGTGGGAGCAGAAGCGGAGACCCTCCTCCTCTCCCGGCCCGCTCTCGCCGGCGCCGCCGCCCTTCGACGCGAACCACTCCACCATGAACCGGTTGGCCGGGTGCGCCTCCGGGGCTGGTACGTTGCAGCCGAAGTCGCTCAGCAGGGAGCAGCCGGAGGCCAGGCCGTCGCGGTGGTGGTGCTGCCAGGCGGCGGCGGCGGCGGCTGCGGCGTTGGGGGAGGAGGGGTTGAGGACCGCAGCAAGCTCCCGGGCGTTGGCCTGGATGAGGAAGCGGCGGCCTTCCGCGACGTTGCGCCGGACGCCGTATCCGTCCTGGAGACAGTGGCCGAGCTCCCGAAGCGCGTCGACGTGGCCGAGGACGGCCGCGCGGGCGCACAGCGCCACCCCCGCGCCAAGGTCCTTGTCGCGCTTGGACCCTCCGCTGCCGTTGAACTGTATAACCGCCAGCGAGTACAGCGCCGCCGCGTGGGACCCCATCGCCGCCCGCGCCATCAGCGCCGCCCCGCTCCCTCGGCTCTCCAGGCAGTAGAACCGGATCTGCAGAACCCAACCGCACAACACAAATCAATCAACTCTTCCTCCTCCAAAATCCTTCCTTTTCCGCCGAGAACCAAAAACAGCAGAGACGCCTCCTCCTACCATGCCCAGCACGTAACAAGCTTCGAGATTTCCGGCGTCGGCGCACTGCTTCAAGAACCCGTGCGCCGATTCCGTCCATTTCCTGGCTCCGACCGCAAGCGATTTCACCGACGCCGTGGCGAGAACCAGCGGACTCGATCCCAACCCGTTCAGCCTCTTACACCTACAATCGTTCCAACAAAAAGATCACATCTTTACCGTAGAATTAGAATCAACCGAGACACCGCAGGAGGAACAGAAGAAACGCAGTACGTTATCCGGACGCTGGCGAGATCCGACGGAGACGCGGCTGAGGCGCTCAGCTTGGAGAGGATGGAGACGACGAGGTCATCCGGGAGGGTATCGAACAAGTCAGGCCACTCTCGCCTTCCAACTCGGTGGAGCCTCCGCGTCCTCTTCCTGGCCCTACCGGCCTGCTCCTCGTCTACCGCCCTCCACTGGGCCTCCCACTGCGGCATCCCGGGGTAGCAGAGCCCTCTTCTCGTCCTCATATCTCCAGCAGCCCGTAACCCGTTCGCCCGTGTGCCCATGGCGGAGGAAGTCTCAGGGGCGGAGGAGGAGGAGAGAGAGAGAGAGAGTTGCTTCCTTTTATACACGGAGATGACTATATCTGGAAACCTCCCGATATGTAATGACTCTTCTGCCCTCGCGAAACGGTGGGATTCGCCCGTTAACGCAGGTCAAACGGGGGTTGACGGTTCGCTCTCCGTCGCGTCACCCCAAAGGCTCTCACAGCTTCCCATGCACACCATCCCTTATTATAACGCAACACGTTCCTTGGCCGGTCTCAGGTCAAGCAGTCTGTGAGAGTGAGTCAGTGAGAGAGAGAGAGAGAGAGAGAGAGAGAGAGAGAGGGATAGGTGTTTGGCCATGGGAGGAAGAGGTGGTTAATAACTTCTGGCTTTGGCAAAGTAAACACGGTTAGGAGTTAACCGCAGCTGGATTAACAGGAAATCGAAACGGCCTGCACAAACTTAGCCTCAGGTGAGGGAGGAGGAGGGGAAAGGTCAACCTTCCAATTCAAAGAACATCACAAGAAGGAAGAAGAAGGAAGGAAGAAGAAGGAACGATAGATAGGAAGGAAGCATGTGGTGGGGGATTTGGGTTCGAATGTTCTCCTCGGAAGATGAGATAAATCTATATCAAATAATTATCGATCGATCAGTAATCAAAGTCATTAAATATACCACCAAAGTAACTCATCGTTGACCTAACTTGAGGTTGCTTTACTCGGAAGAAGAGGAGATGAAGGTTACGTTGTCATCGATGCCATCTACTACATATATTTTTTTGTATGTTCCTACTCAACTTGAGATAGATATATGGATTTAAAGGATAAGATCACTTCTACTAATGGGTTGCGTGGATTCCGACATGAATTATGGATGGTGGCAATTCTCAATAAACTCTATTAATTCACACACATATATGAATTAATAGAGTTTAGGGTTACAAAGTATTATGGATTACAGCTTTTGATGAGTTCATAAACATTTGTTTTCTTCTTTCTTTTGCTTGAGTTTCACAAGTTGAAGTCGATTGTTCCTTAGAACGTTTTGTTTGCTTTTGTTAGGTGGATTAAGCAGCATCAAATATAATAATCCGATGTTAAACGTGATGATCAACACACACGTATATATATATATATATATGTATATATATAAGAGAGGCATGTGAGACACATGCTCCCACTCTTACGGCCAATAACGGGGCATTTGACCTTGGCAACATTAATGTATAAGAGGAAGTAAGCCAGCCGAGAGATTACTTTTGTGTGTCTTAGAAGTTGCAACCTACACTCCAACAAGTAATCAACAGTTTACTCTTCATTGAATAAGGCTAATGGTTTGATGATACTGAATGGAATCGAAATCGAATTATATCGATTTGATTCTAATTTAATCCTAAATCGATTAGAAAAATTAACAACAATAATAATAATAATAATAATAATAATAATTTAAAAAATAAAAATTAAAAATTAAAAATAGATAGATTCCATGCCACCTCAGTACTACCAGCTTCTTCTACCTGAGTGCATGGACGTGATCTACTACTACTACTACTCTTTCTTCTTTGTCTACGACCTACGTATAGTTAGGTTACTATTAGTTTAATGATCAGTGAATAGAAGGAAAGAACTCAATATATTATTTTCTTTCTGATTGTACTCATTCCCTAAGGATAAATAAAGAAAAGTTGGGAAGCATAAAATAGTCAACACATCCGAAAGCTTTTATGTTCCTTGTCGATATGGAGAAAGGAAAAAATGGAATGGGTTGGAATGTTTTGATGGTTTGATCAATTTAAGCTTTTGAGTAGCCAAGATTACACATAAACTAAATAAGAAGAATTTAGGACAAAGAATGTAACTTTGCATGAGATCTTTGTGTCTTATCGAGCGGGGCAAAATGGTATTATTCGAACTACTTGATTTGGATCGTTCATTGTTCCTTTTACGGATCATAGAATTGGGTGCAATCCTAAATGTCGAGTGGAGGATGTCCTGAGTATTGATTGAAGCTATACAGCTTGAGAATCCATGAATCCAAGTCATGGATGAATACTTTTTTCTTTACCTTCTCTTGGCGATACTAAAATTGAGCCGAAGGATTACTCGATATTTTAAAATTTTATTATAAATTTATGATATTTTTATATAAAAAATAATATATTTTTTAATATGTCATGTGTAACTCAAGCGTAACGATTAATCTAAATAATCTATAAGGAGGAGACGAAGGAGGGGAGAGAGGGAGCGGTGAAGGAGTAAAAGAAAAAAAAATGGTGAAGAATGAGAGGGTGAGAGAGAAGAGGAGGGAAACGAAGAGTAAATGAATGTAAAAAAGAAAGCCAAGGGGCAAGGACAGAGGCGACAAAGTGAGAATAGGAGGCGACGATAGAGGTGGAGTGAGAAGAGGATGTGAGGAGGGAGAGGAGGTAACTAAAAAAGAGAGTGAAGAGGAAGACAATGAAACAACGAAGGAGGAGGCGATGCAATGAGAGCAGGTGGAGTGAAAGTGGAGGAGATTAGGGATAATTTGAAAAAAATCAATTGATAATATAGGGCTCAACTAAATTAAATTGAATAGTTAGGGTTAAACTAAAGTGGTTTGGTTCAATTCAGTTCTAAAAAATCAAGTCAAACATATATAAAAAAATAATAATCATCATTTGGTTATAATTTTATTAAAGATATTTTAATCAAAATAAAAAAAATGCCTCTAGTAAAAATTAAACATGGGTACCAATTGGTAAAAACTCATTCATAAAGGGTAATGCTCTCTGACTACACTTGCAATGAGCGCCCAACGGGTTAATCTTGATATCCTTTAATTGTTTACATGAATCAACTCGATTCATGTAAACAATTAAAGATATAAAGATTTAGATTGAGTTGATTTAACTATGTTGTAGATAAATAAATTAAAGAAAAGTTGCAATCTGACACGACTATAAAAATGATTGGATACATTATTCGATATCAATGTCAGATTTTAGATTGGATTTCAGGTCAGATTCCACATCATGTCTAAATTAAATCTCACTAAAAGTACCCAATTTCATTTGTCAAAAGAACATGTCCATGTCCATGTCACTTGGGACTGAAGGTTTAGAATCCAAGACTTAGATTCTCTGTACCACATGTCAGAAGGTAAAAACCACAGGAATCTATCATCGTATTTTTCTAAAATAAGCCGACTCCCACCATCAAACAGCTGCCTTCCATCTCACACCCATTCAATCAATTGTTACTAAAAAGATTCCACCTTCAAGAATGGTGTCAAAAGACCTATCCATCCAAGAATCTGATGCTCATGGTAAAATAAAAGGAGAATCTATGTCGCTTTGACGGCTTCTCATGGTAAAATTTATGCTAATGATCAGTGTCTGTGCTACGATAACTGCATTGGCATTATATATATATATACATATACATATATATATACATATATATATATACATATATATATATACATATATATATATATAAAGAACCCGTATAGGCGTTTCTTCAAACATGTGACGCATGGACAGAACCATAAAACAGTCCCGCCTAGGCATTTCCCCGAGCACATGGCGCTCGAGAAGAAAGATCACAAGTGCTCCAAATCCGTCCATGGAATAAGCTAACCCCTATGCATATGATAATAAGCAAACAGCTGAGAGATGGGATACCTTCAGAAATCCTCATCAAGCTTGAAGACATGGATGGCTCCGGCCCCGTTCAAGCTCGACATCACGGAAGCCTTCTGGTACTCGCCTACCCTCTTCTCGAAGAAGTTGGCCTTACCCTGCAGCGAGATGAGCTCCATCCAGTCGAAGGGGTTGGCCGCCCGGTACATCTTGCCGTGGCCCAGCGCCCCGAGCAGGCGGTCGGCCACGAACTCGATGTACTGGCTCATGAGATCAACGTTCATCCCGACGAGAGCGACAGGGAGTGCGTCGCAGACGAACTCCCGTTCGATGTCAACAGCGTCCGCAACGATTGCCCGGACCGCTTCCTCGGACAGCTTGTTGCGGAGGAGGCTGTAGAGGAGGCAGGCGAAGTCGCAGTGGAGGCCCTCGTCGCGGGAGATGAGTTCGTTGGAGAAGGTGAGGCCGGGCATGAGGCCGCGTTTCTTGAGCCAGAAGATAGCGCAGAAGGAGCCGGAGAAGAAGATGCCCTCGACGCAGGCGAAGGCAACGAGGCGCTCGGCGAAGGAGCCGGAGGAATCGATCCAGCGAAGGGCCCAGTCGGCCTTTCGGGCGACGGCGGGGACGGTATCGATGGCGTGGAAGAGGCGATACTTGTCGTCGGGGTCCTTGACGTAGGTGTCGAGGAGGAGGGAGTACATCTCGGAGTGGATGTTCTCGATGGCGATCTGGAACCCGTAGAAGGCGCGGGCCTCGGGGAGCTGGACGTCGCGCATGAAGCGCGCGGCGAGGTTCTCGACGACGATGCCATCGGAGGCGGCGAAGAAGGCGAGGACGTGGGAGACAAAGCGGCGCTCGTCGGGGGTGAGACGGTGTTGCCAGTGGGAGAGGTCCGGCGACAGGTCCACCTCCTCCGCCGTCCAGAACGAGGCCACCGCCTTCTTGTAGAACTCCCAGATGGAGGGGTAGGTGATAGGGAACATGCAGAAACGGTCCGGGTTCTCCGCCAGCAACGGCTCGGACTCCTCCATTCCTCCTCTTCCTCTTCCCTCCTGGGCTGATGGCGGCGGCGCCATCATCGGCCGACAAAGGGAAAAAAGGGCAAGGTGGTTTAAATTTGGGGGCTTTCGGCTTGCAACGGGAGAGGCAAGGGTTGCGTGGGGCCAGCGGACGGTGAGGTTACCTCATAGTGATTGCACGGGAAGACGAGACGGCGGCACTTTCCTAAGCGGAGAGAAAAAGGTAAAAGGGAAATTATCTCTCTTACCCCTATTCGACGTGACCCGCACGATCCGAATTCGTCGTTGTATGTGAGAGCACTGGGCCCCACCTCCTCATACAGGGGTCTGGTACGACAGGGAAGCGGTGTGAGGAGTGCCACGTGGGGCCATGACTGTGGTGGTACAGGAGTGGGCGAAGCGGTGTGGGGTTTGACGTAAAGATGGACGGTGGGGAACGAAAAATAGGCAGAGACACTTTCCAACACTGTTTCCGTCACAGTGAACGCACGCACCTGACTCGTGATTGGTGGAAGATTGGTGGGTCCCATAATAATCACAGTACTGGAACTGTAGGTTTGAGGTATTACGTGGACGCGTATTACCACCAAAATTACTTCCTTCTTTTTCCTCCACGTATTAATTTTGGCCGTCCGAACACAAGTGGTAAAGGATATCAATGGCTGAGGAATTCTGGGACGTGTCTTCCAATTTAAGATGATAATACTGAGAAATTATATGGCAGGATTTTACTATAAATATTAAAAAATATATATCAGCTAGCTCAAATTGTAATCTGAGTATTGTAGATGTTAGCTCCTTTGAAAGGTTTATAGTGCTTCAAAGAGTGTTATGCTTCATGTTTGTATCAGAGATGAGGCAGATGATGTGCAAGAGTGCCCTACTCTCTGCTTATCAACTTTTGTGGTTGATTTTAAGCTGCATTGCCAATACCTACATCACCATAAAAATTATTATGAAATGAACTGTCACAGTCAATAATAGCATTACACTGAACAAGATTGATATTAGAATTCATGTTTCTTAAATTGATTTCCTTATACTCTTTGATATAAAAAGTAATCAGTGTCATTTTTCTCCGTATAGATAACGGATTGATCTTGTGATTACGATGAATAAAATAGAATTTTGAGTTTCAGGGTGAAGTGGAGACAAGAAAGGCGATGAGAAAATGAGACTACACGGGTCATAGTAGTTTTAAATTGGGTCTAATAGTTGAAAATTAGGTTTTTAACCTCAGGAATATTGTCCTAGTGAGATTGAAATCGAAAATTTTGTGAAGAGCTTTTTGAAACAAATTTTGATTAACATCAACAAGAAGTGGAGCATAATTAGAAGTAACTTTATCGAGATAGACCATAAATTTTGAAAAGGCATGGATCGAGATAGAATAGCATAGGCTTTGTTCATATAGGTAGAGATCCGAGAGTTGTCAAATATTTTATTGGTCCAAGTGTACGAAGGTCATTTGAAACCCAAGTCAATGGGTTCAAAATTGTAAAGAAAATCATAAAAAATTAAAACTAAATTATTTAAACAAAAAGATCAATCTTTAATTTTTTTGTTAGACCAAAAATAACATTAAAGTCCCCATAAATCATCCATGGGAAGTCATAAAATTTGAGTTTAAAGAGTCACCTCCAAAATAAATTTCGGAAAGAAGTCGATGCTCACATAAATTGAAGAGATAATCCAAAGAAACGTACTAGTTTCTTAAGCAACAATAGTGATAGACTAATAATTCTTACATATGGGGGGAATGGAGGGGGTGGGGACCAAGAAGAAGAGGGCACTTTGGATGCACTAATGAGCGCTTATAATAGGGCAATGTTACGATTGCCTTAACTATCTAAAAGAAACATGAGCTAAAGTTTTTTTTTTTAAATTGAGCATTTTGTGCAATATCCAATCATTACGATCTCGAGCCTTGACCCTTCTAAAAAAGACTTGCCTATGTACTGCGGTTAGCTTTCGTTACCTATCGAGGATGAAGATAAGAGGCTGCAGCTTGAGGAGATTTCATTCTAGGGGCTTGCGCTTATGGGGGTGATCGTTGATGTACTTGAGGATCCAAGGTTGGGGGAATGGAGGGGGTGGGGACCAAGGAGAAGGGGGCACTTTGGATGTTTTCATGAGCACTTACAATAGGGCAATGTTACGATTGCCTTAGCTATCTAAAAGAAATATGAGCTAAAAGTTTTTTTTTTTAAATTGATCTATAGTATTTAGATGTGTCAATTGTACCTACTAGTATCAGTCCTTACAGGGATCTACCCCTAATTAGACGATGATGAAGGCGAGAATATGATATATTTTTTTATTATCCATGTGATTATGGGACAAGGATGATTAGAGCACTTTCTACCTCCTCTTTATAATTGGACTCATCTCATTAATATTTGAGTTGAGATATTGGACAGATCAATCGTCTACCTAATTTAAATCAGACTAGATTGAGTCTTGATTCAGTTGATTATGAATCAATTATAAGTCAACTAGTTTGAATTAATCAGATAATATAATATCAATAAATATTATTATAACATGCATCCATCATACTTTTTCTTCCGGCTTTTTCTCGTCTCTCGTCATCAATAGTCTTCTGAAGCACCATAACCTAATCTAATGACGACTTGTTTGATTTCATGTTGATAGCCAGATTATATATGATGTGCATCGTGTGCGTTGGGTGATACTTGTTAATAGAGTTACATGAATTATTGTCCCAAAAAAGAGAAAGAGGACATCCACCCCACGCACACTACTCTTTTGCTGGGGAAGGGACAAGCATGGCTGAGAGCATCAGCCAAAAAGCCGAGACAGATGGTGGGCTGCCCTCTCCTAACACATTCTTCTTCAACACCAGCACTGTCCACTATTTCCATCGCATAACATCAGACACAATGAACTTAACCCGGACCTTCAAAAGAACCAATCTGGAAGAGGAGAAGCTACCATATCAACTGGGCATAAACGATCTAGCCGGATGGATAATATGCCAAAGCAACACACACAAGAATTGAACTTGACGAAGATTTCAAGATGCAAAGCCAAGCCCTACCAGCATGGCCATGCATGCTGCCAAAGTTGGCTAGTGGGAAGTAAGTGTATTTACAAGCACTCAGACCTACTCATGAAGCCATAATCCACGACGTCTCTCTCTCTCTCTCTCTCTCTCTCTCTGGTTCCATGGAAGAGAATGACCGAAGATAACTGCGGCTACTACTACATAGAGGAAGACGTCTACCTCATTCCCATGACTCTTTTGCTGGGGAAGGGACAAGCATGGTTGAGAGCATCAGCCAAAAAGCCGAGACAGATGGTGGGCTGCCCTCTCCTAACACATTCTTCTTCAACACCAGCAGCGTCCACTATTTCCATCGCATAACATCAGACACAATGAACTTAACCCGGACCTTCAAAAGAACCAATCTGGAAGAGGAGAAGCTACCATATCAACTGGCCATAAAGGATCTAGCCGGATGGATAATATGCCAAAGCAACACACACAAGAATTGAACTTGACGAAGATTTCAAGATGCAAAGCCAAGCCCTACCAGCATGGCCATGCATGCTGCCAAAGTTGGCTAGTGGGAAGTAAGTGTATTTACAAGCACTCAGACCTACTCATGAAGCCATAATCCACGACGTCTCTCTCTCTCTCTCTCTCTCTCTCTGGTTCCATGGAAGAGAATGACCGAAGATAACTGCGGCTACTACTACATACCTTTGAGTCACCCGTATCCTTGGTGGGAGCTGATCCCGCTCACCATCACCTGCTCGACCTTAATCTGTCTCTGAGTGTCAACAGGAGGAACCCAACGACTATCCCAGAAACATGCAACTATTGAAGCAGCAAACCGGCGAGCAGATCCGACTTGCGGCCATGGAGAAGGCTTACGCTGAGAAGATAAGGGAGCTGACGAGGACGGAGCTGGAATCGTCAAAGAACGAGTTTGCGTGAGCTAGGCTAGGCTGGTCCGGGAGCGACCCAGAGAAGAGGTGGAGAAAGCAGAAAGGATGAGGGAGAAGGCCACCAGAAAGATCAACGCTGCTTGCTCAGATATCACTTGCTGTAGGTGTCAGCTGCAAGCTCTCGTCGAGAGCTGCAGAGTTCTCAAGCTTTAATTGGTTTAACCAAACCAAGTTAATCATAAGTTTGGGTCTGCAATCAATCCGGTCCGAACTCGAACCGAACCGGGTTTAGTCAAGCTCGGGGCACAAGTAATTTAACCTCGGGCCACCGTGAGCCACTCGTTAGCTTTCGATTTCAAGTAGTAGACGTCTTGTGGAGCGGGACGACTACCGGGGAAGAAAGAGTGAGCGGAGAGAGACGTGGGCGAAGAAAGAGATCAGCCATGATGTGCAGAAGCGTTGTGATGCGCTCGATGCTGTTATCGGAGCAGCCATGGCGACCCTCCTGCCGCCCGATCCTCGGCGCTTTCCATTCGGTCGCTACTCCTCTTGTCCGGCCTCGAGTTAGGGCTCCGTTCGTAGCCGCTCCTCTTCGGTGCTCCCACGGCGACGCCCAGACGCCGGCCTTCCGTTCGTCCTCTCCTCAGGACGACCAGGGCCCTCCCCAGGAAGCTGTCCTCAAGGCCATCTCCGGTGAGTCCCTGAAAGTTCCCAATCTGTTGTCGGTAGCTTTGTGATTTGTGGCTGATCCGTATAATTGCTCCTAATTGGATCCCTCTTAGGATTCCTTTTTTTTCTTATCACGCTTTGTCCATATGAGGCGTCGGAAGAGAGTTCGAACGTATTGGGAAGGGGAAGAAGGAATGAATTTTTGAAAGAGTGAGTAGAGTATCTGGGAACTTATTTGTGCTTCTGTTTGATGAAATGATTGCGGGGACACACCAATTTTGCCATGGAAACACTTGTTGGATTTTTATGTGGGATCATTGCTATCTGTGATTTTGTATATTTTGAAGCTGCAGGTGATATATGATTGAAAGTAGATTCAGCATATTAGGCAACCAGTTCATGTTGGGTTCATTGGGTTATCTTATAGTCTTCTACAACAACAACAATAAAGCCGTTTGAACCTTTTGCTATAGGTATAAAATCATATGTTTAATTAAGTTTAGAGTTCTTAACTTTCTAAGTCTTCCTTTTATCTCTTCTTGTACCATCAACATTAATGATTTCATCTCTTCTAACTACAGTATCTTGAGGTCTCCTAAACACATGCCTTTATCATCTTAAACGATTTTCTCTCATTTTATCCTTTGTCGAAGGGATAGATAGTTATTCACGAATAAATGTATTTCTTTTCTCATCTATCCTAGTAACTCCACACATCCATCTCAATATTCTCATCTCGGCTACACAAAATTTTTGTATATGTTGTTTCTTAATTGTCTAACACTCAGATCTATAAAGCATTGTTGGTCTCACAACTATTTTATAATTTTTTTCTTTTAATCTCAAAGATATCTGATGATTACACAAGATTCCTATTTTTTCTCTATAAATAATATCTTTATCGATTTTTCTATTTTGTCGAATAATTGATCCAAGATATCTAAAATTTTACTTAAAAGGAACTTTTGTCTATCCAATTTAACTATATTCTTCTATCTATTCCTAGAATCCCTAAAATTACATCTTAACTAGATTCTAAGGTTTGCCTTCATAGCTTAAAGTTTATAATTAATTCCACTTAGACTTTCATCAACTAAGATGGTATTATCAGTAAATAACATACACCAGGGAGATATATCATGTAAGTGACTAGTAAGTTCATTCAGTATCAATGTGAAAAGATAGGGACTTAATGCGGATCCTTGATGTAATCCTTTTATAATAGGAAACTCACCAGGCATACTCCATATATTCTAATACTAGTAGCTACATTGCCATGCATATCTTTAATAATATCAATATAATTAGTGGATACATCATTTTTTTTTGTAAAATCCATCATAATAAATCTCTAGAAGCCTTAACATAGGCTTTCTCTAGGTCAATAAAAACTATATTCAAATCTTTCTTTTTCTCTTTATATTTTTCATTAATTGTCTTAATAAATAAATAGTTTCTATCGGTGATCTTTCAGGCATAAAACTAAATTGATTTTTAGATATATTTGTTTTATGCCTTATCCTACTTTTGATAACTCTTTCCCAAAGTTTCATAGCATGACTTATGATTTTAATTCCTCTATAATTTGAATAATTTTGTATGTCATCCTTATTTTTGTAAATTGACACTTAAAAAATCTTTCTCCATTTATCAGACATCCTTTCGAATCACCTGATGCGTCTTTTACTTCACTAGCTCTAATTTTACTAACAAATCTATGATTATTAAATCTGTCACTATTATTTATTGTTAAATACAAGTCCTATATGGAATATTCATGAAATAATTTATAAAAATAAATTTTTTATCTTTCCTTAACCTTGTTATTGTTAACAAGTATTCTTTTATCTTTGGTTTTAATGGGTCTAATATTATCCAAATCCTTATACTTTTTTTTCTTTAGCTTTAGCAATTTGATATATATCTTTTTCACCATCTTTAGTACTTAATTTATTATAAAAAATATCATAAACTTTATATCTTGTCATACTAATCATGTTTTAGCCTCTTTTTTTAGATTATTTATATCTTTTACACTTTTTCTCATTTTTATAATTTTGTCAATCTTTAAAATATGATCTTTTATTAAAAATTACTTTTTGAATTTTCTCGCACCACCATCAACTCTCTCTTAAGGTTACATCTCTATCTTTAGTTTTACCAAGAATTTCTTTTGTTAAGCTCTTAATTTTATTAGCCATGGTAGTCCAAATAATATTAATATTATACTCATTCCAAGTTGCCTCTCATTTCGTCATATTCTTAAAAGTGTTTACATTATCATCTTTAAAATTTTACTATCTAATCCTAGTAAATTTTTTTACTATCTTTTGCTTCTTTTATTTTTTGTAATAAATATCTACTGCCATCAATCTATGTTAATTCGTCAAACTTTCGCCAGGTATAACTTTACAATTCTTACAAATAACTTTGTCTACCTTTTTAATGAGAAAGAGTTTATTTGACTATAATTGTGACCACTCTTAAAAGTAATCAAATGTTAATCTCTAAGTGAGTATTTACAATTATAAGACCATATGAAGTTGCAAAATTCAAAATCATACTATCATCTTTATTTCTCTCTTCATAACCAAAGCCCTCATGCACCCATTTATATTTATTATATGTTTTCCCTACATGGCTATTCAAATTTTCTTTAATTATAAGTTTTTCGGTTATAGGCATTCTTTGAATGATGTTATCTAAGTTTTCCCAAAGATCTCTTTTAGTTTAATCAACCAATCCGACTTGAGGGGTATAAGCACTAATGACATTCAAAAAATCTTGTTCTTTCACAAATTATAGAACTATAATTCTATCTTCAAATCTTTTTACATCTACAACATTATTCTTAAGATCCTTATCAACAACAATTTATTCATCATTTCTGTGTTTAACTTTTTCAGTATATTAAATTTTCAATCTAGTATTGTCAATCACTCTAGTTTTTTTGCTACCCACTTAGTCTCTTATAAGCAAGTAATATTTATTATTCTTCTAATCATAGTGCCTATCAATTCTAATCCCTTCCCTAAAGGTGTTCCAAGTGACGATCTAGCTCTATACTGAAATTGGTTAAGATTCATATTAATGAGATCTGACATAATTTTATGTTGGTTGTCAGTGACCTAACGCAACCCTGCACTTTTTTCATCTGGCTTGGGACCAGCATTGGTGGTGTTTGGGTTATCTTCTAGTCTAATTTAGCTTTTTCATTTTTATTTTAATTTTAATTTGGGGAGAGGAGGCAACGTGTTGAAGGAATTCAAGGGTTAGTAATAACAGGAAAGAGAATAATAACAATAACCTCAACCAAAGAACAGAGACCTACGCTTTTGAGGTAAAAAAAAAGGCATGAAAAAATATCATAAATTGGGAAAGCCCTATCTTATCCTCTAGTAATCAGTGGATAAGTATGGTAGCTGGATGTAAATTATGAAGTCATATTCGTTCAAAATAATTACAGATATGAATTGGATACAGATCAGATATATGTTTATTTTGGGTACATATTGGATGCTGGACTGCTTTTGGATATGTTTTATATTTTGGGTGGGTACAGATACAATAAGATTCAAAATGGATTTAGACTAGTAGAAATATTGGTGAAATTGGATACAAATAATATACAAAAGAAGTCATGCATTTGATGTATTTTTGAAATACATTATGCAATCATTTCGATGTATTTCCAAAAGATGTTAGTAGATTCATTTATTTTGACTGTTTGGTTTCATTCTTTTTCCGTTATTTGTCAATTTAAAGCATCAGATACTGTTCTTTCTGATGCTTTGTTTAACCCCCACCTTTTAATTGATGTTGGCACTGAATCCAGAAGTATCAAAGTCTGAAGGAAGGGTTGCACAAACCACAAATGTTGTTATTGGTGGTACAGTGATGGATGATTCTACTGATGAATGGCTTGTTTTAGATAAGAAGGTACAATTTTGTTACAACACTCTGCCCTATTCTTTTCCCCACTTCACCTTAATTTAAACTATTTTAAAGTCCATTGTGCAAAATTAATTGTTTTTGTACCTGTCACTATTGTTGAATTCATTTAATTATTTTTTTATGACAGCAACAGCACGATATAAGTTCAAACTTCTTTATCGCCTTTTAATTATAGTACATTTATAAGCATCTAGGCTTTAGTTTATTTTATTCCTTTGTTACTCTACGACATTTATATTTGAACTAGACATCTGGCTGGTTATCCCATATGATTGAAAGATCATTTACTGGAGGAGTTATATATGAGTCCCTCGTACCCTCATGCTCTCTTAATACAAAATCCACTCAAGGCAAATGTGTACTTATGCTAATCCATTGATAGGAACATGGTTATAGTGCATAATTGTCCCGATTTGTGTCAGCTTCTAATACTACATGGATACTCAAATTGTTAAAGTACTCAGATCTGCAACCAACCTTTTCAGTGTCATTATAGATTAAAAGATGAACTGACTTTATGAACATTTCCTTTTGTTCATGTTGTGAGCTTATCCAATTTTTAGTTAAGTGGTCTAGTTGATTCATTTTGGAACCTTATTTAAATTAGTGGTTCAGAGGCTTTTTTATCATTTTATCAGCATGCTGACATTTTACTTGTGCAATATGGTAAACTTCCTTGATGCTTCTTCACCTTTTCTACCAATTGATTAAACAAAAAAAAACTAGAGGGAAGAAAAAATAATTCTTTCTATTATGTGGAGTTTTCAGAATGCAAGTCTATTCATCAATTTATCTGTTTTTCAGGTTAATTCATACCCCACGGACAGACGGTTTACCGCAATAGGAACTGGGGGTGATGAATTTGTCCAATCAATGGTTGTTGCTGTTGAATCTGTGATCCAAGAACCAATTCCAAAGGTTTGTGTGTTACTGTTCTGAAAAAAATAAACCATTCATCAATGTAGTCAAATAATTGTTAGGATTGCAAAGTTTTACTGGTTTATATGTATTGTGCAAGGCAAGATTTTATAGTCAGTAACTTTTCTTGCAACTTTTTAAGAAGCCAACCTAAATGATAATGGTATTAAGGCATGAAAGACAAGTGTTGCATTACTACTAATAAAGCAAGACTGAGAAGTGAATAAATTGAGCTTAAACATGCGATTCCCTTGAACTAAAGATTGATTCTTCGGTTTCTTCTTGCTGTCTTGTAACTGTATCATTATCATTTCATGGGCTTGGTATGACACTCTGCAATACTGAAACTATACAGTTGCACTTGCAGTCAATCTGCTGTTGGTTTAACTTTTTATTTTTTATGTACATCCTAGATCTCCTACATTTTGGCGTTTATAATGAAGATGGTTTTGATTGTATAGTTTAACTTGGAGGAATTCAGAAAGGTAGTAAGCAGACTGCAGACCTAGAGTGGGCAATACATGGTTTTATAAGACGCCAGGAAAATTTTGGAAGAACACGATATTCATGTATAACCTTATGATGCTTTTCTAGACTTTAGATACCTCAGGAGTTCTTTTCTGCCATTTACCAACAGGATCATTTCTATTTTTACATTATTTATTTATTATTGTTAAGTCCATATTAGAATTGGACTGTGAAATTTTCAACCCATGAAAGTTAGATGTTTGGTGGGTTCATGTGTTGTTTATAATAATGAGTTGCAACTAGTTCCCTTGATGTTTCAAGCACTGTACTACTCTTTCTGCTTGTACTAATTAGTATGCTTGTTCCTATTATTATGAACATCATGATGTATTCAAATTTGTGTCGTGTATTCAACTAGTCCCTTCTTACATTTCCTTCCCCCAAAGATCATCCATCTTGAAATTCATCATTCCAACCAGTTGATCTCATCCTTCATCTCATGTGGGCTCCTTGTTGGTTTTCCTACTTTCTTAAGTTGGTTCTGGAATTTGATATAACCAGTTTCTCAAAGACGTAGGAGAGAAGGTTTTGAGATCAGTGGCTCAAGGGTTTTGTCCAGATGCTGGAACAGTAATTATTAATTTATTATTATTCCATACCATGTCAATGCTCTGGAACTAGTTGACATGGGGATGGAGGCTTGCAGAAATAATACATTAAACATAAGTTAAACCAATGCACATAGCACGATTATTGTGCTTGCCAACACCCAGGTATTAGCATTGGTTCCTTACCATCATGTTGTACATGCTTTTAAGAAAAAAGGTATATGTAAAATTGGGAGTGCCTATATTGTGCTGTGATGCCTACATATATGATTAAGGGACCTTAACTGGAATTGTACTAGCTGCCCACTATGGAGCTGCATGAACCAGTACTTAAAACGCTGCAACCAATTGTATTACTTTCTTAGGTGCTGCTTGTGATAATTGTTTTAACTTTCCAGACTTGGTGTTTAATTTAAGTGTACATGGTTTGCTACAGTACCTATATAAAGCAATTTTCTGAAAGTTATGTGAATTGCTGATTGAATAGCTTATCTATTTTGCTGTTCTTTCATCAGTTATGCAGTAACAAGATTTGCATCTGCTGGAATATTAGGTAGCCTATATTACTTAACTTTGATTCTTTACAAGACTGCTTGCAGAAGCCGTCTTCCTGCTGCACCGATTACTCATCTCCTTTTTCTGTGGCTTGTCTGTATATAGTGATCTCAATGGTTCTTTTGCTCTTGTTTCTTTGGTCTTTTTTTCTTGTCAATTCATTTTTAATTCATATCCTCAAGAATACTAGTTTATACCAGAACACATAGGTTAGTGGAACTCGATCCAAGATTTGGAGAAACACTTATGAAGTGATTGTCAATCTTGAAATTCTTGTGCAGAGGAGATCCTATTGTGAATTCTTAAGCAAGAATAAGGTTATCGCATGGATGCTGCTGTTTTGTTTACCCCAAAGTCGAACTGAATTTGTAAAATGCTTATATGAAACTACCAGATGCATTTACCTACCAGAGTTGACATTTTGCTTGATTTGTTGCTCGTTGACAGAAGAAAAATGAATACTTTCAGATAGAGATTGTTTGCATTTGGCTTTATATGCACGAAGGCATAGAAATCATGCTTTTGAAGTTAATACTCCTGGGAGTCCATGCTTTTCTCATTATTTATTCAAATAGTCATGGATGCTCAGTTCAGGCAAAGAATACGCAATGTCCAAAAAAATTATTTTGTATAGACCCATACTCATTGTGTAGGCTTGCTAATTATTTTCATTGAGGCCTAGTTTTCTTCATAGTGTCTAAATGTATCTAGTGGCAATTGATCAATTATTTTAGTTCACATTACATCAAGGTTTTGCATTTATTTAGTTCTTTTTTGCTGAACAGGGTAGCGTGAGTCAGAAAATATCTTCAAGGGGAAAGTATGTGTCAGTAAATATTGGTCCTATTCGAGTTATCTCGAGCGAACAGGTATGCTTCTTTTTTTTTCCCTTTTTTGTTTTTCTTCCCAACATGCTACTCTTGAGAGAAATTCCATGCCTTAGTGATTATGTGCTAATTCTTTGTAAGACTGAATTGGGTGCATAATGTTTCTTATTTATTATCATTTCCCTTGTGGCATATGATGTGTTTCAATTGGCCTTTTCAGGTCCAAGCTGTATATAATGCCATGAGGAGGGATGACAGGATGAAGTACTTTTTATAGATAGTATGAACACATTTCTTATAGCAGTTTTGGCGGTTCGGCTCTTAATCTATCTTTGATAATCCGTGGCAATATGGAAGCTTCCAGGTAGTATGGGCACACAATTTTTGAAGTTTTTCTTGCAGGTCTTTTGCCGTTTACCCTTTTGAAAAGTAATTTATCCAAGAACTGTTTGATTTCTGGCAGGCTGGAGGGCAAAAGCCTTGTATCAAATGCTCAGATCTGCTGCTTATCAAAATTCAGGAATCTATTGTGTTAAAATCATTCAAATCACTGGTAGATAAGCATAATTATGGAATTGAAATTTGCTCAGAAAAGAGGATTCCAAGGATAGTTGTTGGTAGATTTCTTTTTCTCAATAGATGACTATTTTCGAGGCTTTTAATTATTGTTAGGTGGGTTGTTTTTAGTTAAACTTTTTATTACATTAAACTGCATATAAGACGTTATTATATGAATTCGAATCATGCATTAACATCCCACAAAGTGAAACATTGGCACCAAGTGTGAGCGCTGTCAATAAGGTATGTGGGATGTTGAGTACATCAATTATGATTAATTCCTGCTAGAAATTCTATTATATTTGTTTTTATATTGAGTGTTTACTGGATTGAAAAATAAAATTAATATGAGATTTTGTTAATATTTTGGTTTTTTAAATTCCGATCTTAAAGCATATAAATCAAACATATAAAGTATTTCGATTTGATTCCAATAATATAACAAATATCATATATGTATATATATATGTATGTATATATATATGTATAATAATTGGAGAGATTTAGTATATAATTTTATTTAGTAAATGATAAACATAAAAGATTTCAATTAAAATAAGTAATTTTAAAATAATTTAAAAAAATATTAGATAAAAAAATATTTTTTATATATGCACAGTTAAAAGTTTATTATGTGTTCATGCTTATGCTAGATCAAATATCAGTGAAAACAATTGAAATACTGGATATATATTAGAGTTTTTCATAAATAACAATACGAAAAGAATATAAAAAAATAATAAGATATCAAAAAAGACAGGATTATATGCTCATATATATGAAATTAGATCAAATGATGGTATTTTATAAATACTGATTCTATAAATTACATCAGGAAGTCTACTTTATAGTTTATATCTATACCAGTTGAATGAATAATTTATAGAGAAATATAAATCAATATAGTATTATATTATCAGTAATAAAAATTAATTTTGTTGCATGTTGAGGCCAATAATTAAGTTTTATGATTGTGAAGTTTTATCTTAAGATTTTGTAGTCAAACTCAATTATCAAGTTACTGAAGATATTTTATTATATATTGTAATAGTTTTATTACAGCTCTATACATTATGGTACAAAGTACTTAGATGGTTAAAGAAAAAAAGTCTAAAAATAATTAATATCAATTAAAAACTTGAGTTTCACTATATTAATTGATGATTTATTCACTTATGACTTATAGCTAAAGTGTTTGAAAAAACATGTTTTATGTTTGGGTTTGTAAGTAGCCCATAAAAGATACGATGATAAGATATAATTGATATTTGTAATTAAAGTTATTTATTTTTACTATATTATTCACATTTATGTATGGACATATTGTAGTTGAATATAATGATAAGATTATCTTAAGAAGATAAATTATATGGATCATTTTAGATTATATTAAGAAGAGTTATCAATATTGTGGTATATAAAAGTAAGTATAATATTAATGACATATAATCATTATCACTCACATTGATAGTTACACTTAATGAGGTTATATTTATTGGCATACTTTATAAAATCTGTGTGCATGTATAAAGTAATTTTTTAAGTTTTAGAATCCAATTAAATAAAATTATTTTGAAATAATTTTTTTTTATTTATTTTATTTTAAATTTTTTTTTGTTAAATAAGTTTTTATTTTATTTATTTTACTTTTAATTTTTTTTTTTGTATCTTATCAATTAATATGCAAAGTGTGAGAATGTTAGATTATGTGATCCTATCTAATTAGGTAAGATATATTATAGATATGATTGGATTATGATTACGACAGATAGAAAAAGAAGTCCAATTATGATAAAAATTCTTATAATATGACATTGATGGGAGGGACGTTTCTAATTACCTTTCATAAATCCTCTCTCTATTTTCACGTATCTTTTGTCTCCTCCTAGTCACGTGAACCAATTAACGAAACATTATATATATTCTCTCATCTTTTCTGTCTTTAATTCATCGCTCATAATGGTCCTATGAATGATAGGAAGAGAGGAGAATATAAGTTTAGGGTCAATATCTCTAATGATAGGAAGAGAGGAGAATATAAGTTTAGTTCTTCTTGTAGATCAATATCTCAATAATTTTTTAATCTGAAACGATATGCCCATAGTTTAGACAAAGATTTTTTTAGAATTAATATCGAAATGTACATATCGTAAGTTTGGATATATTATTATTTAATTTCGAATTTTGATATTAATTTTTTTTGTATTTACTTGCACTTGCATTTAGTGAATACCATCGCCATGTACATAATTTGATGGAGGATCAGTTTTGTTTAACACGAGCTCTGTGTCCTCTCAATTTGGTTTGTCCTACTATAGAGATGCTTGCAGGTGTCTTGGAAGCTCTGTTGGTCCAGTTGCAACCTCACTCCCTCCGAGAGGTTCCAACTGATAGAAGATAAGATTTTCCTAATTATATGAGGAAATCTTTAAATTCTGTTGAGGAAAATCCTCTATTCTGTTGAGAGAAATCCTTCCTCCTAATTCTATAAATAGGAGATGAACATGTTAATGTATTGAAGCATCTTCTTCAACTATTCAATAAAACTTTTTCAGTAATTTCTTCAACTATTCAATAAAGCTTTTACTTGCAGGACGAACAGAGGTGTGTTAGGGGTTGATCGACATCCCTTTTCCTTGGAGGGGATGAGGTTGCTTTTTAGCGGGGCTTCTTCCTAAGTAACCACGTATCTGTCATCTATTCTTATTGGATTTATCAGAATCAACAATGAGACTACTTTTCCTTATAAGATAAAAAGATAATATAAGATTACTTTTCCATATATCGGCGGCATCTGACCGGATGCTAAGCATTCTTTCATCTGTCGTTTTGAGTTCACTTTCCCCTGATTGCTTGTGACTTCTTTCCGAAGGTCATCCACACACAGATGATGGAACCCAAACACAGAAAAGCAGTCAAAGGCATGCATTGTCGCCGTCGAAACAATCCTCTCAGACCACAATAATGTGTCTAAGTTGCATGAATGCTATACAAAACGTGGCTGCAATTTCCAACCGCAGAAGTTTGACTTGTCTTCTCCAAGGAGAAAACTCCCAAAAGTCTTCTTGAAGTTTAGGAGCAAGACTTCTCCCGGTTTAGGGTAAAGATCCTGATCCAAAAGCACCGATGAGACGAAAACATTGTGCCTTGATATGGTGTGTGCTACGACCTGTTGTCTCCTCTTCAGGGAGGATCTGAATTCGAAGTTATTCTCCTCCAGAGAAGAACGACCGCAGCCGTCGAGAACAAAACGAGATGATACTGTGTGATGGGTGTGGTCGATCACTCTCGAGGTTAATGTAAGGCTGCATGTCATCCATCACGTTTAAGCACGAAACATTGTTCCTTGAGCTTGACCACTAATTACTGTCTCATGCACGAAACGAGATGATTCAAGAAGTCAAGTCTAAGGCTGACAATCCATCTGCGTCTAGAAACATATACACTGTTGTGTTAACAGTGCACAGGAGAGAGAGAGAGAGGTTTTGTTGCTTCTTGAACATATTGTTTCCTACCCCAAGATCGATCATGTTGTCAATCCTTCGATTTGGCAAACTGTGTCTGAGTCGAACTCAACTAAATGATCGTCACCAGGTAAGTGCAAGCATCGTCTCCGTAGGGGTGTAGGGAGTAACACTGGAGTGGAGCTTCCACCAGCTCCGACGATTGCCATGTCCCGGCCACGAACGAGGATTCCATCCTGTGGTAATTCACGGAGGTCGTGACCTGGTTTCTGATCAGTTATCCACGAGACCTTTGATGGGAGTTTGTGGCAGAGCTGCCATGAACGAATCTGAAGCTTGAATGCAAAGCTTCAGGCCTCTTCTAATCGACTTCTCATTCGATGGTGGAAGGAAGCTGTGCGATCTCGTGATTGGTCAAAGGATTTCCCGTGGTGTAGGTGACCACAATATGTTGTCATGCTCTGGGAACACACGGATTCTTCACGACCCTTTTGTCTTCTTCCTCAGCGATCAGCTTCACCAAATGTTTATCAACTTGGTAGTCCAACACGTGTTGTTGATCTCTGTGGATTCAGCTACTCCAGAAGAACATATCCAAAATAACGTAGCATCAGAGAGACAATGAACGAGAGGAATTTATTGACTAATCAACCATTCACTGAACCACTGAATCGACAGCGCTTTCTGACACTTGGTTCTTGGAGATCCAACAGGCACAACTATATATCCATGCACGGGTGAGACTGGTGATCAGTAGATTTGACTGTTCACGGTGAAGGGTTTTCACTGGATGTGCGTTAGCCGCCACTGTCGTTTCCCATATTGCCATTTCCAAGCTTCGTAACATGTAATCTTAGCCGCTAATTTACGTGCCGTTCACGACTCCTTTGCTATCTCCATATAGGTTACCAGCCTGTCTTCTTCCTTCCCGTGCTCCTCAAGAACCCATACTCTCTTCCATTCCCATCTCCTTCTCTCTCTTTCCACGGTGAGTATGGAGAACTATCCCATCCTGTTCCCTTCTTCTACCTCTTTCCACTCTCCACGTCTCTCCCTCTCGCCATCCGACACGATCAGCAACGGCCAGGTCTTCTTGGGACTGCAGGATGAGAACAATGTTCCAGCCTCCCATGCATCGAGGGAGAACGAAGGGAACCCTAGCAAGAAGAAGGAGAAGAAGGTGAGGAGGCCAAGGTATGCCTTCCGGACTCGAAGCCAAATCGACATACTCGACGATGGCTTTCGTTGGAGGAAGTATGGACAGAAGGCAGTGAAGAACAACCGGTTTCCAAGGTCTGTTTGTCGATCCCTTGTTTCTTTCCTTCTCTCTTCTCTCCTTATTTTCTTCAAGAAGATACAATATCGGTGACCTAATTCCTGTATTCAAGCTAATACGCACTCATGCAGTCATGTTCTCACTACTACATCACCTATTAATCCTTCCGGTAAGAACAGTGTATGATCCTAGTTTGGCTTCAATGGTTCTGAGCTATATTTGCTGTATATACTTGTAGGATTGATTTGTTTGCTTTCATTGTTGTTGATGGATTCTTGTATGCCTTTAATAGTGGCTTTCTAATTTGTCATCTTCATAGAAGAATGAAGCACTAGAGAAAAATATATCCAACTCCATCCAATTCACTTGTCGAAAGCTCTGAGTTGTCTAAACTACATGGTGTTTTGATAGGCATTTAGATAGATGATAGCCTCTCTATCTCTCACCCTACCTCACTTGATAACGCGAACAAGACATCCCTGCAGAGAAACGTGAACAAAGATTAATTAGGTACGAGACAGAATTGATAGTGTCATCAAGTGAGAGTGTTGTTGTCTTGATGTGGTTGCAGAAGCTACTACCGATGTACGCACCAAGGTTGCGACGTGAAGAAGCAGGTGCAGCGGCTGTCCATGGACGAAAGCATTGTGGTGACAACCTACGAGGGAGTGCACAGCCATCCGGTAGAGAAACCAAATGAAAATTTCGAAGACATACTGAATCAGATGCAGATCTATTCCAGCTTTCAGTAATTCGAGTTCTGAAACCTCTGTAGCAGAAGCAGAAAAAAGAAGCTTAACCTATGCTTCCTGCACCATAATAAGATGCATGATGGTTCAGCACACACGGCTGTCTTGATCTTGTGAGCAATCTGTGCCAAGACAGATGCAAAGTTTGATGTATCACTGTCAAAGATTAATTATAAATATATATTATACTGGTTTACTTTCTAGCAGTTGTAGATACATAAGCTGCTCACTGCGAACACGAATGCAGATGTGTGGAGAAGAGGCGGCTCAGTTGTCGCCTCTCTCTTCCACAAGCCTTGCTCTTCTTGGGAGCATATGCCAGCCATACGCAAACCCATGTGCTTGCTTGCTTGCTTTATGAACTTTCTCGGTGGTGGCATTAATGGATCGCCAATGAGTTTGGGCGTCGGTTGTACCATCAAATCAGTGATCCCACCACTGGCAACCGGTGGGACTGTCTCTATGCGATCACGCTCCTCCTGCAACATAGTCTTCCCATCATCTCTTGTAACCATAGGACTGACAAGTGTCTGCAGCTGCATTATGTCAGTCTGGACTACAAAGCTTCTTCCCCCAACGAAGAAGAAGATAGGCTGATGATGATGATGATGATGAAGAAGAAGAAGAAGAACACTGGAATGCCATCTTCTTCTTCGTGGCATGAAGGTGCCACCGACTGCATCATATCTTCGAATGTGATGCCATGACTGGTGCAGAAACTTCGACTCCAGAAGACATGATTTGGATCGAGGACTCCATTATCAAGCTAATAATTAGACTGAGGTCGCTTTCGTCTCCTCCATCTTTTGTGTGCATGCCAGTTATAAAGTCTCTTGTCTTTTTTCATTATTTATTATTTATTTTTTATATTGCCACTTGGGATTATCTTTGAACACACACACAAAAAAGGTGGTGGCAAACTTGTTCTGAATTAATATTACTATTACTCTTGGAGTTCTTTAATTACAAGTTAAACATGAACACTACCAAAAGGTTTAAATAAATCAAAAATTAATCTAAGAAAAAACAAAAGAGGAAGTCATCTCATTGAGATTATTTACATGAGTCATCCATCAGTACACCTTCTTGGAGAAGAGAGCCCGCAGGCTGAAAAGACTCCCACCGCTGTGACCAGCGGTCCGAGCACGCGCGGTCAGCCCAACCTTATCGTCACCCGCGCAGCTCCCCTCGCCGCGGCGGAACCCAACCAAAGTGTTCACGTTCAAATTAAGTACCCTGATCCCGGCGCCGCCGCTTCCTGTCTTACCTCCGGTGATCTTATCCCTGTGCTCGGGCCGCCGAATCTGCCAGACCGGGCTCGTCCGGCCCACGGGAACCCCGCCCGCCCGGCCTGGGCTCGCCGCCCACCTCCTGCCCCCCGCCGCCGTCGCCGGCCAGGCGGAGTACTCCCCCCTCGAGTTGCTCCTCGAACAGGGCGTGCTGCTTACCTTGCGGCCGTAGACCGTCGCCCTCGGCCGCCCACCGCCAGCCGCCGGGTTCCCCGCTGAGCGGCTTCGGGAGAAGGGCCACAGGCTGATGCTCGGCTCCGCGGCACCGCCGCCGCTGCCCTTCCGCTCCTTCGCCTCCGCCGCCTTCTTCTCCCCGACCCTGAAGATGTCCTTCCACCGCTTCGACCCCGACGTCGGCGAGAAGGAGATGGAGGCCGTAATGTCGTCGGTCGGGGAAGGAGGAGGAGGAGGAGGAGGAAGCGAGGGATCTGGGTCGGGGTCGGGTTCAGGTTCAGGTTCCGGTTCAGTTCCCGTTCCGGTCTCTGGCCCGGGGTGAGGTTGGCGGAGGGAGAGCAGGTGGAGGGGAAGCACAACACCGTCGGCGAAGAGCTCATCAGCGGTGAGGAGCTGCGCCGGGGAATTGCTGATAGCCAGAAACTCGAACTCCGGCGAGGATGAGGCGCTGCTTCTCCTCCTCGGGCTTCCCTCCATTCATGCATCCAAGTCGATATACTGGAGCAGAGAGAAAGAAACTTGCGAAGGATTTATTTCAGCTGGGAAGAGAACAGGATATAAAGGATATTATTATTATTATTATTATTACTTCTACTACTACAAATTATTTCCTCAGCAACTCAAATACCTAATCTTTTTAAGCTTAGAGAGCTCTCATCAAATGATATCTACTGTCAGATCCGAAAGAGCTCATCTATAATATTTTGATTTTTTATATTTTAAATTTTTATATTGAAGTGAAATATTTATGTTTATTTATCCTGATATCATCGATTTTATTAATAAAAATATAAAAAAATTAAAAATAATAATATTTTTAGTTGATAGTGACAAATAGCTTAGTGGTGAGAGACGATAATATCGCTAGAGGTTGTGAGTAGTTATTATGGATAAAAAGAACGATAATGAAATATAAGAGTCGCTTTACAACTACATAAGTGTTAACACAGATACAAAGCAATCATCACCTTTCATAGTTGTTATCCTCACCCACAACAATCACCACCAACGATGCTACTATTCACCACAATCGATGCCGTCCGTCACCACTTACGTTATCCGTCATCACCAACTAAAATATTAAAATTATATTTTTTATCTTTTATTTTTTTATATTTTTATTGATAAAACCGATGATGCTATGGTAAATGAATCTAGATGTTTCATTTTCATAACTATAGGAATGTCACTATAATTTTTTAAAGTATAAAAATTGAGATATTAAAAGTTACTAATTATTTGAGATAATTTATAATTAGTTTGATCCCAAAACACCCATAACTATCCAATTAAAAGGTTATGATTATATCATATTTAGTTTCATATTTATTGGATTGTGGAGGAGCTAAGAAACTAAAGGCATCTATTTTGGGGTTTGATCTGGTTTACCTTAAAACAAGTAATTTTTCAAGACTTGCCAATAATTTATTATCTTTGTATTATTTATTTCATAGTAATTTACTGCATTCCTTTATCAATTTTATATATATATATATTTTAATTTCAGATGCTAGAACATTATATAAAATCATAAATAAGTTGACTCCTTCAGCTATTCAAGCTATTAAAGCTATACTAGTGATAGAAATTTGAATTGCCCATATAGATAACCTCTCCCATTGCTCATTGCCCATAAAAGTAAAAGATGTGTAGTCTTTTCCATGTCCAACTCATGATGTGGAATGACATACCTAAGCCTTGTGATCTATTATTTCCCAAAAGAAATTAAAATTGACAGCAAAGATTGTTGCTCCTAACTATTACCATCTTTCTTCATTTTGTCCTTCTTGTCTTTTGTATGGATTCTGAAAGCTTTGTACTCATGCATTAAAGTTGCATGCATGGCTACAAGCAAAATGATGGCTTTCAATTCCAAAAAATCATTTCAAATGAGGATGTCATGTATAGAAACACGTGGAGATGAAAAGAAAGAACATAGGCATAAGTTTTATTTATAAATATAATATTGTAAAATTTAATTAATTTTATTATTTAAATAAGAGATTTATTTAAGAGTCTTACTAAAATTAGGAGTGCCACCAAATCAAGTTTGAGTATGTTATATATATATATATATATATAATCAAGAGAGATTAATTATTATTGTTTTTTTTCTTCTCTTTTATATTTTATTATTAAAATTTATCATCCTTCTGAATAATTTTTAATAAAAATATTAATTTATGACACTTTCAATTACTAGGAGTGTCTCCCAATATAATATTTTTTATCTATTTATCTATCTCTTAACTCCAAATAGGTGTGTTTGATAGTAATTGATAATAAATTTATTTAAAAAATATATTTATTTTTTATATTTTCAGAAGAAAAGTTTTTAATTTCTAATCCTTAATTCAGAAACCAAAAAAATACTTTGATCATGCCAAAAAAAAAAAAAACCTCTACATTTTCAAACAAAAAAAAATATTTTATTTATTTATGGAACCCTCATCAGGTGATGGAACCCATCAGCATGGATTGTAGTGGCTCGTTTATCTATTTCCGATGGTGCTAAACAGAAAATTTTCTCACAAGTCCCATCACCATGAATCAAGATCCAATTTCATCCCATTTTCTTGTTTAAAGTTAGATAAGATCCTTGGAAATTGTTCATCCCCCACCTTCTCTTTTGATCTCAATTATAATCCTTCACATGATTTGCATAAACCTGAATATTAATCGATTAATTTAACTAAATCAGATAGATCATCTTTTGAGATCGATTTTGACGGGACATTACACACATTTTTAGAGGGTTTTAATTTTAATCAAATTTTAGAAAGATATAAGTATGAGTACTATAAAAAAAAATAACAGTCATATTTCTTAGAAAATCAAATTCATCGTAAAAAGAAGCTACATATGCCATCCTAAATGTAATAATACTAAATGATATTTAAAGATGTTGTGGAAAAACCATAAATGCAATAATACCATGATAGATGCATTGTTTCATGACATGAGTTAGATTTGTATGATGTAATTATTCTTTAATTTTATGTGTGTATTTGAAGAACTTGACTATTTTTTTATAAAGATTCCAGTCTAAGATCTTATAATATTATTATCAAAATCTTTACTAATTAAATCATTATATTAATATTATATATATATATATATTTATATGTATATATATTGTGTCTTCAAGCTTCTCAAGAGCTTGATAGAAAAACCTACATACATAGAAGTTGGAACAGTCAGTATATATCCTAAGTTTACAGTGTCTTCTTGTTTCTCCTGCTCCTGGACACATAAACCATTGTTGTAACTTTGCTATGTTATCATTGCTACATCCCAAGCTTGCTTCATCTGTTCCCAACATGGACTTGGATTTGCTGCTACAACTTGTTTGTCATCGGTTCGAGGTCGTCCATCGTCTGGAGACGGGAGCTTTTGGGCATGCAGCACCATGGCATCCATCCAACTCAGGTCTTCTGAGGTGAATCCAGAAGGGCCCCAAAGCAAGATTCGTGCATCCTCGTGTCTACGGACTCCTGACGTTAGTCTTATGTCAAAGGCCTCCTCCATGTCTCAAAAGCTTCCCCAGGCTGCACCTTCATCGCCTCCCTCGCTTCTGGCTACCTCACCTCCTCTCGGAGTCTGGTGAACCACCAGCTTTGTCCCTCACCATGACCAAGTCACCAGTTTTGGTCTGGTAGATATGAGATCTTGCGTCCCCCATCGTGCTTGTATCTCAGTGGTGTTTGGACCCACCACCCATGTCTTGATTGCTCTCCGAGCGCAATGATGATTCCACTGTCCTGTCATCACCAATGGAAAGAGGAGAAAACGAAACATTATTGCAGGTTTCTTCTGCTTCTGTAATGGCAAGAAGGCTTTCGAGGACAAAGCTACAACTAGCCGTCATGCGTAGAACGTATCTAATGCATGCCAGAATATAAGATTTGGTGTTCTTGGAGTAACTTCATGCAGTGTGTCAGCCGCTACGAACGGTGGATAACCATATCATCGGAAGATTTCTCTTCCTGCGCTTGAGAAAGACGAGAGAACTGATCTTGTCATCATTTTGTTGTCACTGAGAGCATTGCTTTTGTTGCTCCAACGCCGGTTTCCACCATGGAATGTGGCACCTGCTTTTGGCCAGCTTAAAAGAAGAAAGCATCTCCATTGCTTCACCGAGACTTCTTCTTTAACTCAGATAGGACGCAGCCACGGTCAAGGATTTCTTTGTTAGGCAATGATTTGATCGTCGTCGTGCATTCAAACACACATCGTGTTTGATCGTTCGACTAATGTATATATGTTCAGGAGCATTCGTCACATATCTAATGATATTTTTTATGCCGATCGAGTTGCTAAAGAGATTTGGACGGCCACAAGTCGAGATTCTGAGTGCAGAAAACAGTGGCAAGACCCGATAGCATTCAGAACAAAAAAGCAGTCTCCAAATCCCAACAAAGAAGAGTGAATGAATCAAAGACGCACTTCCATGAATCGAAGAGAAAAAAAATTAATATACTGTTCTTCATCCTGGCGATCCAACCCGCTAGAAAAAGGGTGTTCATGCGGATGGGGTGTCGCCACGTCTCTGAGATTAGCGAGGGAATTGAGAGTGTGTACTTTGGGCATGTGAGCACAGATTCAGGTCCTTTAATGGTAGCAAGTGGTGTGCATTAAAATAGCCTGTTTTGATTCTTCTCTTCTAGATTTGTGGGCTTCAATTAGATTTGGACATTCTATATTGGTGCCAACTTTGGAGTTGGTATGGTGATGAGACTAATCTACATTTTGATATCACATTAGCTCCCCAGTAGAGCCTATCCAGTCACCATGTCCCCTTGTTCAACATATTGAAATTATCAGGAAAATAATATGAAATCTAGTCCAAGACCAAATGACACCATGAACTACAACTTTCCTGCTTAATATGAACAAGCTTGATAGCTTGATCAGATATCGACGTGATGTGATGCACAGGAGATGGCTGAGAGGCTTGTGCTGACGACGGCCAAGGAGAAGATGGATATGCCACACGTGTAATGCACTCGGTGCAGGATGTGGTGATGATCCAAGTGTAGAAGGTAATCTCCGGAGAAAAAAGGAAACACAGTAAAAGATGTTGAAGGAGAGGACGATGCAGATTCTACGACAAGTAGGCATGTACAAGAGAAAAGAGACAAGAGAAACATGTTGGCAACAGTGGAAGCACGGGGACAAGGTGACTTGTCCTTGCACTCACAGACCTACCTCTCTTCTCTTCTCTATTTACTCTTCTCTCTCTCTCTCTCTCTTTCTCCTCTTCCTCCACCAGTCTCCTTCAGTACTTTTTGCCCCCAGCTTCCAAAGTTGACAGCAACTACACCCTGTCACTTTCCTGCGTCTATTTACTTGATGTTCTTACTTCATGAAGATTTAGGACTTGCTCTCTCTCTCTCTCTCTCTCTCTCTCTCTCTCTCTCCATCTGTAAATATGATGATTCACTGTGCTTCAGCTCCCAGTATTTGCAGCTCGAGCCTTTATATGTGTCTGCCTACGCTTCATGTCTATCTATAGACAGCCGATACCTGCAGTGCCGAGTGGGTCGAGAGGTGGGTTTCCTCAGAACCTGCACACCACACACAGCCTGTTTTACCCTTCGCATTAGCTGTTGAATTATTGGATCCCTGTCAGAGATTGAATGGTCGGACAGCACACGGTCGGTCCTCTGCGCTGCTGCTGCTGCTGCAGCTGTCTATGATTTCTGACGGGTCCTCAGTTTTATGAACTTTGGCTCGTTTCCGCCTCCCCTTTAGCGAGTTGAGATCTGTGTGAGAACGAAAGGAATAGTGTTTCTTCGTGAAGTCTGTTAGATTTGCTCTGTTGCTTTTGGAAATCTCCTGTTGTTTTCATCTGTTCTTGTGTTTGTTCTTTGTTGATGGACATGCGTTCGTGATAATGACTTGCTGATTGACCTCGGCTCGCTTGTTTAGAAGGGAGGAGGAGGAGGAGGAGGAGGGTGTTCTGCGAAGGTTACTACCTCCATGGAGTGGAATCCCAACAAGCTCCTTTCGTGGGGTTTCTCAGGACTCGAGCAGCAGAAAGCAGAGCTCACCATGGGCTCCTTGGTCGAGCGCAGCCGTGGCGTCGGAAGCCAGACTAGCGAAATGGATTGCTCGGTTGACCTCAAGCTTGGTGGTTCGGCTGGGTTTCGTCCACCGGAGAAGTGGAGAAGCCAGGCCACGACGGCGACGACGAAAGCAGCAGCGTCCGGCCCACCTCGGCGGGCACGTGCCCCGGGCAACGCTGGGCAGACGGCGGCCTGCTTGGTCGACGGGTGCAAGTCCGATCTCAGCAACTCCCGGGAGTATCACCGGCGCCACAAGGTGTGCGAGGTGCATTCCAAGACTCCGGTGGTGATGGTGGGCGGCCAGGAGCAACGCTTCTGCCAGCAGTGCAGCAGGTAATGCAACAGGACCACCTGCACGCTCCCATCCTTCTCGTAGCTCCTCTGCTAGGATTCAGAAAGAAAGCTTCCATATCTGCGAGAAAGAAACTAGCAAATTACCATGCCATGCACCACAACATGATGCAATTCACTCGATCACCACAGACCTTTGTGGTTTTTTGTTTCTCGACTCTGTTCATGGCGTGTCAAAGCTGTTTAGCACGACATGAACTGCCTCTTTCCCTGTATTGTTGCTTTCTTCTGTTCCTCTGCTTGTTTGATACTTGAACATGAGGAAATTTCTCTGTCAGTCAAGAACTTCTGCACTGATTTCATAATTTTTGATTCATTCACTATATGATTTAGCAGCTACCAACTTTTTAGCATGCATTAATCGGCAGTTGTCATATTTACAGCAAAATTAAGAGAATTCTCTTTGATGTTATACTCTGTTTTTGACTCATGCTTCAATTAAAAGCTCATGGAGCTATGACTCTTGCCTTGCTCAGCTTTATTAGTTCTCTCTCTGTCTTCCTCCCCTATGAGTTGTAATTGATGATTGCCACAGGTTTCACCAACTGGAGGAGTTTGATGAGGTGAAACGAAGCTGTAGGAAGCGATTGGATGGACACAACAAGCGCCGGAGAAAGCCTCAACCAGGATCCACAAGTCCCGGGAGCCTATTTCCGAATCATCAAGGTCTGAATTATGATAGAAATTTTCTCGTTTGCTCCTTGGATTCAACTCATGGTGCTTCCTGGATCATTCTATCTGGTGGTTGCAGGGAGCAGCAGGTACTTGATGTATCCTCATCTACTCCCAACACCAATTGAAGAGCACAACTGGCCTGCGATATATACCACTCACCATCCCCTCCATGCCGTCGACAGCCAACAACAGTTGTCTGTCTCTTTCTGCGGCAACCAAGACGGGAAGCAGCTCCCTCTCCTGCAACATGGCAACACTGCCTTCGGCAGGACAACAATGGAACCACCCACACGCCAGCCATTCCTCAAGACAGAAAGCAGCAGCAACAAGATCCTCTCTCACGGAGACTGTGCTCTCTCTCTTCTGTCATCAACTCCAAGTCCAGGCGTCGCCGTCGGCATGGGTCAAATGCTGCCTGCCGGAAGGATCCCTGTGCACCATCACCCTCTGGTTTCTTCTCTTCCCTACAACCACCTCGATCGATATGCCAGCTCTCAAGCTTCAAGCTACGTTTCGCAAACAGGGTTCCCTTACTCGGGGTTTGAGGATGCTGTGCTTGTTGGCGATGCTGACACTGACCTCCACTGTCAGAGCACGGTTCATGTAGGAGGTGATGGCTCCTCGGTCGGGGCCTCGCATCCTCTTCCCTTCTCTTGGCAGTAGTACTAGTCTGTGTATGATGCTGCACTTTGGTGATTCCCCCATCCACCACTCTTAATAACAATGTTAACTCCTTGCATGGCCAAATCTTCTTCTTCTCATTGCAGAGAACAGACAAAGAAGCAGCACCATATAGCAACCAGAGAGGAGGCTAATCTATAGCTTCCCAGTTTGTCTTGGTGGGCTTTCTCTACAGGTTTATGCTCAGATTTCTCATTCAGAACAAAAGAACACACCTGAAATTGTTGTAGATTTGGCTCTTAGCGATGGTCATCTTCATAGTTAACCATTAACAGGCCTGATATTATCAATGGAGACACAACCTTTTCGTTGATTTCACATGTCTCATCAATCCCATCTCTCATACTACAAAGCATGTAGCCTTAACATCGTGAAGCATAGCATAGGAACTACACATCTTTTTACTTCACATTGAGGATGATAATGAAGAAAACTTGCTAACATGGAGGATAACATAATCCAAACATTTCAGCTCAATTCATCCAAGCTTCAAAAACATTCCTAGAATGCAGCTCCTGTTGGAGATGTTGGATGGACCACTATGCGTTATCGAGTCACCTAACAGTACACAAGGAACATTATTGAGAGAGAGAGAGAGAGAGAGAGAGGAGCAAGTTGGATTCTTTATCTTTGATGGCAACAGACATTATTCAATGGAGTGAGGGAAGAGAAGATGTGACATTCTTAAAGACAAGAAGGATGCAACTTGAACTGACACCACATTCCACAACTTGTCCTCCCACACTACTACAAATCAACAACTTGTGCATCATTTTTTGGAAGGTCATATGTTAATGGCATTGTATAGAGCATCTACATGCCATGTTGATCATATGTTATCTCCCTCCTTAGCTTCCCAAGTCACTGAGTGTGAATTCAGCTTAAATCCTTCATGTAACATAAAATGGTGTCTTATTTTTTGCTTTAATCATGCTATCATCCAATTAGTAGTCAACTTGATTCACTTGCTCATCTTCCTGTTGCTGGCATTGGACTTTATATAACATTAGAATGTGAGAATTAGTAGGTTAAAATGTGTGTTCTTAAACATCCACAATAAACCTCTATGCATGTTGATCTTGAAGACCTGAAGGTTCCTCTAGAAAATGCATTAATCCACTAAACAACTTGCTGCAAGTATTAGGGTTTCATCAGTTGGAAGAATGCTGCTTTCTTCAAGAAATAGTTCAAGCGATCAGCACATATAATTGGCTAGAAAGAGATGGCCTTGTCTCACAACCTTCTTCTTGCATATCATTTGATTCCCTGCATAATTCACATGCTATTAGAGATGGCCATCAATGAAAGATTTCTGGAATCATATAAACTCAAGAATCCTGCCTTTTACTACAAGTGCCAGACTCAATTTTTGTAGAATATTTTTGTGTATTGGACCAAGCATAATGTAGTCTACCAAAATTTAGTTGCTTGTGTCATGTCTATGAGGTTGGATTCGATCATTTTAGGTTAATCCATGATCAGTACACGAGAAATATTAGGCCGAAACATTTACGAAACAATTAGACTAGATCGAAAAAACTCTATATATCATATCAGTTCTGAATCCTAATTCGATACCAGACGCAATTCTTGCACTTTCTCTTCTTCCTCTTCTCGACGTTTCTGCCACTCGCTGACAACTTATATTTAACAAAAACATCAATGCGTGTCATCCCCAAATTTCATCATATATTTGACAAAATCTCAAATTTCATGCACTTACTTTTATTTTTTTTAGCAAACAAAAACAAAAATATGTAAACAAGGATATGTCCATATGCATCAAGCAAATATATGTCACTGTTGTTAGCTTTTCATTTTGTTGTCTAAACAGCCATTATCATGTTTGCTCTTGGTCTTAAGCTTTGAGATTCTCATGATGCAACACTTAGAGACAAATTTGGGAATCATAAGGAGAGCAAAGGCTTTCTAATTTCTTTGTGGGAGTGCTAAGTCAGCTAGCTAAGACAACACATGACTCATTATTCTTCATTTAGCTTCCTTGTGACCTAGCTTTCAACTAAAATGACCTAGTCATGCAATCTTCATCCTCCACACAAACAATGAGGGAACTACAAATAGGCAGAGATTTCAAACAGTGCAAGCTCAAGGATATTTATATCCATGTGGACCTTCCCTGCTCCTTTGAGATACTTCTTATGGAGGTAAAAGTGAAGTTACTTTTGACTTTGTATGCACTATGGATTGATTCCTAAGACTAAACCTATCAAAAGTAAAGCATCATTTAGCTCATTTTATCTCCAATTTGTGTAAGGTTTTCAAGCACTTAGTTTGCTCTTCTTCTGCCATTAGAATCTTTACTCTTCCTTGTATTTCCATATGTAGAATTAGGATGCATAAAGTGATGGTGGAAACAACTTAGTGGATTAAAGAATGCTTGAGAATATTTGTCGATCATGACTTGTGACACACACTTGCATTGCCATTCATGACTAGTTGGCAGCTATCATATAATTGAGTTAACATTAGTTGAGAGATCTAATTTTCTCATCATCTTAGAGAACAAGCAACATCACACATCACCATACATCTTCTTTGCATCGATTAAAAGGCCAATTACATGCATTGGTCTACCTAAGCTACACATTATAAGTATATCAAGTATGAACAAAGTTGGAAATTACAGAAAAAATACATGCCTAGCAAGTATGAAAATAATTATTTACAAAGGTAAGTGACGAAGGCGGGACTCGAGCTGATGTGCTTATAATAAGCTGACAAGGTCTTCATAATAATTATTATGAAAGTTGATGATAAGTATTTTGATTGTGCCATGACATCCCAAACCGCTCAAACTAAATAGAACTATATAAAGGAATATATTCTCCAAATCATACCTCAAATAATCAATATTCTCTAACCGTAAGACTATATAAAAGAGTCTCTAGTATAATTAACCATTCTCTCACACATAAAATATTATTTTTTAATATCAAATTAACCATTGGAGTCGTTTCATCTGGCATGCTTGGCCTGTCACTAATTTTGTAAACCATATGCAACTAGTTCGATCGCATCAAAAAATTTACCTAAGAAAAAAATATCATTCGATCCTAACTTCAAGGAGTTGTGCGGGACGTATCCACCGTATTATTAGTTTTTTAAAAATATCATGTATCGAGAAGTTGGTATTATGATTTTTCACATTTGAAGCGAAGAATCTTATATGATTTTGACAACTAAAAGGTTTTTTTTATTTTTTTTGAAGATGTATCACATCGGACTAGACTTGACATACTAAATCAACAATCAAAATCGATAATAATAGAATCAAATATAATAATAGACATCTAAAGAGTATACATAAAGTGCAAGAGGCCCTCAGGAGATTGTTTTTATAATATTAGGTGGTAAAGAAATAATTTTATTTTTTATTATTATTTTTATATATTTGACAGTCAAATATAAAATATCAAGTATATTCAAATCATTACAAGACCTACCTAATTCCCAAGTCTTCCTGCCGGCCAATCACAAGCTTCCCTCCTCCCACGTCCAAGGTTTTGGTGTCACATGATGTGTCCCTGTCTTTCCCGCCTGCACGTGTCTCTTCTCGACACGTACCCACCTCCCAAGGGACCCACTCCTTGAATTCCACTGTCACCGCCACCTCTCCATGTCAGTCTTCCGCTCGCTGTTAAGCTTCTGCTTACCTTTATACAACCATCCGCATAATATCACCATAAGCATCCATCATCCGCCGTCCAATTTTCCATTCAGCTCATCTCAACCGCAGATCTCGTGTCCGCAAGAGATTGATATGCGGAAACCTCTGAGTATGGGAGTTTCCGGAGGTTAAAAGGGTGATGAGATGTTAGGGTTAATGGACGTCTCCCTCCCCTTCCGTTTTGCCTATAAATGGCAAACGGGTTTTGGCTTCTTCTCCTTCTCTTCCCCAGTCCGAAAGCCCTCTCTTTCATCCTTCCTTCTTCTTCTTCTTCTTCTTCTTCTTCTTCTTCTTGTCGATCTGGTTCGTTTCTTTGGGGTGGTTGTTGGAGGAGGAAGAGGAGATGGGGAGGGGGAGAGTGGAGTTGAAGCGGATCGAGAACAAGATCAACAGGCAGGTGACCTTCGCGAAGCGCAGGAACGGGCTGCTTAAGAAGGCCTACGAGCTGTCGGTGCTCTGCGACGCCGAGGTCGCCCTCATCATCTTCTCCAACCGCGGGAAGCTCTTCGAGTTCTGCAGCAGCTCCAGGTGCGTGGCCGGGAGAAAGGTGCTTGGAAAAAATGTCTTCTTTTCGCTCGATCGGTGCTTTCTTTTGCTTGCTACGATGGGTTTCCGGTTTGGGCTCTTTCCGATCCTTCTGATAGGTTTCCGGTTTCGTGAAAATAATGGGAATTTGATCGGATCTGAGGGTCAAATAGCACAAAATCATGCAAAGCGGATTTGTTTTCTGATTTAGTTCGACTGCTTCCGGGATTTCGTTCTCGCAAAAGATCTGGATGTTTTATTAGTAGTTTGATGTCATGGAGAAGGATTAATCCCTTAAAAACAAAATTTTTGATGAGGAAGCAAACAAATATTAGCTTTCTTCTGTTTTCCTTACGATCTCTCTCTGCATCTCTATGACGAGAAAGCTGTTTCATTCCTTCTCTTTTTACCTTGGATAATGATCGGATCATTTAAGCCTTCATGATCATACACAGAAATCTAAGCTTCTTTTCCCCTTGCGTTGCACCGGCTCTCGACATCTGGAGTCGGCTTGGAAAGTAGAATTCAAGATGTTGTCGATGATATTTACTTCTTCCTATATACTTTTGCCTATTCACTCTTTGCCAGAATTATCTCACACGAATCTATTGCTTCTTTGGTCGGTCTTTCTGTGGTCTAAGAGAAATGTCTACCAAACACCTCCGGATTATCTTCGTCTATATTTCTTTGAAGTTTTAGGTTTGTGACGATTTCATTTTGTTCTGATGAAGATTAAAGTTTGTCGTGGTTAAAGATCGGTGGAAGGCATTAATTCAGGGTACAGATATGCTCAAATCGATCTCATTTTGTACATGTGACTGCATGATTCATACAGCAGAGCTAAAGTACCATCACAGTTGTCATTCTTCCGAAGAACTTAGGGTTTTAGCTCTCCCTGTAAGAAACCGTCTCGTCTGTCACCAGTCGTCTTTTGGTCCTTTCGATTCCGAGGTTCCTCGTAACCGTGCCATTCCTTTTGTTTTCTTGAAACCCTTTAGATCTTGCAGAAAGGTCCTTCATTGTCTAGATTTCAGTGTCTGAAGAAGGGGATTTTTACGTGGATATAACCATTTGGTACAAGCGTGAGCTTTCAAGTTGTATCCATGGTTTTCCTGCAAACACTTCTTTTATGATTTGACCACCACTTAGGCAACATCTATTGTCATTTTCATTGTGAGGGAATACAAGTAACCCACGTACGTTAGCTTGCAAAAAAATTTCCAAAGTTGAAGCATTTGATTTGGTAACAAATATATAATTTATTTAGAAACAGTAATTCATAGAAAGGGTTGTCTCAATTTTGAAAAAATCATGCTCAATAAAAATCAAACAAAAGTTTCTCGACGAGAACAAAACAACTTTGTTGGAGATGTCAAATACTACGCACATTCCACATCTTCTTGACTTCCAAGTCACATTCCATCACACAAGTGAGACCGACAACACTCTGGAGTCTTGTTGTGGTGTTCCTATGTGATTCTTCTGGTAGTCTCTTTTTATTTTGATAATGTTGATTTCAATTTACAAAACTTTATTGAAGTTACTTATATCTTCTATGTCAAACTGTTGTAGTACTAATTCAGTGGCAGGTGAGGTTATTATGCTTATAGTTTCTGATGCCCTCAAAAAGCTGTGTGACAATTGCAGAACAATTAAACAAATTATATTGTAGTAAAGTACTCGAGGAAATTGATGGGCTTGAAGACAAATATATTTCCTCAAGTTATTGAGTGACTAGATTGAGTTGTCCATTTGTGAATATGCCATCTAAAATTCATGGACTTGATCATTATTTAAATGCCATAAGCTGCTGCATACTGAAGAGAATCAAATATATGAAGATTAAACATGAGAAACATCTAACAACGAGGCAATTTCCAAGTTTCACTATCTATGATTTTCATCAGTTCTGTGAAGTTAATTCTTGCTTTATAAATGAGCAGTTTTGTGAATCTATTTGTAGTGAGATTCTTGTAATTCTACATGATGAGCATATAATTTGACATCAGGATCTTAATTTTGGAGCGACAAAGAGGAATTAACGTATATTTATCTTTGGACAAAAACAACAGCACCAGCATAGCTGTAAAGATATATTAATCTTCATAAGGAAAATTGTCTGAATGGAAGAAAATAAATGACGATTGATAACTTGAGAGTAAATGGTGGACTCTTATCAGGAAACATTTTGCATATTTATTGTAAAAAGGGACTAATCTTTGTTCCAAACCATGTTGATGACAATACTTTTGTTATTGCCTAGCAGATGTTGGCCAACTGTAATCTTATTAATCTCCAATTTTTCCTTTTGATTATGATACTGTACCTTTTTATTCTATAATACACAATGCATATTTAAAGTTTGACCAATTTTTTTATCCTAATTTAATAATAGTATGTTGAAAACACTGGAGAGGTACCAAAAATGCAATTACGGGGCACCGGAGACAAATGTCATATCAAGGGAGACTCAGGTAAATAGATCCTTTGACCAGACTTCTTGCACTAAATATTAGCTTAGTCTTATTCTCTAAAAGGAGATGAATGATATTCTTCTCTGACATGTAATTTGGTTTATATGTCATCAATTAAAAAAAATCGATGATAATTGTGTAGCAGTTATGTGATGCTCAAGCAATTCAACATTTAGACTTATTTGTCATGATGCCAATGCATCATTAGTGGCTGCTTTGAACATGGGAAAGTAAAATAAGGAACTTTGATATGTAGGCTTAACTCCGTAGTAATGACATCAACAATATTATTCATCAATGTTTTCTTGAAAGGTTGGATGTGAATATAAGTTACTATGTGTAATTCTCTTGAAATGTATCATAGTAGGAAAATTATAATATCTCCACATTGATAGCATCATTAAAATTACATAGGTGTACAAGATTGTTGAGAGGTCAAAGTAAGTCACTTGTAAGACACACTACATGTTGAGGTAATTGTGAGGAATTTTACTGTAATTCATGCTCTACATTGGACCATTAGGATAGAGGTTCCTGCAATTACCTATATGCTTGTCTTTTTAGCTTAATAATTGGTATCATTTGCACGATTGCGTGTAGTTAGTTTTCTAAGTTCTGTAATTATTTATCTTGTTAGTTTATGCTTATTTAATGAAATGAAAGCAAATAAGACTCCAGAGATTATAATAGCTACATGATTCACAATGCACAAATAAGTTTGTAGCATGGAAATCCCAAGAAAGGGGTGTGCCTGATGACATTGTATTATAGTCTTAATTTACTTCAAAATACTATGATTTTTCCCAGTATGTGTTTAAGAAAGACAACAATGACTTCATGGTGCCCCTTTTAATTTCTTATATTCTGTGTTTAAGTTTTGAGTTACTTAGTCACATAAATAAAAATATCTGTAATGTTAACATGTGCAATTTATCAACCTATGATGCAAATAAGTGTCTGCTCTAATATAGAGTAACCTATTCTATAATCTTAGTCAATTTGAATGCCATAATGAAGCCAAAAGCCAAAGCATATTCTATAATGTTTTTTAGTGAGAGAGTGGTATTACATATTGATGCCAAAAATTACTGCAAAATGTTAGGATGATAGCAAGTGTTAAAGAATTATGTTTTAAGAGTTTGATAAAGTTAAAAAAATCTTGTGGTATTGGAGGAGAGAAATTAAAAGTAGGAGACAATGCTAATGAAACTGTGAACTTGTTACAGAAGTACGTCCAGAAAATGCATTTTGGTAAATTAACTTATAACTTGCTGACCATTTTCTTTATTGTAATATTTCATAGGAATAAGAGCATGAATTTTACCCCTTAATTATTTTGTAGTTGCAACCAAACGTTCAATTTAAACCAGTTTAATAAAGTAGGCTACAAACTCATTAATTGTCTAAATTGTTCTTTTGATCATTGTCTTTTTTTCCCCAAAAAATAAAATTAAATTACTCTAAAAAGTATATAGATCAGGTGGCCAATTAGCATTTCACAATTGATCTAACCTAGATGATATTATGTAAAGGGCCAACCAGTGCTTGCATTTATTTCCTTGTCTATATACCTGAGAAATCTCTATCCTTATAAAATTCTCACATAATAATAATAAGTTTGGAAAGACATTCACAAGACAGACATGGAGAAGCCTCCTCCTTCAATATCTTGATCAAAGGCTTATTGTCTGTTTCAACCATGAGATATTGATCAGTCTTTATAGCTAAGAACTATATTGCACTATATGTTTTGATCTCTGGAAATCTAATCCTCTTCGAGCTAATATGCAGTCAGGAGGAACTTAGCCAACTATTCATTCATCACCAGCACCTGTCTCCACTTAGCCTTCACTTAATCAAATATCAAGAATGCTGCATCACTTCTCACTACTAGTACTATCAATATGTACTCTTTTTTATCAAGATTTGTATATTAAAGATCAAGATTTTCCTCGAGGTTGGGATTGAACAAACCATATTGGTAGGAATATGATTGATAAAAGAAGACTTACTCAAGAAAATTAGAAAAAGTGTATGTGTATATACACACGCGCACGCGCGCGCACACACACACATAATAATAATAATAATAATAATAATAATAATAATAATAATAATAATAATAAAAGAAGATATGTGATGAGATGGTTTTTCTTGATTCTTGTCAGGTGGTGTCCATTCTCAGAAATCTAGCCAAGAATGACCAATATCAAAGACCAGGAACAGTCCATATAAGAAACCTTACATATGTCGTCAATTATTCCAATAAGTAGAGTTTAAAGGAAAATTTCTTTAATCTTATCCTTTAAAAAAAAATGAATATTTGAGGTATGTTGCAATTAAGTCACAACAAGTATGGAAAACTGATGAAGGATTAATATATTATTCAACTTTATGTGAAATTTATTAAAAATAGAATATCTAAATTTTATTATATTTTTTTTTATAAATATTGAGTGACAAAAACGAGTACCTTGTGATATATTGTCAAAGTTTTATCAGCATGACACTTTTTCTTACAACATTAGCACAAGTGACTAACAACATAGGGCTGTTTTTGGTTTATTTGGACAAGTTGGGGGTTTATTGCAATAATATATCATACAAAGATATATGCAAACATTTCAGATGCCAAGCATAAGTTGTTGGATGGTAGCAAATTTTCTTATCACAATTTTAAATAGATTTCTTTTCCTTTCAAAACCATTCCGAGGGTTCATATCTTGATTTTGAAGTTAACAAGATGACAGTTCTGTAACAAAAATTCACTGTCTTGGCACTTGGTAGAAACTTTGTTCCAGCAGATTATGCCTATCATTTTCATGATACTAAACATTGAACAAACTAGGGTAAAAGAAGAATCAGGATTGTTGCTTCTCGAAGATGTTACATTCCAGAGTATGAATGAAAGTTTATATTTTCAATCTACTTTATGTTATTTGATTGTTTAATCTTGGAACTTTGTTTACCATGTCATGGTGATTGAATTTGAAAGTAACTTGTAATATTTTATCTTTTAGAGAGTATATATTTCCTTTTCAATTAAATTACATATGCTTTATACCATGCAAACATGAAATTTTCAATAAATATTGTATGATTTGCAGCCTATTTCTTGTCCTCCTCTTTTTTAAAATTCATTATTGCACTATTCTTATAAATATATATAGTATCTTTTATTAATCTGTTAAAGCTTGATGTTTCATTATTAGAATTGCCTAGAAAAAAAACTTAGGATTCTTGCACACATATCCCTTCCTAGTTTACTTGAATACTTGATATTCGCTAAATTTGATATTTTGCCCTCAAATATATGCAATGATCACTGTCCTTTGCGCAACTGACCTTTTGAACATTAAAATCTTGATACCCTCCATCAAATGAACAATTGTGTCATTGAAATCTTTTGCATTAATATCCAGATAATTTTGATGCAAAAGACCACTGATTCCATATTATAGTTATTCACATATGACTTCCACAAGGTTACGAAGGAGCAATATTGCCTACATGTAACACAAGTTAAAAGAGACATACAAGTCATTTTCATAATAATTGTTTGTAGTAGTTGTGTAAATATATTGCACTTTCGTGTTTTCTGTGTAATTGAAAATAGTTATTCGCAATAGTAGATCTTGGCAAAGCCAAGGAAACACTTTGCCCCGACCTCTAAGCAATCTTAGTTGATGTGATTATTGAACCTAGAAAATCTGAGGAATTAAGATCTACGGGAGAAAAAAAAAATGAAAATACAAGCATAAAGGTGATTTTTTGTAGCTTGTTTAATCAAAATTTCAAGACTAGCAGTTTATTACTTATCTTTCTTTTTAAGCCATATAAGCTTTGACTGAATCATGTTACATTTATCAAATGTATGTACAATTGTGCACATAATTAGAAAGGTTTATGATATAAGTAAACAACTCATTTTTCTGGCTCTAAATAATGGTTTCTAGTGCTGCCACTTTACATTACACCGGCAGCTTGGTTGCAGTTGATGAACTTCAATTAGTAGTCTGGATGTTTCTCACTATTTATCTTCAGTGGTCCGACCTCTTTGCTTACAAAGATAAAGCTATTTATATTGATTCTCTCTAGATCTTACATAATCGAAAAACTTGTACCTTGAACTACCTTATTTTTCTTAAAATATAGTAAAATTATTTTTTCTTTGTCACTTCTTTCGTCTTATCCATTTTATGTTGCGAGAAACATGCTAATAAATACAATTGGTCATAAGTGAGAGTTTCTATAGGAAAATCTATGGGTGACATCATATGCGTAGCAGAAGAATATTAAAAATAAAATTTTTAATTTTCTAAAAATATGTTTGTCGTCATGCGAAGATTGGTGCACAAAATCCGTAAAATAAAAAATTATGTATATTAAAGATTGTTAACTAGGGAGATCGTATATCCCTAAATCCCTATATATCTCTAGGAGATGGTGAATGAGGTCAAGTGTCCTCCTCTCTAGCGGTTATCCACGCAGTAGGGCTGCGACGATGCTCCTAAAACTCCAAGCCTGCTATCTGAGGAGGAGAAGGGGAGGAGAATATGAGAGGCAACCCAAAAAGCTCTAGCCTATGAACCATTGGTTCCCTCCTATTTACAGAGGTTCCATGTCAACTTAAACCTTAATGGATCATGCCCTATTGGGTATTGGATATCCATCCAACTACCAAAGCCTCTTAGATTAGTAGTTCTCTATCCAATAATCTCTCATTGGCTTTTATTGGATCTCATCCATAGGATCCAATAATTCATGGGCTTATTAGATATCCAATAAGATAGGGACTCCGATAGATATCTCATATCTGAACATCTATTTATCACAATGCCTACCATATGTGTGTGACCCTCTAGACCCAATATCAAGTTGGTCGTGAGTCATACCTGTCAGAACTCCTTCTAGCTCAATGAATTATTATTTTCATAATAATTCACTCGACTCATCGACTGTGGACGTACTAGGCCACTACGTCGTAGTCCTCGGACGATACAGGGAAATCCAATCTATTGGACCTATCTACCCTCAGTTACCATGTACCTATAGTCCCTTATCCATATAATATCTCAGAGATCGTATACCGAGCATGGTGCTGTCAGACCTATACAATTTCTTCTCGAGTCTTGCTCTAATCGGATTCTCCCAGAGAACTTTCTCTCTCAATCCGAATGATTCTAGCTAGTGATTTATTTGAGTAAGAACAAATAAGATATTTTTCTCATGACACTGAGAGTGAATGATCCTCTATCGACACTTAATAGTTCTCGTAAGGTTGACTACCACTCTCGATGACCAGTTGTGTTAGATCTGGAACCTTAATATCTATAAGTCTAGTATCAAATAATGGAGTACTCATACAGGACATCCTTGGTGTCCCAAGTCTAAGGACTGGATACACCACTATGACAATAGAATCACTGTTTGACAATAAGGCATCATCAACCATCTAGCATTCTGTAAGCGGATCAATCAATAAACTCATTCCCCAATGAGCACATGTGCTGTATTCCTAGTGTCATCACACGAGTAGCTATAAGACCAACTGCATCCATCATATGGACGGATATACATCACACCAATTTGTTCGGTTATCTTGATATCCCTCTTGAGTAACCTATGACCGGGATTATTTAGGATCTGTGTTTAAAGGTAATCGATCTCATTATCGTGATCTCATCATGATCTGATTCTTATTGCATAGATTCATGAACATCACAATATATTTAAGCAATATGTAATATAAAATAATAAAATATTAAATAATAATAATAATAATAAGTAAAAAGATTGCATGTTATAGGACACCTATGTCTAGCAATTTCTAGACAATAATTACCCTAAAACAATAGTTTGTTCTGAGTTCACGTAAGGATTGTTTCTTTTGATTGCTAAACTTTTCCAGTGGAAGTTCCACTGATGGCTTCTCCTGAAGTTTTAAGAGTATGAATGACATCCTCTAATTTGTTTTTTGCCTGGAGATGTTATTATAGAGAATCAAAATATGTAATGTGCAAAACTTGATTAAGTTTCTACTATCTTTTATTGTTTTCAAGCTACATAATTCGGTTGTCGAATCTCAAAAACTGGAGGAACTTCAAAATACTTTTGACTCAAGTTCAAAGGTCATCATCCTATGAACATCCAATCTTGTAAATTTTGGCCATCATGCCAAAATTGAATGAGAGAAACTAGTTATGATGCTTTTAAAGATTAGATATCTAAGTCAGAATTGCACCGACAGAACAAAATGTCAAATTTTTAACTGAGCTCGAGTTCTAAGTTATATTGCTAATAATTGACTTGTATATGTGAACTATAGATAGCATGAATCTAGGGCACAGGTCTTAGTGTGAAAGACATTGCTAGAATGTGGAATATTGTGTGATAATTGACCTCTTTTCCTATCATGTATCATCCTTAACCAGCAAAATGCTACTAAAGTTATGTTAGAAAATTTCTTGAGAAGATGATGGATATTAAGAAATCATAAAGAAGTGGCAATAAAAGAGAATAGATGAAACCATCAAAAGCCTCGGTGCAAATGACCACATGATTGATTGAAGTTTAGTGGTTACCATGTAATTGATGTGCATTGAGTTTGATGGTTACAATATCCATCTCTATCGAATAGGATTGACATTCTTATGATTGACATTCTTCTTGCATCTTGTTTTGGCAAAATCAGAGTAGTCAGCAAGAATACTTGAAGCTGAAGGCCCGTGTTGAAGCCTTGCAGAGATCACAAAGGTGATATCTTACTGTTCTTCTTCGCACATTAGAAACACAGCTTTTACCGGAATGTTGAAAGACGTTAATGGAGTAAAATTGTTTTGGGTTGTAGAAATCTGCTAGGTGAAGATCTGGGGCCCCTCAGCATCAAAGAGCTCGAGCAACTTGAGCGACAACTCGATGCATCATTGAGACAAATAAGATCAACACGGGTAATGCTCATTCTTACAAGTTCATACTTTTTGCTAATCGATAGATCATCCATTAACTACTTGTTCTGAACTGTGAACTTGTCTCTTCCGACAGACTCAGTACATGCTCGATCAGCTGACGGATCTCCAAAGACGGGTATCATCACCTGCACAACAACATGAATTGCCTGTGACCATCCACACTTGTATCTTTCCATCTAACACTGCTCGTCTGTTGACAGGAGCAAATGCTGTGCGAAGCAAATAAAGCCCTGAAGAGAAGAGTAAGTAGTTCTCTTTACTTCCGTCCTAACTTAGCCACATCGAGAAAGCTTTGCCATGGTTTGTTGCATGCGACGCTTGGCAGCTGGAGGAGAGCAACCAAGCCAACCAGCAACAACTGTGGGATCCCAACACCTACGGCCGCCAGCAACCTCAACCACAGGGTGACGGCTTCTTCCAACCCATAGACTGTGAACCTACTCTCCAAATCGGGTACCTCCTCCCTCCACTTGTGCGCATCGATCTGTGGTGTGAGCCACGCATGCAAGACGGTGGCTGAGGCCATGATTTGTTTCTTTCTTCTCCAGGTATCATCATCCAGATCAAATGGCCATTGCAGCTGCTGCTGCGGCTGCAGCTGCTGGCCCAAGCGTGAGTAACTACGTGCCAGGAGGATGGCTTGCATGAGCGAGAAGAGTTCGAGTTCGAGTTCTCGTTCTCGCCGTCGCTGTTCTTCGTGCCTTAAGAGGGGTGCTGTACGTCACTAGCGAACACTCCTATTTCTTGTGCTATTATTGCTGTGGTTGTAATTGGGTATATAGTCCTGTTGATGAACTGCTATTATAAAGAACTCATGTGAAGGCAGCTGCTACTGTGGTGTCATATGTGCGTACGTGATCTTAAATTGGAAGTCCTTATGCTTTTGAAACTGTTGTAATATTTATTTTTTATTAGAATTATCGGATGGTTGAGATGGACGGCGTAGATCTCACAGTCCACGACTCACCACACGAATCACGAGATCACTCCAGCAGGAACACCTGGTGTGACGAAGCAGCACGTGGTGGCAAGCGCGGAGGCGCCTCCATGTCACCACGGCACTCGCTGACGTCGACTTCTCCGACCGACAATTATGTTTTTCTATTTTTTAATTAAAATGATTTAATATATATATATAAGTTAAAATAAAAAATATTTTTTAAACTAAAAAAATAATCGTCAAATTATTCAGATTCGATTTGGAATAAATGAATCACTCAATCTGATGGGGGTAATAATAGTGGTAAGATGTGCATTGACGTCAGCCACTCCCGGGTAATAATGGTGATGAGATGTGCGCTAATGTCAGCAACTCTTGGACGATTATCTCACTCGTCGGCTTGACCAGACCACCTGGCCGAGGTAGACCAGAACGACGACCGAGGCATGCTAACGCCCTGTGCGAGCTCGGTTCTTCACGCAACACTAACATCGGTGTCGGACGCTACCAGAGGTACGATCCTGCTCCATGCAAGCAGACATATCAGGAGCAGTAAATTACTTTATAAAAGCCTCCGCACCTTTTCCCAAAAGGGGAGGAGGACCAGACCCTTTCTATCTCTTTCCCTCAACCTACCATTCCTACCCCCCAATTGGGAGAAGGAGGAGATCTACAAGAGGTTACCCGCTAACTTGATCGTCGGAGGGGTCGGGTCGAGCTACCGATCCGACCTATGTGCAGGTACGAAGACGGAGCCGCTCCCCTGAATGCCGATGAGAGGAATCCCTTCCAGGAGGTAACCCGACGTGCCTCCACGTGCTCAGGCACGTGCGACCGGTTACCTCAACAACCCCAAGGGACAGGTACGAAGACGGAGCCGCTCCCCCGAATGCCAAGGAGAGGAATCCCTTCCAGGAGGTAACCCGATGCGCCTCCACGTGCTCAGGCACGTGCGACCGGCTACCTCAACAACCTCAAGGGACATTGAGCCAGATCCCCTCTCATTCAGGACCCGAACCAAGCCGTGTCGACCTGGAAGTCACGGCATAAAGTTGTTTACACCAACACAATCGATTTAATTTCAATTAAAATCAAACTATTCTTTGTCAGTATATATATTATCTGTTTCAGGTATTAGAAAAAAAGAAGAAAAAAAAAAGCAAGGAATCACATTTCCCAACTTTGCCTACAGTGTAAGAAAGGCAGTCTTCATGGATCGACGAGGCTCGACTTGGCTTTTCGACACTGTCATCTCCACATCCATCGCCTGTCGTCTCTCAAGAAAAGAATCCTAAAGCGGCCAATAACCAAATGAATCAGTGCAAAGCTTGCATTCCACGAACCCTAAAGTAGCGTTCCCATCTCTCTCCTCCTTTTGTTCGCTTTAAGCTTTCTTATCGCTTAAGTATTGCAGCTTTCCCTGTGTCTCTCTTCATCATCATCTGTTGTGCGTCTCCCATTCCCTCTTGCTTGAAGACGGAAACACAAGCTGTAGCAGCAGGCGAGAGACATGTCTGCCGACTGGGGGCCTGTGATCGTGGCCGTCATCCTCTTCATCCTCCTCTCACCGGGGCTGTTGTTTCAGCTACCGGCGAGAACGAGGGTGATCGAGTTCGGCAACATGTACACCAGCGGAATCGCGATTCTGGTCCACAGCATCGTCTTCTTCGTCATCTTGACCATCCTGGTGATTGCTATAGGCGTCCACGTGCACGCTGGCTAGTAGATGATCGAAGTCGTTTTTGGGTTTCGCCATGGTTTTGTTTCTGTCCGTCACGCATGTAAACCTTATTGTCAGTCAACTGTAATCTGTGGAATAATGGATGATGAAGTCGAGTTGAAGAATGGCAAGCGTGCTGCTCTTCTACCAGTCGGCTCAATGCCTTCATCAGTTTCACATATATAAATCTCCTTTGGTTGTGTTCGTATTGGGATCTTCACCTACGGCTTGAGCTCTGCTTAGAATAGTTGGGACTCCTAATCGAACGTCTTCCGACAGACTCAGTACATGCTCGATCAGCTGACGGATCTCCAAAGACGGGTATCATCACCTGCACAACAACATGAATTGCCTGTGACCATCCACACTTGTATCTTTCCATCTAACACTGCTCGTCTGTTGACAGGAGCAAATGCTGTGCGAAGCAAATAAAGCCCTGAAGAGAAGAGTAAGTAGTTCTCTTTACTTCCGTCCTAACTTAGCCACATCGAGAAAGCTTTGCCATGGTTTGTTGCATGCGACGCTTGGCAGCTGGAGGAGAGCAACCAAGCCAACCAGCAACAACTGTGGGATCCCAACACCTACGGCCGCCAGCAACCTCAACCACAGGGTGACGGCTTCTTCCAACCCATAGACTGTGAACCTACTCTCCAAATCGGGTACCTCCTCCCTCCACTTGTGCGCATCGATCTGTGGTGTGAGCCACGCATGCAAGACGGTGGCTGAGGCCATGATTTGTTTCTTTCTTCTCCAGGTATCATCATCCAGATCAAATGGCCATTGCAGCTGCTGCTGCGGCTGCAGCTGCTGGCCCAAGCGTGAGTAACTACGTGCCAGGAGGATGGCTTGCATGAGCGAGAAGAGTTCGAGTTCGAGTTCTCGTTCTCGCCGTCGCTGTTCTTCGTGCCTTAAGAGGGGTGCTGTACGTCACTAGCGAACACTCCTATTTCTTGTGCTATTATTGCTGTGGTTGTAATTGGGTATATAGTCCTGTTGATGAACTGCTATTATAAAGAACTCATGTGAAGGCAGCTGCTACTGTGGTGTCATATGTGCGTACGTGATCTTAAATTGGAAGTCCTTATGCTTTTGAAACTGTTGTAATATTTATTTTTTATTAGAATTATCGGATGGTTGAGATGGACGGCGTAGATCTCACAGTCCACGACTCACCACACGAATCACGAGATCACTCCAGCAGGAACACCTGGTGTGACGAAGCAGCACGTGGTGGCAAGCGCGGAGGCGCCTCCATGTCACCACGGCACTCGCTGACGTCGACTTCTCCGACCGACAATTATGTTTTTCTATTTTTTAATTAAAATGATTTAATATATATATATAAGTTAAAATAAAAAATATTTTTTAAACTAAAAAAATAATCATCAAATTATTCAGATTCGATTTGGAATAAATGAATCACTCAATCTGATGGGGGTAATAATAGTGGTAAGATGTGCATTGACGTCAGCCACTCCCGGGTAATAATGGTGATGAGATGTGCGCTGACATTAGCCACTCTTGGACGTTATCTCACTCATCGGCTTGACCAGACCACCTGGCCGAGGCGGACCAGAACGACAACCGAGGCGTGCTAGCGCCCTGCGCGAGCCCGGTTCTTCATGCAACACTAACGTCGGTGTCGGACGCTATCAGAGATACGACCCTGCTCCCTGCAAGCAAACACATCAGGAGCAGTAAACTACTCTATAAAAGCCTCCGCACCTTGTCCCAAAGGGGGGGGGGCTTTCCGATCCTTTTTCCTCAATCCACCGTTTGCTGTCCTCCGATCCTGAGAAGGAGGAGATCCACAAGAGGATACCCACTAACTTGATCGTCGGAGGGGTCGGGTCGAGCTACCGATCCGACCTATGTGCAGGTACGAAGACGGAGCCGCTCCCCCGAATGCCAAGGAGAGGAATCCCTTCCAGGAGGTAACCCGATGCGCCTCCACGTGCTCAGGCACGTGCGACCGGTTACCTCAACAACCCCAAGGGACATTGAGCCAGATCTCCTCTCATTCAGGACCCGAACCAAGCCGTGTCGACCCGGAGGTCACGGCATAAAGTTGTTTACACCAACACAATCAATTTAATTTTAATTAAAATCAAATTATTCTTTCATGTCAGTATATATATTATCTGTTTCAGGTATTAGAAAAAAAGAAGAAAAAAAAAAGCAAGGAATCACATTTCCCAACTTTGCCTACAGTGTAAGAAAGGCAGTCTTCATGGATCGACGAGGCTCGACTTGGCTTTTCGACACTGTCATCTCCACATCCATCGCCTGTCGTCTCTCAAGAAAAGAATCCTAAAGCGGCCAATAACCAAATGAATCAGTGCAAAGCTTGCATTCCACGAACCCTAAAGTAGCGTTCCCATCTCTCTCCTCCTTTTGTTCGCTTTAAGCTTTCTTATCGCTTAAGTATTGCAGCTTTCTCTGTGTCTCTCTTCATCATCATCTGTTGTGCGTCTCCCATTCCCTCTTGCTTGAAGAAGGAAACACAAGCTGTAGCAGCAGGCGAGAGACATGTCTGCCGACTGGGGGCCTGTGATCGTGGCCGTCATCCTCTTCATCCTCCTCTCACCGGGGCTGTTGTTTCAGCTACCAGCGAGAACGAGGGTGATCGAGTTCGGCAACATGTACACCAGCGGAATCGCGATTCTGGTCCACAGCATCGTCTTCTTCGTCATCTTGACCATCCTGGTGATTGCTATAGGCGTCCACGTGCACGCTGGCTAGTAGATGATCAAAGTCGTTTTTGGGTTTCGCCATGGTTTTGTTTCTGTCCGTCACGCATGTAAACCTTATTGTCAGTCAACTGTAATCTGTGGAATAATGGATGATGAAGTCGAGTTGAAGAATGGCAAGCGTGCTGCTCTTCTACCAGTCGGCTCAATGCCTTCATCAGTTTCACATATATAAATCTCCTTTGGTTGTGTTCGTATAAGGAAGCACCTTCAGTGAGGGATCTTCACCTACGGCTTGAGCTCTGCTTAGAATAGTTGGGACTCGTAATCGAAGGTCTTACTCGCATCTCGGAGACTTGTTTGCTTTGGATCGAGCGTTTCCTGAAAAGAACGCCCTTGTTTGCTCTTCTTTATGATCTTTCTTTTAAGAATCAAAGTTGAGCTGCAGACGTATACCATGACAGGGCTTTTTTTGGTTTTTCAATCTAAGTTGGTTTTGTTAGCTCATTATTGGTTTTGTTAGCTTATTCTTTATGGTTAATGACTGGGCTTCATGAAGGTTTTATTATAAAATTATATAACATCAAATATGTGTTATATGTTTATAGGAAATATATTAATGGTCACACATATTCACCACATGAAAATCATCGGAAAAAATTCAGGTCAGCTTTCACCCGTCTACATGTGTGAACAAAAGTCCAAGGAAGATCGTTCGGGGTTGTCTTCCCTTGTTACCCACGTGGACAAAACGTCAAGAGGGGGGTGCTGGAGTAGTTACAGGTTATCCTCACTAATGTCAGAGGATGTGTGTTGATTATACCAATCTCAACAAAGAATGTCGAAAGAATAGTTATCGTCTACCCTGGATCGATCCGCTAGTTGATGCTACATGACTAACTTGAGCGTCAGAGGGATTGGATCGAAAACTTTTTTTCGACATCGATCTTAATGCAGGTGGCACCTCGGGAGCTCGACGCTTCCACCTCAGACACTACTACACCCTCGACTTTGGACCATGTCGGGTTGACTTAGACGTCAACGATAATTTTCCTCAGTATTTTGGTACTAGAAAGAGGATCTGATGTCGTAGGAATGTTCGTCCGTCAATCCTCCCAACAAATGCTCCAGCAAGAAGGCCATGTCTTCGTCTCATATCACTTTTACTCGAGGGTCGTAGCTATCATCCTTCTCTCACGTGGATGCGTCCACTTACAATGTAAACACTGGCACGGTACTAGCATCTATGTAATGACCCAAGTCTTTCGCCTCTAAGGGTAACCTCGAGCCATCTACTTGTCCCTACTAAGGTATTCCTAAACCTCACCCAGCAGGCACAAACGTTAACGGGCATGATGCAAGCTATCACCCTACTCCTACCTCAGCTAGCCCATTAAGTAATGTCATCATCTTAGTCATGATTAATACCTCAACCCCTACTAGCTCAAGCGCTCGTCAATATCTCCCCCACCCCGACACAATGCCAGCATCTTAGGATTGCCTAAGGCTTGTGGAATTGCTGATCGAAGTAGCGCCTTACTCCCCAATTGTGGAATTCAATGTGTCATCATGCTATCGCTCTACTCTGCCAGAATCCAAGACCTAGTCAACAGATTTGATAGATGACTCATTGAAGATCCAGCTACGACAAATGGACTAATGCTTGAGGATGTGTGTTGATTATACCAATCTCAATAAAGAATGTCAAAATAATAGTTACCGTCTACCCCGGATCGATCCGCTAGTTGATGCTATCTTATAAGAGATGCACCAAGAGTTCTAGCAATTTAGAGGGGAAAAGTCGAACGATCCCATCTCGAGTCAGTCTCACCTTCATGGATGCATTCTCGAGATATACTCAAATAAGGATGATACTACAAGATTATGAACGCACCTCCTTAATCACATCCCCATTTACTCAGAACATCAAAGAAAAGCCAACCTCAATGAACTTTCGCCTCTTGTCACTATAGGTCTTTGATGATAGTACTGAACCAATGGAGCATACCACCGCCCTCCGTGCCCAAATATCGATGTACAGCACCTCGTATGCCTTAATGTGTCGTGCCTTTCTGACAACGTTAAAAGATTCGACACGAGAATGATATACTCACTTGAAGCAGCTCTCGATTGTTTCCTTTGCTCATCTCATAAAGGAGTTTGAGTTTTACTTCCTTGGAGATGTGTGTTCAAGGCCATCAACAGCAATGTTCTTGGACTTAGGCAAGAGGAGGAAGAAATACCCGTTGACTTCATCGTTGGATTCACTAATGAGATCCAAAACATACAAGAAGCTCATCTATTGCATGTAATATAAGCCTTAATGATGGGGCTCAAGTCCTTTTGTTTTTTTTTGTAGTAAGTGGAGAGGTCATTGGCATGATGCCCATAGTGCTCTTGAGGGCCAACCAATATATTATTATGAAGACAATGGTCTCGAGTAAGACTAGAGATATGCAAAAGGTCGAGATAGTAGCAATTATTATCAGCCTCGACCCCGAGGTCACCATGGCGAAGAAGAAATGATTGACCTGAGCTGCCTCACATTAGATCCAAGTTGACTCCCTTGAACATGATTAGAACTGAAATCTTTTTATAAATAAAGAAAAATGGCTCTTGAAAGACTCTCAACGATGAAGACACCGTTTGAGAGGAGGAACAAATCCAAGTACTATCATTTTTACTACAATTATGGCCTCGACACAAAAGACTATCGTGATTTGAAGGAACAAATCGAAGAATTCATTCATTGAGGTCACCTCAAGAGGTTCATCCGAAGGCACCAGGAACATTCGTCCTGACCTAAGGGGCCAATAGAGAGGCAAATTAACATCATCATCAGTAGGCCTGCCTCGGGAGGAGACAGCTCCTCGGGTCGCAAAGCTTACACCCGAGTTACCATTGAGAAGTGCTTGAGGTCCGAAGATGACTCGGAAATAACATTTAAGGAAAAAGAGACGTAGTACCTCGACCCAACCATAACAATGTCTTAGTGGTCTCCGTGAGGATGATTAATGCTCGTGCGAAAAGGGTCATGATTGTCATCGGTAGCCCTACCAATATCTTTTACTTTGATATTTTTCAAAAACTTGGGCTCTCGGCTAACGATCTCACCACTATGATTTTTTCACTGATGAGGTTCACTGGCGACTCCATCTCCTCTCTCGGGACTATGAGCTTGCATGTCACATTTAGAGATGAGCTCTACTCTAAAGTGGTAATGACCAAATTCATGGTGGTTGGCATCCTCTCGGTGTACAATACGATTATAGGTCGACCCATGCTCAATAGGTTGAGGGCAGTGGTGTGACCTACCATATGGTGATGAAATTCCCAATAAAGACCAGCGTCAAAAAATTGAGAAGCAACTCGAGAGAGTTGCACCAATACTATCTAACGGTGATCACCCTACCGAAGAAAGCCTGGCCTGAGGTGCCGCCAACGAACCCTCAGAATTTTGCCAAGCCCCTCCCACATCTAGAGTCGATGGAGTCCATGATTGAGACATCCTTAGATAAGGCTTATCCCGATCAGATTATCACGATCGGGGCAACACTTCTCGAGGAGTAACGGGTGCAACTCATCAATTTTCTCACGAAGAATGTTGATGTGTTTGTATGATCACTTAGAGACATGCCGAGAATCGACCCAAATGTGGCCCAACACCACCTTCATATCTCTTTCATGGTTTGATCGGTGAAGCAAAAGCCTTGCAAGTTTGCTCCAGATTGTCGGCAAGTGATTAGCAATGAAGTAGACAAACTATTGGGAGTGGAGTTTATAGCCAAAGTGCAGTACCCTACGAGCTTGCTAATGTTGTATTGGTTAAAAAATATAATCAAAATTTGAGGATGTGTGTTGATTATACCAATCTCAATAAAGAATGTCAAAATAATAGTTACCGTCTCGTCTACCCTGGATCGATCCGCTAGTTGATGCTACCTCAGACCACGAGCTTCTCACCTTCATGGATGCATTCTCGAGATATAATCAAATAAGGATGACACTACAAGATTATGAATGCACCTCCTTAATCATAAACCAAGGCATATACTACTATCGAGTCATGTCATTCAGATTGAAGAATACGGGCACGACATACCAAAGAATGGTGAATAAGATATTCAAGTACCAAATCAAGAGGAATATCGAGGTGTATGTAGACGACATGATAATCAAAAGTAGAATGACAAACTCATATATGACCGACTTGGCTAAGATATTTGAAGTTATGAAGAGGTTCACCATGCATCTTAATTCATCCATGTGTGATTTTATAGTCAGCTCGGGAATGATATACTCACTTGAAGCAGCTCTCGATCGTTTCCTTTGCTCAGCTCATAAAGGAGTTTGAGTTTTACTTCTTTGGAAATGTGTGTTCAAGGCCATCAGCAGCAATGTTCTTGGACTTAGGCAAGAGGAGGAAGAAATACCCTTTGACTTCATCGTTGGTCATGATGGGGCTCAAGTCCTTTTGTTTTTTTTTGTAGTCAGTGGAGAGGTCATTGGCATGATGCCCATAGTGCTCTTGAGGGCCAACCAATATATTATTACGAAGACAATGGTCTCGAGTAAGACTAGAGATATGCAAAAGGTCGAGATAGTAGCAATTATTATCAGCCTCGACCCCGAGGTCACCATGGCGAAGAAGAAATGATTGACCTGAGCTGCCTCACATTAGATCCAAGTTGACTCCCTTGAACATGATTAGAACTGAAATCTTTTTATAAATAAAGAAAAAATACTCTTGAAAGACTCTCAACGATGAAGACACCATTTGAGAGGAGAAACAAATCCAAGTACTACCATTTTTACTACAACTATGGCCTCGACACGGAAGACTATTGTGATTGGAAGGAGCAAATCGAAGAATTCATTCGTCGAGGTCACCTCAAGAGGTTCATCCGAAGGCACCAGGAACCTTCGTCCTGACCTAAGGGGCCAATAGAGAGGCAAATTGACATCATCATCAGTGGGCCTGCCTCGGGAGGAGACAGCTCCTCGGGTCGCAAAGCTTACACCCGAGTTACCATTGAGAAGTGCTTGAGGTCCGAAGATGACTCGGAAATAACATTTAAGGAAAAAGAGACGTAGTACCTCGACCCAACCATAACAATGTCTTAGTGGTCTCCGTGAGGATGATTAATGCTCGTGCGAAAAGGGTCATGATTGTCATCGGTAGCCCTACCAATATCTTTTACTTTGATATTTTTCAAAAACTTGGGCTCTCGGCTAACGATCTCACCACTATGATTTCTTCGCTGATGGGGTTCACTGGCGACTCCATCTCCTCTCTCAGGACTATGAGCTTGTATGTCACATTTAGAGACGAGCTCTACTCTAAAATGGTAATGACCAAATTCATAGTGGTTGGCATTCTCTCGGCGTATAATACGATTATAGGTCGACCCATGCTCAATAGGTTGAGGGCAGTGGTGTGACCTACCATATGGTGATGAAATTCCCAATAAAGACCAGCGTCAAAAAATTGAGAAGCAACTCGAGAGAGTTGCACCAATACTATCTAACGGTGATCACCCTACCGAAGAAAGCCTGGCCTGAGGTGCCGCCAACGAACCCTCAGAATTTTGCCAAGCCCCTCCCACATCTAGAGTCGATGGAGTCCATGATTGAGACATCCTTAGATAAGGCTTATCCCGATCAAATTATCACGGTCGGGGCAACACTTCTCGAGGAGTAACGGGTGCAACTCATCAATTTTCTCACGAAGAATGTTGAGATGTTTGTTTAATCACTTAGAGACATGCCGAGAATTGACCCAAATGTGGCCCAACACCACCTTAATATCTCTCCCATGGTTCGATCGGTGAAGCAAAAGCCTTGCAAGTTTGCTCCAGATTGTCGGCAAGTGATTAGCAATGAAGTAGACAAACTATTGGGAGTGGAGTTTATAGCCAAAGTGCAGTACCCTACTAGCTTGCTAATGTTATATTGGTTAAAAAATATAATCAAAATTTGAGGATGTGTGTTGATTATACCAATCTCAACAAAGAATGTCGAAAGAATAGTTATCGTCTACCCTGGATCGATCCGCTAGTTGATGCTACCTCAGACCACGAGCTTCTCACCTTCATGGATGCATTCTCGAGATATAATCAAATAAGGATGACACTACAAGATTATGAATGCACCTCCTTAATCATAAACCAAGGCATATACTACTATCGAGTCATGTCATTCAGATTGAAGAATACGGGCACGACATACCAAAGAATGGTGAATAAGATATTCAAGTACCAAATCAAGAGGAACATCGAGGTGTATGTAGATGACATGATAATCAAAAGTAGAATGACAAACTCATATATGACCGACTTGGTTGAGATATTTGAAGTTCTGAAGAGGTTCAACATGCATCTTAATCCATCCATATGTGATTTTATAGTCAGCTCAGAAAAATTCCTTGGATTTATTATTCACTAGAGAGATTGGACTTAGGCAAGAGGAGGAAGAAATACCCGTTGACTTCATCGTTGGATTCACTAATGAGATCCAAAACATACAAGAAGCTCATCTATTGCATGTAATATAAGCCTTAATGATGGGGCTCAAGTCCTTTTGTTTTTTTTTGTAGTAAGTGGAGAGGTCATTGGCATGATGCCCATAGTGCTCTTGAGGGCCAACCAATATATTATTACGAAGACAATGGTCTCGAGTAAGACTAGAGATATGCAAAAGGTCGAGATAGTAGCAATTATTATCAGCCTCGACCCCGAGGTCACCATGGCGAAGAAGAAATGATTGACCTGAGCTGCCTCACATTAGATCCAAGTTGACTCCCTTGAACATGATTAGAACTGAAATCTTTTTATAAATAAAGAAAAAATACTCTTGAAAGACTCTCAACGATGAAGACACCATTTGAGAGGAGAAACAAATCCAAGTACTACCATTTTTACTACAACTATGGCCTCGACACGGAAGACTATTGTGATTGGAAGGAGCAAATCGAAGAATTCATTCGTCGAGGTCACCTCAAGAGGTTCATCCGAAGGCACCAGGAACCTTCGTCCTGACCTAAGGGGCCAATAGAGAGGCAAATTGACATCATCATCAGTGGGCCTGCCTCGGGAGGAGACAGCTCCTCGGGTCGCAAAGCTTACACCCGAGTTACCATTGAGAAGTGCTTGAGGTCCGAAGATGACTCGGAAATAACATTTAAGGAAAAAGAGACGTAGTACCTCGACCCAACCATAACAATGTCTTAGTGGTCTCCGTGAGGATGATTAATGCTCGTGCGAAAAGGGTCATGATTGTCATCGGTAGCCCTACCAATATCTTTTACTTTGATATTTTTCAAAAACTTGGGCTCTCGGCTAACGATCTCACCACTATGATTTCTTCGCTGATGGGGTTCACTGGCGACTCCATCTCCTCTCTCAGGACTATGAGCTTGTATGTCACATTTAGAGACGAGCTCTACTCTAAAATGGTAATGACCAAATTCATAGTGGTTGGCATTCTCTCGGCGTATAATACGATTATAGGTCGACCCATGCTCAATAGGTTGAGGGCAGTGGTGTGACCTACCATATGGTGATGAAATTCCCAATAAAGACCAGCGTCAAAAAATTGAGAAGCAACTCGAGAGAGTTGCACCAATACTATCTAACGGTGATCACCCTACCGAAGAAAGCCTGGCCTGAGGTGCCGCCAACGAACCCTCAGAATTTTGCCAAGCCCCTCCCACATCTAGAGTCGATGGAGTCCATGATTGAGACATCCTTAGATAAGGCTTATCCCGATCAAATTATCACGGTCGGGGCAACACTTCTCGAGGAGTAACGGGTGCAACTCATCAATTTTCTCACGAAGAATGTTGAGATGTTTGTTTAATCACTTAGAGACATGCCGAGAATTGACCCAAATGTGGCCCAACACCACCTTAATATCTCTCCCATGGTTCGATCGGTGAAGCAAAAGCCTTGCAAGTTTGCTCCAGATTGTCGGCAAGTGATTAGCAATGAAGTAGACAAACTATTGGGAGTGGAGTTTATAGCCAAAGTGCAGTACCCTACTAGCTTGCTAATGTTATATTGGTTAAAAAATATAATCAAAATTTGAGGATGTGTGTTGATTATACCAATCTCAACAAAGAATGTCGAAAGAATAGTTATCGTCTACCCTGGATCGATCCGCTAGTTGATGCTACCTCAGACCACGAGCTTCTCACCTTCATGGATGCATTCTCGAGATATAATCAAATAAGGATGACACTACAAGATTATGAATGCACCTCCTTAATCATAAACCAAGGCATATACTACTATCGAGTCATGTCATTCAGATTGAAGAATACGGGCACGACATACCAAAGAATGGTGAATAAGATATTCAAGTACCAAATCAAGAGGAACATCGAGGTGTATGTAGATGACATGATAATCAAAAGTAGAATGACAAACTCATATATGACCGACTTGGTTGAGATATTTGAAGTTCTGAAGAGGTTCAACATGCATCTTAATCCATCCATATGTGATTTTATAGTCAGCTCAGAAAAATTCCTTGGATTTATTATTCACTAGAGAGAAATAGATGCAAACCCTGAGAAGGTGCGAGCCATATTGGAGATACACTCATCTATAAAGAATATACAATAATTAATAAAGCGAATAGGGGCACTTAGTCGGTTCCTTTCCCAATCCCACGACGGGTGCCTACCCTTCTTCGTAGTGTTGAAGAACTCAAAGGGCTTTGAACAAGCTCTCCAAAATGATGGGGCTCAAGTCCTTTTGTTTTTTTTTGTAGTAAGTGGAGAGGTCATTGGCATGATGCCCATAGTGCTCTTGAGGGCCAACCAATATATTATTACGAAGACAATGGTCTCGAGTAAGACTAGAGATATGCAAAAGGTCAAGATAGGAGCAACTACTGTCAGCCTCGACGCCGAGGTCACCATGGCAAAGAAGAAATGATTGACCTGAGCTGCCTCACATTAGATCCAAGTTGACTCCCTTGAACATGATTAGAACTGAAATCTTTTTATAAATAAAGAAAAATGGCTCTTGAAAGACTCTCAACGATGAAGACACCGTTTGAGAGGAGGAACAAATCCAAGTACTATCATTTTTACTACAATTATGGCCTCGACACAAAAGACTATCGTGATTTGAAGGAACAAATCGAAGAATTCATTCATTGAGGTCACCTCAAGAGGTTCATCCGAAGGCACCAGGAACATTCGTCCTGACCTAAGGGGCCAATAGAGAGGCAAATTAACATCATCATCAGTGGGCCTGCCTCGGGAGGAGACAGCTCCTCGGGTCGCAAAGCTTACACCCGAGTTACCATTGAGAAGTGCTTGAGGTCCGAAGATGACTCGGAAATAACATTTAAGGAAAAAGAGACGTAGTACCTCGACCCAACCATAACAATGTCTTAGTGGTCTCTGTGAGGATGATTAATGCTAGTGCGAAGAGGGTCATGATTATCATAGGTAGCCCTACCGATATCTTTTACTTTGATATTTTTCAAAAACTTGGGCCCTCGGCTAACGATCTCACCACTATGATTTCTTCGCTGATGGGGTTCACTGGCGACTCCATCTCCTCTCTCAGGACTATGAGCTTGTATGTCACATTTAGAGACGAGCTCTACTCTAAAATGGTAATGACCAAATTCATAGTGGTTGGCATTCTCTCGGCGTATAATACGATTATAGGTCGACCCATGCTCAATAGGTTGAGGGCAGTGGTGTGACCTACCATATGGTGATGAAATTCCCAATAAAGACCAGCGTCAAAAAATTGAGAAGCAACTCGAGAGAGTTGCACCAATACTATCTAACGGTGATCACCCTACCGAAGAAAGCCTGGCCTGAGGTGCCGCCAACGAACCCTCAGAATTTTGCCAAGCCCCTCCCACATCTAGAGTCGATGGAGTCCATGATTGAGACATCCTTAGATAAGGCTTATCCCGATCAAATTATCACGGTCGGGGCAACACTTCTCGAGGAGTAACGGGTGCAACTCATCAATTTTCTCACGAAGAATGTTGAGATGTTTGTTTAATCACTTAGAGACATGCCGAGAATTGACCCAAATGTGGCCCAACACCACCTTAATATCTCTCCCATGGTTCGATCGGTGAAGCAAAAGCCTTGCAAGTTTGCTCCAGATTGTCGGCAAGTGATTAGCAATGAAGTAGACAAACTATTGGGAGTGGAGTTTATAGCCAAAGTGCAGTACCCTACTAGCTTGCTAATGTTATATTGGTTAAAAAATATAATCAAAATTTGAGGATGTGTGTTGATTATACCAATCTCAATAAAGAATGTCAAAATAATAGTTACCGTCTACCCCGGATCGATCCGCTAGTTGATGCTATCTCAGACCACGAGCTTCTCACCTTCATGGATGCATTCTCGAGATATACTCAAATAAGGATGATACTACAAGATTATGAACGCACCTCCTTAATCACAAACCAAGGCATATACTACTATCGAGTCATGTCATTCAAATTGAAGAATATAGGCATGACATACCAAAGAATGGTGAATAAAATATTCAAGTACCAAATCAAGAGGAATATCGAGGTGTATGTAGACGACATGATAATCAAAAGTAGAATGACAAACTCATATACCCAATCCCATGACAGGTGCCTACCCTTCTTCGTAGCGTTGAAGAACTCAAAGGGCTTTGAACAAGCCCTCTAGTTCAAAGTCAAAATCTCTAACAATGAGGCCAAATACAAAGCACTTCTCTCCGGGCTCCAACTCGCTTAAGAGCTTCAGGTCTAAGACTTGACGGTGTTTAGTGATTCGTAGCTAGTTGTGAGCTAGGTGGAGGGGAGCTACAAGGCCCCAAATGTAACTATGGTGAAGTACCTTACTAAGGTGTGGAGGTTAGTTCATAATGTATCCTGACTCAACATGTTATGGGTCTCTTAGGCAGAAAATGCCTAGGCTGATGCACTCGCCAGGTTAGCCTCCACCCAAGCTTTGAGAGAGGGTTAGTGGTTAGTCGAGACATTGCCGACCCAAACTATTGAAAAGCATGAAGTGTCCATGGTCGAAGAGGAGTTGAGCTGTATGGAGATCCTACGCTATAAAAGAGACGGGACACTCCCGATTGATCCCTTAGCGACTCAAAAAGTCAAGCATCATTAAGCATTATACTACATAATTAACGATTGCTTGTATCGCAGGTCCTTCATCCAACCATTCCTCTGAAGCTTAACACCCCAAGAGGTTGAGAGGATGCTCGTCAAGGTGCATGAAGGTGTTTGCGGGGAGTATATAGATAGGCGAACTCTTGCATTCAAAGTACTTCGGCAAGGATTCTACTAGTCGATATTATGCAAGGACTCAATTTCCTATGTTGTGCCATAAGTGTCAAAAGTTTGCTTGGATACAACACCAATCGATGGTCCCTCTTAGCCCGATTGACTACACATAACCCTTCACCCAATGGGGCATAGACCTCCTAGGACCCTTTTCACCAGTCTCGGGCCAATGGAGGTTCCTCATCATGGGAGTAGACTATTTCATGAAATGGGTAGAGATCGAGCCACTAGCATCGATTACCGAGAAACAAGCTGAAGGATTTGTGTGGAAGAACATCATCACCCATTTCGGAATCTCGAGGACTCTCATCACCGACAATGAAGCTCAAAAATCGCTAGTTGATTTCCAGATCTTATAACTAAAAAATGTTTGACAAGCAGTTTAAAACAATTAACTTAAATGAAGCTCAGCAAAATTCAAGGAGTTCTACCAATCCTATGAGATTCAATTGAAGTTCAGCTCGATGGCTCATCCCTAAACGAACGGTCTCGTCAATCTTTTACTTTGATATTTTTCAAAAACTTGGGCTCTCGGCTAACGATCTCACCACTATGATTTTTTCACTGATGAGGTTCACTGGCGACTCCATCTCCTCTCTCGGGACTATGAGCTTGCATGTCACATTTAGAGATGAGCTCTACTCTAAAGTGGTAATGACCAAATTCATGGTGGTTGGCATCCTCTCGGTGTACAATACGATTATAGGTCGACCCATGCTCAATAGGTTGAGGGCAGTGGTGTGACCTACCACATGGTGATGAAATTCCCAATAAAGACCAGCGTCAAAAAATTGAGAAGCAACTCGAGAGAGTTGCACCAATACTATCTAACGGTGATCACCCTACCGAAGAAAGCCTGGCCTGAGGTGCCGCCAACGAACCCTCAGAATTTTGCCAAGCCCCTCCCACATCTAGAGTCGATGGAGTCCATGATTGAGACATCCTTAGATAAGGCTTATCCCGATCAGATTATCACGATCGGGGCAACACTTCTCGAGGAGTAACGGGTGCAACTCATCAATTTTCTCACGAAGAATGTTGATGTGTTTGTATGATCACTTAGAGACATGCCGAGAATCGACCCAAATGTGGCTCAACAAAGAATGTCGAAAGAATAGTTATCGTCTACCCTGGATCGATCCGCTAGTTGATGCTACCTCAGACCACGAGCTTCTCACCTTCATGGATGCATTCTCGAGATATAATCAAATAAGGATGACACTACAAGATTATGAATGCACCTCCTTAATCATAAACCAAGGCATATACTACTATCGAGTCATGTCATTCAGATTGAAGAATACGGGCACGACATACCAAAGAATGGTGAATAAGATATTCAAGTACCAAATCAAGAGGAACATCGAGGTGTATGTAGATGACATGATAATCAAAAGTAGAATGACAAACTCATATATGACCGACTTGGTTGAGATATTTGAAGTTCTGAAGAGGTTCAACATGCATCTTAATCCATCCATATGTGATTTTATAGTCAGCTCAGAAAAATTCCTTGGATTTATTATTCACTAGAGAGAAATAGATGCAAACCCTGAGAAGGTGCGAGCCATATTGGAGATACACTCATCTATAAAGAATATACAATAATTAATAAAGCGAATAGGGGCACTTAGTCGGTTCCTTTCCCAATCCCACGACGGGTGCCTACCCTTCTTCGTAGTGTTGAAGAACTCAAAGGGCTTTGAACAAGCCCTCTAGTTCAAAGTCAAAATCTCTAACAATGAGGCCAAATACAAAGCACTTCTCTTCGGGCTCCAACTCGCTTAAGAGCTTCAGGTCTAAGACTTGACGGTGTTTAGTGATTCGTAGCTAGTTGTGAGCTAGGTGGAGGGGAGCTACAAGGCCCCAAATGTAACTATGGTGAAGTACCTTACTAAGGTGTGGAGGTTAGTTCATAATGTATCCTGACTCAACATGTTATGGGTCTCTTAGGCAGAAAATGCCTAGGCTGATGCACTCGCCAGGTTAGCCTCCACCCAAGCTTTGAGAGAGGGTTAGTGGTTAGTCGAGACATTGCCGACCCAAACTATTGAAAAGCACGAAGTGTCCATGGTCGAAGAGGAGTTGAGCTGTATGGAGATCCTACGCTATAAAAGAGACGGGACACTCCCGATTGATCCCTTAGCGACTCGAAAAGTCAAGCATCATTAAGCATTATACTACATAATTAACGATTGCTTGTATCGCAGGTCCTTCATCCAACCATTCCTCTGAAGCTTAACACCCCAAGAGGTTGAGAGGATGCTCGTCAAGGTGCATGAAGGTGTTTGCGGGGAGTATATAGATAGGCGAACTCTTGCATTCAAAGTACTTCGGCAAGGATTCTACTAGTCGATATTATGCAAGGACTCAATTTCCTATGTTGTGCCATAAGTGTCAAAAGTTTGCTTGGATACAACACCAATCGATGGTCCCTCTTAGCCCGATTGACTACACATAACCCTTCACCCAATGGGGCATAGACCTCCTAGGACCCTTTTCACTAGTCTCGGGCCAATGGAGGTTCCTCATCATGGGAGTAGACTATTTCATGAAATGGGTAGAGATCGAGCCACTAGCATCGATTACCGAGAAACAAGCTGAAGGATTTGTGTGGAAGAACATCATCACCCATTTCGGAATCTCGAGGACTCTCATCACCGACAATGAAGCTCAATTCAACAACGCAAAATTCAAGGAGTTCTACCAATCCTATGAAATTCAATTGAAGTTCAACTGGATGACTCATCTCTAAACCAACGGTCTCGTCAATGTCATCAACCAAGTCATTCTTGAAGGATTAAAGAAGAAAGTCATTGGAGTCAAGGGTACCTGGGTGAATGAGTTGCCAAGCATTCTATGGGCCTCTTAGATGACACTCAAGATCGGCTCGAGAGAACTATCATTCATCTTGGCATTCGGCACCAAATTTATCCTATCATCCAAAACAATCTTCTTAACACCTCATATTAGGAGCTTTGACGAAAAAACCTCCAAAGAAGGACTTCAAGCTGAGCTCAATATGATTAGTGAAGTTATAGCTAAATCACACTGACCGAGGAGTCCGCCTTCGAGGGGTCAGACTAGGGGATCTAGTACTCCAAAAAATTAAGGTTAGCGACCCAACCAAGTCCTGAGGGAAGCTGGTGCCAAATTGAGAAGGGTCTTATCGACTCATCGAAGTCATTCGAGATGGAACATATTGTCTCGGGATAGTAGAGAGTGTGGTGTTGTCGAGAACTTAACACATTATAAACTTAAATAAATTCTATCCTTAAAATCTCTCTTGGGATCTAGTACTCCAAAAAATTAAGGTTAGCGACCCAACCAAGTCCTGAGGGAAGCTGGTGCCAAATTGAGAAAGGTCTTATCGACTCATCGAAGTCATTTGAGATGGAATATGTCGTCTCAGGACAACATAGGGTATGGTGTTACCGAGAACGTGACACATTATAAACTTGAATAAGTTCTACCCTTAAAATCTCTCTTGGGATCAGACCAAGGAGGACGATGCCTCGAGTATTAGATGTTGGCTTGCCAAGCTTAAGGGATTAATTATAGGGTGTATCTTTTAAGGTACCAACTGTGAATTAAGAAAAGAAAATTTCAATACTCGTAAGACGAATACATCAGCCAGTCCAAATGTAGAATAATGGATGATGAAGTCGAGTTGATGAAGAATGGTAAGGATGGTCTTCTAGTAGTCGGCTCAATGAATGCCTTGGACCGTTTCAGATAGATACATCTCCTACCTGCAGCCATGGCTCTGCTTAGAAAAGTTGGTACTCCTAATCGAAGGTTTTACTTGTTAGCTCATTCATTATGGTTTATGACTAGGCTTCATGATGGTTCCATTATGAAATTATATATTACCAAATGTGTTACATGTGCAATTAATTTTGTAAAACATACCCTGCTGTATAATCAATCACGAGGCAAGAAGAGAAATCTTGTCTTGCAGAAAGAACAAAAGTATGTCTTTTTGTACCTTCCATATAAATGTTTAAAGGCTGAGTGTTATTCAATTACCAAACACATATATTTCTCAGCTCGCCACCATCCATGATTACTTCGTCGGTCTGCGCCACCTGTTAAGAATCAAAGAGTCCACATATCATTCATGGAGAAATAACCGCTCTGATATCACTTCGATAGAACTTGTTGAGCAATATGATCAAACTATAAGGAGGGGAAAATTTTAAACAGTAGTTCAAAAAAGAAGTCGAGTAATAAATAAATTATCAGTTTCAACGCCCTAATCAGAAGTTAGGGATAGTAGTCGCATGGCTTTAGGGAATTTATCTTGATTTATAGAATTAAATTAAAGAACTTAAGTAGAAGATTGACTGTAATTTATGTAAACTAATTACACTAACATTATCTCTGACATAATTACATGATAAAGCTAAAAGAACAGGAATACACTTGTTCATTCACAAACCAATTTCTCAATAGAGGGATGCCTAAAAACAAATTAGTAAATTGTCGACGAATCGTAAGGTGCAACTACCTTTTTACCCAAACAATTATCACAAAGCATAATCAATCAAGGAACAATCACATTAAAAGGAGAAGCAGCAGCAAGTAGTATTGCCAAAAAAAAAAAACCAGTAGATTCATGACTAATCCACAAATTAATGCGACAAGAGGTTTGTACCATCAAAGCGAGCCGTACACATAGAAATCATCATACTTCACCATTTGAATACTTAAAAGGTTTTAAAACCATTTTCAACCATCTGACAGACCAGAAGGAAAAATAAAACAACTGACCATATAAGGAGAAAAAAGACACTCCTCGAAATCAAAGTCCATCATAGGTAGAGAAGCATACCATGTTCCACTCGATTGCAGCCTTTGAGTTATAGTAGTTTTATAGATTCATCAGGCATAATTCAGACGGAATACATCATTGAGCACATAGAAGCTTCCCTGAGGTGTTGGCATTAGGTGAAACATCTGCAGCAAAAACACACAAACCAATCACCTCGCTTAACTGATGGTAGAATTGTAATAAATCTTCGGCTGTCATAGTTCGATGCATACGAGCAAATTTCGAAGATGCATAAACATTACTTCACCCAGATGAACAGAAAGGAAGACAAGCATTATCAAATCTTTTTGACCAGCTACAATAACAAAGAGGACTAATCAATAATATGCACAATTTAAACAATATAAATATCAACTCATCAACAAAAGTTTTGTGCAACCTACTAACCATATAACATCCAAAGAACACGATGCTAAAGAATCCAAGTAGTTCAATATGATCCATCCAAACAATTCACTTAATTAAAATTGACATGGGGTAAGAACAACAATAGCAGACAATTTTTATTAAAATTTGTGATTTAAATCTCTAGCATTTCTCAAAGTGTAAACATTGCAAATATGATATCAGTCGCCTGCGTAAAACTTTGGAATGACACAGATTTTCTGTTTTCTAACCACATGATTCTGTTTTGTGTTCGACACTCTGACAGCCCTGTCATGAGATGTGTTTTCAAATAAAGTTCCACCAATTCTGTGTAGCATAACATCTAATTTTGCTGTTAGATCTTTTTGACATCTTTTGATGTGTTGCTTGGACTGTCTGCCGCCCTCTTAATTCATTTAAAACAGAATATTCAAGTATCTCTCCTGACCATAGTCCTTGGCATCAGCAGATTATCATACGATACACCTTCTAGTATTGGTATCATCCAAGGGTCAATCATATTTTAGTTGATTTCCAGATCTTATAACTAAAAATTGATTGACAAGTAGTTTAAACCAATTAACTTAAATGAAGCTCGCCAATTTTGAACAATTTTAGTCAATTTAGCATCAATAAATGAAGAAAATTGATGGAAGATGCAAAAGTAGAAGTGATGGGAGAAGAAAAAAGATCTCTTAATAACTATGATCATAAAACAGAGAATAAGCTCCTGTTGCATTTGCTACTTACTGCAATAATAGCATTTATTATAATTCTAACCATCCATCACTGCATAACGCATAGCAAAAGGTATAGGGAAAGGAAAGGAAAGAGAATATTTTTTACCTTTAAAAAAAAGGCTTTTATCATAAAGAATGAAAATGTCATTGGAATCAGAATTAATTTTAAGTTCCATGGATCCTTTCTTTGAACAAAGGTTGTCCTGTAATTATCTCCGTATTATCCTCAATTTTATCTGCATAATGATTAGAGAAGCACTGGAATCACAAAGGAACCATTGTCTATCTTCAAAGTTTATTGACTAATATTTATTCATCAACAATTACCTTATTATTTTTTTATGAATTTATCTCCATAACTTTCAATTGTTATATTTTAGTAATTTTGATCTCATACTTTAATTTCACATGTTTCTTTAAAGAGTTAATTATTTATATAATACAAAGGCAAAAGTATCTTTTAGCATATAATATTGTATTATTTACAATGCTTTTCTATCTTTATTATTTTTATAATTTTTATTTTTAAATTGTTTTCTCAAGCTATCACTCATTGATCAATAAATTTTGTGTCGAACACTAAACAAGCACCACATTAACCAAAATTTTGAGATTCTACAAATAGATATTCTCATAAGTAGCAATTGCAAACGAAAGAAATGCTGCAAGTATCTGGATGTCTACATCTATAATTGCTACTGAAATACAAATCGAGGATCAAAGACCAACTCTCTAAATGAAAGGAGGCAATGCGGAATAAAATAATAGGAGGGGAGGAAGGTTGCATGGGAGGAGGCACCACGATGAGACAGAATGAGAGGATATCCAGATCTAATTTTGACTTGCTTGCAAGTGCGACCATGGCAATTCCAATCCCAATTTTACTTGCAGCATGCCTGTGCACATATTGTAAGCAACTTACTTGTAAGCAATCAAATGCTTACAAGTGTGCTACTTGTTGCAAAAAGGCTTGCAAACAGCCCATTTGCAGGCAACCAAATGCCCCTTCTTCTCCGAGTGTTGTGGGGCTGCTGGTTGTCAAACACTTCTCGCGACTCTTCGCACATTAAATATACTCTTCCCCGATGTGACCACCAAAATTATCTTAAAAAGTCAACCATTCTTTGCTTGTAAAGCACGAAAACAAAGAAACGAACGCAAACAACATCGACACCGATCCGACCGGTGTTCGCCATGCAAGAAAACAGCAAACGTTAACTACGAACGAACCCTAGAATTAGATTAGAAATTCGAATAAAAAGATAAAATCCCAAATCAGACCATTGCATCATAAGAATACAGATGGGGATAATGAGATCATCAGGTTTAAGATGTAAAGATTCGATGCATCATCGACGATCGTATCATTAAGACGATCTATAGAGGAGATCGGCCGGTCTGCTCGAATCGACGGACCGATGGAGGCAAAGGGAGAGTGAGGCGGGGGGGTAGTATACCTGGCTGAACTTGAGAGTGTGCGATTCCCCGGCGAGCTGGAGGGAGCCGCTGACGAAGACGAGCACACCGCCGGCGGGGCCCGAGGGCTGGCAATCCACGGTGGAGATGGCGTGGACGCACTGCTGGAAGGGGAGGGAGGTGAGCTTGGCGACGATGGCCGCTGCGCCCTGGATCTTGACGCCCTCGAAGGTCAGCATGGAGGCGTCCTGGTAAAGCCCCCCCAGCGCCACCCGGTTCCCGTCGAACGTCCGGTAGTAGTGATCTACGAACGCCTTCGCAACAGCGTCCGGATCCATTGGTGCCGCCGCTGCCGCCGAAGAAGTCTCGACCTCGTTCTCTCGCCTCTCCGAAGGTATGAAGAGACGCCGAGAGCCAACGAGGGAGGCGACGACGTATCCGAGTAGGGGAAATAGATAACGGAACTCGCCGTTAGGCCCACGGATTCCCTAGTGGCTATAAAGGCCCATGACGAGATAACGACCGTCAACTCATCCATTAGAGAACCAAAAGCCCAATGTTTTTTCCTTTTATTTTATTTTCTTTCCTTTTAAAAAAAATTTCTCATACATATGTAGCTTAATTTTTAATTATAATATTAAATAATATTATAATTATGACCTCATATATTATTATTATTATTATCAGTATTGTTACTATTATTATTGTTATTTGGGTACGTGCAAGAGGATGTGTTCTCCAGCGCATGACCGTCGCACGTGCCCCTCTCTCCCGTAATATGCCACGTCTGTTGTCTTGGGTGATCCACACACGCAGAGAGAGAGAGAGAGAGAGAGAGAGAGAGGGGGTGTGTGTGTGTCCGTGACAGAGATAGAGCGAGAGAGTTGCGCATGATACTGTAGAAAAGTAACGCCTTTGGCATCGCTTTCCATTGCGGACGGTCTCTGCTCGAGCTCAGCAGCGACTGCACATCGGCAGCGGAATGGACGAGGTCGAAAGTTGATGCCGTTCGTTCTCTTCAGGAGATTTCTTGACCATATTGATGAACAGATGCGTGCTTTCTTGGCAGGAGGAGAACAAACCGGAGCAGGGGAAGGAGACGGCGGCGGAGAAGCCCCAGGCCAAGGAGGAGAAGGACGAGGTGGAGAAGGCGCAGGACGGGAAGAAGGGCGGCGAGGGGCAGACGAAGGAAGGGGGTAGCGAAGAAAAGAAGGGGGAAGCGCCGCCGGCACCGGAGGAGATCATGATGCGCGTCTTCATGCACTGCGAGGGATGCGCCAGGAAGGTCAGACGCTGCTTGAAGGGATTCGAAGGTAATGATGGTTGTACATTGATTTTGGGACCAAAAACTCCGTCTTTTGCTTTCTTCCACTGACATATTTCGATTGAGAATGGATCTTCTTGTTCTGCGGTGGAGAAGGGGTGGAGGATGTGAAGACGGACTGTAAGGCGCACGAGGTGGTTGTGAAGGGGAAGAAGGCGGCGGAAGACCCGATGAAGGTGGTGGAGCGGATCCAGAGGAAGGCGGGGAGGAAGGTGGAGCTGCTGACTCCACTGCCGCCGCCGAAACCACAGAAGAAAGAAGTGGAGAAGAAGGAAGAGGAGAAGCCCAAGGTGGAGGAGAAGAAGTCAGAGGTCAGCCATACTCTGTTCCATTCTTTTTCCTAAAGAAATATTCCGAATCTACGCTCATATCTGCTTCTTTTCTTTCATCGTTACCTACAGCCGCAAGTGATCGTGATGGTGCTCAAAGTTCATTTGCATTGCGAGGCCTGCGCAGAAGAGATGAAGAGGACGATACTGAAGATGAAAGGTTTCTCTGCTTCTCTTCTATTTCCTTCTCTTTTGGACAGTGCAGCTCCTCAGTTGAATCTAAACTATATAATTAAGCTTCTTGTCTCTTAAGCAATTGGGAAAAAAAATGATTTTTGTTCACATGTAAACGCATTTGCAATCGTAGTTTGTACGCAGAAGATTTCCTCTGTTCTTTCCCTTCTTCTTCTTCTTTGACTTCGAGGGTGAATCTTCTGATCCGCACTTTAGACTTCGAGATTGCTTTCAATCGATACCGACTAAAGATCATATTTTGTTCTTCTCGGCTTTTGTTTTGCGGCGAATCGAACAGGGGTTCGGGCGGCCGAACCGGATCTGACGGCTTCCCAAGTAACGGTGAAGGGCGTCTTCGACCCGCGGAAGCTGGGGGAGTACGTGTACAAGCAGACCGGGAAGCAGGCAGTGGTGGCGAAGCAGGAACCGGCGGAGAAGAAGACGGAGGACGAGAAGGACCGCGGCAGAGGCGGGGACGTGGCGAAATCCGAGAAGAAAGCTGGCGGAGCCGGCGGAGGCAATGCCGACGGCGAGAAGAAGGAAGAGAAGGATGGGAAGGACGGGTCGGCACCGCCACCGCCGACTAAGGTGGTGGAGCTGGTGAGAAACGAGTTCTACCAGCACCATCCGATGTATCAGCCCGGGGGATCCGGTGGATACGCGTATCCCCCTCAGATGTTCAGCGATGAGAACCCCAACGCCTGTTATGTGATGTGAATAAGCGGAGAAAACCCCTTTAAGACCCAAAAGAGGGAGACTCATCTTTCGATATTTTAGTATGGGTATAATTTTATATAGGAAATGTACATTGATATATAAAACTTATTAGATGAAATTTTAACCGTTAATGGGTTTGATATGATTTTATGAAATTTAGATTTAATTTTAAATTTTTTTATTTTTTTTTAAATAAGTGATAAAGGTTTATGTAAATACCTTAAATTAGTTAAGGTAGTCATCACATTCAAAATATATCGGTTAAATAATATTTTAATTTTTAAATTAAAAATAGTAAAAGGGTAAAATATTTATAAATTATATTATTTTTATTTATTTTAATTACGATGCTAGCTCAAATATATTTTTCTATACTATGACATTTTGATTGCACCATGCTCCACGTTACAATTTCAATGCATTATATCACACAACTAGACACAACTCAAAATTTCTATGTTGTGTTGACTCACACTCGACACCACTCTACAAGCTAGAAAACCCTCACAATAATTATTTGAATAATTTGTTACTGAGTAGTTTAACTTAATGCTACAACGATTGTATATAACATACATTTACAAGCCTGAAATAATCATAAAAATCAACAACATACATTTACAAACCTGAAATAATTATAAAAATCAATCAAAATGAGTCTGCCAAATCTACTAAAAACCCTCTATATATTATATAAAATATTAATAAAACCAGAAAACACAGATACACACGAGTATTATATCAAACACTGTCTGTTCGTGACAATATGGCATCGACACTTATCCTTAAGATACATAATTTGTCTTCATATTCAAAAGATATATGAAACAATAATTTACCTAATTTAAGGTAAAGAAATCCACAACTCTCAATACATGATTTGTCTTCCTTCTCTGCAAGTCTCTTCATCATCTCAGAATACATTCACAAGGAATGTGGCACAACAATTTAAGGTAAAGAAATCCAGAACTATCAAACACTGAACCTTGGGGGAAACATCAGCAACAACTGCAGAGCTTGTATCCATGTATGTTGGTTGTCAAGCAACTCAACAATGGACATTCTTCATGGTGGCTATGTATAAAAACTTAACTCATCGGTGAAAACACCATTAACAAAAGAATAATCTCTACATATACAGTTTAATGGACTTCTAGATAACTTTCATTTATTCATCCTAGATTGCTAAGACTTCCTAATGAATGAGCAAGAGAGCAGCTGTTACACAAAAGTTGAAGCATTCTATCGTAAGCAATGCATCAACTAAGCAATCGTTGCCGCCTATGATGCCGTTGGAATGTTAGCATATAGAAGAGTGTAGAACAGTTCTACCTCTGACAAGCTTCGAATGGCCTGCACGAATTTGTTGCTGCTGGGTTCATCAAGTAAAGGCAAGCTTAGTCGTGTGATTTGTGGCAATAGTTTCGCCAAGGGAATTCCTATAGAGCTTGTTCCTCCGACATGTATGCCAATGTCCTCGATCAAAATATTGACTACCTTTTTCAGAGATATCTCCAAGACATTGCCAAAATCAGGACTGCAAGGAGAGTAAAAGGTCAAAGAAGTCTGAGCATAAGCAAATAGCACAAGTTAAATAAACTAAAGTACCACAACGTCAACTTCTTAAGTGCTAACCTAAATCTTTTTTTTTTTTGTAAGAATTTCTCCCTTGGTTTGACAAATATATGCAACGATAATAACATATGCCAAATGCATCATCTTTGCTAACTTGAACTTTCCTAAAATTTTATCAGAAACAATTCTATAACCTTAGTAGAAAAAGAAAAGCAATGAGAGATCACATATCTGCAGTAAACATTACAAGTCAGAAATGTACTTGTCCCATCAGCAGAACTTCCACGCACCACTAACAAGGTGGTGCGTTGCTAGCAAATTATATCAAAGGTTAAACAAAGAGAACATTTCAAACTACAGATTAGGATGCAATTCATATTAATTTAAGAAACCATCTTAAGATGAACTTAACAGCTGCAGAGAGGAAATCTAGACCTTCAGTCCCACATATTTAAATCCATTAGTCACCTGCTGAATGGGGCCAGAAAGGGATGCATCTTCCATATTTGGAGAACATGTAAAATATTCCTTGGAAAAATGAAAGCTGGCAGAGCACAGAACCTTACAATACTCCTAATGTTATAAGTGTTTCAGTGACAAATCACCAGCACGGCTAAGTTTTGGATTCTATGCACTTTTAAGAAATAAGATGTGAGATGAATGTGGAAACACACGGTTATAAAAACAAACCTATACACTTGTACAATCAATCAAACAAGATGGTCTCATTGTATGAAACATTAACAGTCCTTATGATAGTTGCCTAGACTGAAACTCTAGACAAAATGAACTTCCCCAATCATTGCATTAATTGGATCCATGCCTGTATTTCTTCTCCCTATTTTGCTTGCTTGCTTAATGGTAGATCTTTTAAATGGTTGAAATCAACACCCTTTGTCCACCGGGTCCAGGATCTTCTAAATGGTTAAAGAAATTGAGGTGTCTTACCTTATGTTTGCTGACGACATGCTTGTAGCTTTTAGGAGTGATAGCAAATTCTGTATCAATCTTCTGATGGTAGGTATTTTTATTCAAGTAAGCTTATATTAACAAGAGCAAATCTGAACTTTACTTGCCTGAATGATGCAATCCTACTGTGAGACACTCTATCAATGGGGCCTTTGGGGTTAGAGACAAACTGATGATAATCTGTGTGCGCGTGCATGCACGTGCACACGCACTGAGGTAACAACAGTTACTAGCAGTAATGGACAAATAGTATAAGGATTGATGGCATTTTACTAGCACTAGTTGGGGATGAGAAGTGTTGAGGTCATGTAAGGAGGATTTGATAGTTTGGCAGGATAAAGAATAATTTAAACCATCAGCAAGAGACAAATCAATTTAAATACAGCGTCACAACGAAGAGGAGGAAAACTCCGTTGGAATGAAATGGCTAGAAAGGATCTATGTAAGCGAAATGTTGGCTTGGAAGGGATCAACCACATCCTATATCTAAATTCATGAAGAGTTCAGACTCTCAGAAATATAAGTTACTTAAATTCAGAACAACATCATCCTGTTTGCTACATGCTGATAAATATATATTAGAAAAAGATGAAGCTACACAAGAATAATATGTGGCAGGATTTAGAGTTACTACTCTGACTAATTTATATAAACTTATACAAATTGCCCATGATTATTCTGCACTACAATATCACTGAAGTAGTGTTGTTTGTTGGAAGTGTGTGTGAACAGTGCCCACCTTAATGTGCATACCAAAAAATTGAACCAGTAATTTTTGTTATAGCTCGTCGTTCTTGCTATGTGATTCAAGCATTCTCATATACCTCCCACCCAAATCCAACCACATTACTGTCGCCTCATGTCTCACCCCAATATATTTTGAAAAATATGCATCTGCATATGCATAACTACTTAAAATGAACAAAATAAACCACCAAACATAGCCTAAACATAAATCTAATTCAGAAATTAAGGAAAGGAAATTCTCAATGCACTCCTAATCTAATATAAAATAGGACAACTCAAATATGGTAATTCTTCTTGGAACAAGAGGTCTTTCAAAAATTCACCAAGAACCAGTTCTTTTTCGTACTAGTGCCAATCATGGCATGCAAACTCTACTATAGGTCCATTGATAGCCTTCAATGTACCAATAAATATGTGCATGAATTATTCGTTAAAACTAGGATTTATTTGCATACCTGGAAAGCACAGCATGAGTCTCAAACAATAGCTGCTCAAGTTTGGTTGCATCCATTAAAATAGAGGAATCATCAAATCCTTTGGCAGACATGGCCATCTGTTGCTTGTAGTCATTAACATTATCAGGCACCAGATAATGTATCCAGTAATTAGATTCAGAAGTATTCATGAACATTTCCAAAATTTGGATCATTGTTTCACGCAGTTGGAGCATGCTAAAAGGCTCCTTAAGCTGCTTGCTGGTCATGGTTGCACGATGAAATAAAAAGATCAGAGATGTTAGCAACAAAATCATATATAATTTGTTTCTCAAGATGCCTATCATAACATTTTTGTATATAGAAATTGGGTGTTATCTTAAAGTGCTTCTCAATCTCGAAGACAACAGTTGCGTATGAATATAAGTACACGGATCCATTAATGTTATAATCAAATGCTTAACTTGATTGAATGAGTATGAACATAAAACTTTAACAATCATTTCAAACATGGTAAATAAGAATCAAGCTTCATTAAGTCCTTACTCTTTTAGAACTTCCATAGCAACATTCTGCATGTTCGTAATTAGTGAATTGATTCCATAGGTAGCAAGGTAATCTGCAGTAGCTAGAAAATCTTGTTGGCCATGCCTACTAAATGAATCAATCTCATCCTGCCAAAAAAGGAAAACTATAAATTATGTGTATGCTATGTTATAATATCTTTACCGACCAACAGAAAAAAGGAAACGCATGCCCTCTAGATAAGTCAAAGTTGAATTCTGTCTCAGTGCACAATTTCTGTAAGTTTTCCTTTAACTAATGTTGGACAATCCACAAGTAATATAACCCAACATTGATTTGAAATATACAAATGAGATTTGTGTTACATGTCTAAGTTTAAGATGCAATGGTTGAGGATGGTAATAAACAACCAAAATATTAAACGCATTACAAAGGTTTATATAACTTGATAAAGAATCAGCTTTGATGTTAATTTAAAAATAATTTATTCCTAGCTTTTAGCAACTATTTATGTCATCTTGAGCAATTAATATGTGCAGTTCTAATGGTAAAGTTGATGCAATCCATAGTGACGTAGTTTAATCTTAACAGTAAGGTCTTTGTTAATTCTTAGTCAGGTCAAATCTGACCATAAGTTGTATTTTCAAATAGTTTTAATAATATATATGAATTCCATCCCTTTTTCATGGCAATTATAGCAACAATTTGATTCTTTCTTTTACCTTCACCAAGATTTATGCAAGATATAGTTCTGTTAAGGAAAACCACAATAGGAGCTGAGTTTAGGGACATCTAGATGCTCCTTTAGGTGGGATTTCATGGACTAAAAATTTCCTAAAAAATGAAAGTCTCACATAAATTTTGCTTATTTAGAGACCAAAATTTAGTAAGAATTTGAGTGTGTGAAGTTCCTATACAAGAGTTGTTCAGAGAAATCCAATTGTCTATTGGCAAGTTACAGATGCCTGGATCTTGTTGAAGCTTTGTCTGATAGTTGACTACCATAAGAACAGAAGCCGATAAAAAATGCAATAATGCCAAAGATCTAAGAAAGCAAGGACAACACCAAAAATAAATTATTGAGAAGCTAAAAAACATATTTAAAATTAATTTATGGTTAGTAGAACCACTTGAATTTGGCACAAAAAAATAATATTGTCTACATCATAAAGTAATCGACCTAAGTTTCATAAACAAATCATCTCCACTTAGGTGGTAGTTCAAACAGGCAATATATCCATTTGTGCCAGTTCATCCATCATTTTGGAGCATCCCAAAGAATACACCAACAAACATACTAAATACACAAATCAAATAAAAAAGGTGCACCTTCTAAGAAAACAATTAACATCATAAGATCCGTCCAAGATCATAGAAGCTACTGGGAGGAATATATCATGAAAAGGGGCATAAGAAAATTCATATGGTTGCATGGGAAAAATCTATAGAAGATGTACAATAAGTCATACACTATTGCGTTACTTCAACAGGAGTAGCACAGATACTTCAACTATTAGAAAGCACAAATAAGTTTGATCTTATTATAGTCCATCAGAAAAGGCACAATCTGCCATATTGGCACATCTGCTCATGCACACGCTGAAACAAGCCCTTTACACTTTCCCACGAATGAAAAAGAAACTTACCAGAGATAGAGAATTCTCAGAACCACGGGCAATCTCTAGATAGAGTTGTCTCCCTAAAATGTTAACTTGAACTCTCACGTATAAGCAAAGCACCGTCATCGACCACAAGGAAGCTGCCGTCCTTGTGAAGCCTGGAAGAAAAAAATTTACAGAAGAATTAATTCGCAAAATAAGAATCCTTCTTAATGAAGAAAGGTCTCAACTTCCTTAAATCAGCAGCAATGACACCATATGTCTAACAAGACAAGTGAATTTACACGTTTGGACGGCAACTGGGAAAAGAAACGGAGACAAATAAAGAAGAAAGAATGCACATTGCATTGGGCATACTCAGAATTTTAAGTCTGTCCCACAGCTCAAGTTTCTCCTTGCCGGAGAGCGCGCTGGATTGCCCCTTCCCCTGCATTAGCTTCTCCGTCAGATGCGAGAGGTCCAAATCCTCCGATATCCTGGACCGCAGGTAGTGCATCGCGTACGGCAGAGTGGTGGTGTCGGAAATCCTCTGGATGTTCTCGAAATGAGCCTGCAATCTGCCCACCAACCAACCACAATAAGCAGCAGCACAAAACAAGAAAAAGGAAAACGACGGCAAAAAGGAGGAAAGGATTACTGGTTCTTGATGAGTTCATCGACTCGTCGAGCGCCGTCGAGCTGCCGCTCCAATTCGGACAATCTCCTGCTGTGACTCTCATAGAGTTTGTAGACGAGATATCCGCTCCCCAACACACCAAGCGAAATCAGAATCTTCCTCCTGTGCCTGCTCCAGAAACCCCTAAACCATGGCGCCCAATCATCCAAAAACACGAGCTTGAGCGTGCTACCTCCGGATCATATCAGGAAAAGCTGATGCAAGGAGAAGCAAGAGGGCACTACCTTAAAGAAAGCATCGCATAGCTGGACGATTGAAGAGAATTCTTCGACAGGAACGTGAAACTGGAGATCAAATCGGAGGGGAAGGGAGGAAGAAGACGCGGGACCTCGATGAGATCGACAAGGAAAGCTTAAGGATCGAGGGAAGTAATTCCGAGAACTGGCTTAGGGAGTAATCCCTAAACCTCACCGGCTCAGGCGAAATAGAATTTGGGCCGGCCCAAGAAGAACCCGAGGGCCCAAAACACAGGAATATCTTCTCGGCGTGGCTTTATAGACACGTGGGTCGTCAGCCATATATATCACGTGTCTACATCCACCCACGTGTTCAAATTTCCGGACCCCAAATCAAGCGAAAGAATCCGGATCGGATTTCCAACAATATCTACAAAAGATCTGCTTCGCGTTCACGCTAGATTTGAGCAAGGAATAGATTACGCATCTTATCTCAGAAACTGACGGCCAAGATTTAGCAAGTGAACTGTACGCCGCAACCAAATTATGAGCTTTTATTTCTTAAGCTTCATAATTTAAATCGAGAATCGAACCATTCTCCAATCGCAACGTTTAGAACATTTGAACCTCGATTAAATTATCTGGATATTTATTTACTCTAAAAAATATTTTTATTGTCTCCTACTCTCAAAATCTAAATAGTTATGTTAGATGTCAATTATTAAATGATACTATAATTTTAGATTTGATTGGATCGATGTCCAATTCCCTATGGGTATTATTTGGGCTTTTATGACTCAAATGGGCTTCGTCTTTTAGGCTGAGAAGGACCGTCGCAAAGCACAGTTCTTTGTCAACAGTGCGCGACGGCCTACGAAATGCCCCGCAACGACTTCTCCGCCGGCGGCCGAGCATGCCCCCTCCGCATCCGCCTTCTATGGCTGAGGTCGCCAGGCGCCTCGGCCGCGCTTTCCTCTCCGCCTCTAAGCCCTCCCACTCGTGGAGTCCCGCCGTTGAGCAAGTCCTCCGCCGCGGACTCCCGGCTGCGTCCCTTACCGCTTCCCTCGTCGCTGCCGTCATCGACCCCCACCTCCTCCACCACCATGACCTTTCCGCCGGCCTCTTCCACTGGGCCGCGCAGCAGCCCAACTTTTCCCACACTCCCGAGACATACCACTCCCTTCTCAAGTCCCTCTCCCTCTCCCGCCATCCCCACTTAATTCAATCTCTCCTCAAGACGGCTAAAAACCACCGAGTTTCGCTTCTTTTTTCTTCTTATCAGCTCGCCATATCTTCCCTTTTGCTCTCAGGCAAGTCAATTGAAGCCGCCCAGCTGATCGATCCAGCAACCGAAAATGGTGTCGAGGAGTTTCCTTCCTCACTGTACAATTCCCTTCTTGCTGCACTGTCCTCCGACGGATTTCTTGATGTCGCAAGAAAGGTGTTCGACAGGATGCTTACGAGAGGTATCATGCTTAATGATGTCGGGTTTGGTGTTTTTATAGGTAAAGTTTGCGACTTGGAAGAACTGGATGGAGTTTTGGGTGTACTCGATAGAATTAAAAACCTGGATTCTCAATTTAATGGCTCGGTTATTGCTGCTTTAGTCGTAAATAGGCTTTGTCGAGCTGGGAGGATTGAGGATGCTTGGTGTGCATTGGAGCAGCTTAGAAATAGATGCTGTAAACCTGATTTTATTGCATACAGGTTAGTTTCTGAAGGCTATAAGTTGGCCGGTAGGGTGGAAGAAGCAGGAAGGATTTTGAAGCAGAAAAGGAAGTTTGGTGTGGCACCAAGAGCGAAAGATTATAGAGAATTCATCCTTTCATCAATATCAGATAAAAGGATTCAAGAAGCTAAGGAATTGGGTGAAGCAATTGTGGATGGACAGTTTCCAATTGATGATGATGTGCTTGATGCTTTGATTGGATCAGTTTCAGCTGTTGAACCTGACTCTGCAATATTATTCTTCAAGTACATGATTGGAAAGGACCGATTTCCTAGCCTTTCAATGCTGAGCAAGTTGAGTAGGAATCTTTGTAGAAATGAGAAAAGTAATGCTATGTGGGATGTCTACAGGGTCCTTATGGATAAAGGTTATTTTAATGGAGTGGAGCAATACAATGTAATGGTTTCATTCTTGTGCAAGGCAGGAAGAGTAAGGGAAGCCTACGAGGTGCTTAGGGAGATGAAAAAGAAGGGTTTTGGTCCCAATATTTACTCTTATAACTGTTTGATGGAAGCTTGTTGCAGAGAGGATCTCTTGCGACCAGCTAAAAAGCTTTGGGATGAGATGTTTGCAAATGGTTGCAGTGCTGATTTGCACACATACAACATTCTTATACGGAAGTTCTCTGAAGAAGGTGAAGCTGAAGAGGCCCGGCAACTTTATTGTCATATGTTGGATAAAGGCATGATCCCAGATTGTGTTACATACACATCCCTTGTCAAAGTGCTCTATCGAGAAGAAAAGATTGAAGAAGCGATTCAGATCTTCAAAAAATCCATGGATCAGGATATAGCACTTGGTAGCTCTATATTGAGTCTGTTAGTCCTTTTCCTTTGTAAAGATGGTATATTTTTTTCACTAAGATCGTTCTTTATTTATTTAAATTATAATGTTTCCATGCTCGTGATTTAGTTATTAATGCATAACAATTTTTTTCTTGAACTGAACCTGTCTTTTTTCTTTTTGCTGATTGATTTTTACTTTAGGACTAGGATAAGTTACATTACCTGTACTTGGACCTTGGAATATGTTATTTGAGCTTCAATTTATGACTTCGATTTATGCATATTGACTCATTATACTTCAATAAACAAAGTTTAGGTGATGTCAAACTTCATTTTCTTGATTTGCCAAATAATGCAGGCACGTCAGACAACATTGGTTGTTAATATTTATACCATGTTGGCAAGTGAAGTCCTGCTGTGCAGCCGTATCAGCTTTCTCTCTAGTTTTATTGATGGAAGCTGATGCAGAAGCTGACTGAAATCTTAACTTAAGTTTAGAGAGTTAATTGGTAAAAACTGAAGTCCAAAGAACCAAGAAATTTACCCTAAAGTTCAACACCTAGTTCTGTAGATTAACCTCAAGAATTTATGATTTCCAAGACCTTTTTTTTGTTGCATTCCGCAAGATGAATCAATATTTTTTTGTTATTGTGATAGAATTCTAAAAGCCTGATAAGTATTATACATTAGATTAGCCATCTTACTTGAATTGAGATAATGCCTGGAAGAATGATAAACTTATGTGTCAACATGTATTGTTGCGAAAACGTACATTTTAAGAGTTATGAGTTGATAACTGCTACACGTCAAAAATAGGATTTGAGCTTGATGATTTAAACAAAGATCATATGAATAAATTCAAGAGATAGTACCCATATCTTCTGAAGGTATCAATGTGAGCCAAGATATTTCTAAAGTTATGAAGTTCTGAGCATCAGTTTTCCTGATAGTTATAATTTCATGCATTATACAGGTAAGTATATGGTGGCATCTGGTCTCATGCAAAGTTCTCCTTCTGAAGTGGCAAGTTCAGATTCTCATGTCATTCTACTGAAAGGCTTAACAGATGCTGGTTTAGTTGAGATGGCTGTTAAGCACATTGATTGGATTAAAACTGATTCTCATGTCAAATTTCAAACAGTGCTAACAGAGCTTATGGCATCTTTTTCTACTGCACCAAATCTAGAGCCTGTTAAACAATTGCTTCGAGCAATGCATGTACAAGGATTTGTTTCTGATGATGGTCCATGGATGAGTTTGTTGTAAGGTCATTGTGCATGGAGCAAAGCAGTTTCCCAATTGCTTTAAATATGCAAAACTGGAAGTGAACCTCACAAGTTACACTGGAAATGCATTTGCATGAAAAATTTTGTCCAGGGTGATTATGTTTCTTCTGTTTCTGGATTCTACGGAGTACGTATCAATCAAGAGATCGATTTAGACACATCTTGAATTTTACTTCAAAGCAAGGATTCTCCTCTGCCACAAACGAATCTCATCCAACTCCAGAAAGATCCAACCCATCACCAGAGTGGCTTCCAAATATGAGGTGATCAACCAATCCATTGTATCTCCTATTCCGCTTCAAATATTTTGGTCTCCATCGCCATGTATGGGCTTCTCCTTAAGAGGTAATGTTCTAAGTATCTTAAGAGGTATGACGTTATAAAAATGGTACTATCTTTAGATACTGATTATTGCTTTAAATATTTCTCTGTGTTTAGCCTGCAGAATATGATCCTTATTTTTCACGACAGGAGCTGTAGATCCTTGGAGATAACAATTATTTGCACGAGGTACTTTGGTTTTACTGAAAATTATCATTTTGGATGATGGCCAAGTAGAAAGGATATCATACTTTGGCATTCTTCCAAGATTATACTTCTAAACTATGATGGAGTGACCGAGAATCACTATTTAATTTTCTAGTCAGTTCTCCTAGTCAAATAAAACTAAATGTCTGTTCAACATTTTACATAGGAAATCTGGTTTTCTTTTACCATCCTATTGTCTCCCCTATGTCATTATGCGAAACAAATGCTTCCATTTGGTTTTTCATTAAATTTTTTATATTGATTATCTAGTCACTCTGTGTGATATGCTTTGAGTGTTTTTTTTTTATTTTTTAATGAATGTTATTATTTCTCCAGTTGCCTCTCTTCATGCAACTAATCTTATTCAACTTAATTCACCTAACTGCGATACTTGAAGTCTCATATAGAAATGTTCATAACATCACACATTTCATATTCTATCTTTTCTCAACATCGTCGATGTTGTTTTCATCATGTTATTTATTAATTTCCTAATATACTTATCTACAAAGTATAGTTATAAAATTGACATATATAATTTTCTTTCTAATTCATGTGGCACACATCAATCATATAAGCTCTTGATGGCTGTCTCTATTTTTTAATCAACCACATCTCAGTTGAGGAATTATGTCTTCATCTCCTGCTGAATAATAATAGATTCACAACAGCATAAACTTTTTGTTTTGGAAACTTGATATCTGTGTATAGATACTCTTGATTCATCTCTTAGAATTGCTAACAATTTAAAAACAATTCTACTTCTTTCTAAAGGAAAGATATATTCAAACATTTGATTGTATTTACAATTACAAACTGTAAATGCTGGTGATATATTGAAACAGAAACTGTAAGTAGACCAGCAATGCTGGTGATAGTGTTCAGTTATCACATTAAGTCATAATATCTATAACACTGGAAGATAATATAGAAAAAAAAGGTTGCAAAAGACAAAAGCAAACAAAAGTCTCAGCCTATCTGATTCCCTAAAATTGTTAGCATCATCTTCATCAGCAGACTCATCCAACAGCAATCAATCTTCTGTGTTAGCTCCTGAAAGAATGGTCGTTTAGCTTTGATTTCTTCTTACTTATTGTCTGCCACAGAAAACCATTAAGTTATAGAAACTGGCATTCTTGTTCAAGCAAATAATTGAGTTTCTAACAGTGGAGATAGTCCACAGAGATACTGACAAGAAAAACCGAAGGAATTTGTTTAGCTAATTTTAGATATGAACCATGATTTTGTAGAACCTGACCTGCAATCAAGATTAGAAACAAAGAAAAACCTATATAATGAAAAGGAATGAATTGGATGTACAGGCTAATTCCTTTTCATTAAATCATCTCTAGTTATAATCTTGTCATTGGTTGAAAGCTATCCAAAAGCCATAAATTTACTAGGAAGCATCTAGTTTGCATCTTTATGTTTGATGACTGATTAAAACATCTGCTTGATATGTTTTAGCTGGGAAGCTATTGATGAGATTCTCTTTTGCCTATTGTTCTAAGTCCAATCATAGGACACTTCCTAGCATTCCATTTCACTTTCAGAAAATTTAAATGCCCATACTTGTGTCCTTGAATAATAGGCAAGCCTTTTGAAAGCTGATGGAGAGGGTTTTGTACTAGAATTACAGGGTTACAGAAATTAGGAAAGATTAGCATCATTCAACAGCACAACCTATTTTGTTTGGTCAGCAACTCAGTATTGCAATCAGGAAGTAGTTTATAGATCCTTTTAGTTTGCATAACTCTCACTGTTACTTTAGATATTGACAATCTATCACATCTACAGGTAATCTATTACTCATCTTGTTAAGCTACATTTTTTTCTAATTGAATATCTTAATATAATTTTCGTTCTATCAGATTGCCTTTTTGCTTTCAATTGCAAGCATCAATTTTTTTGATGTGCAATTGACTAAAAGGAAATTGTTGGTAATCGTATGCAAGCATTGACAAGCTGTAGAGTAAGATTGATGCCAAACTATGATTGAAGTGCGGTTGAAGAAGATGAGAAGAGCAAGAGGAGAGGACAAATGTGCACCTTTCTTCTGCCATCTCGGAAGGAGCGGAATTGGCATGGCTTTCCTCCATCTCCATCCTCTGCATCTCCTGTTCCAAGTGTTCAACTCTATCCACCAGACCTGTCATCAGCTTGCAATGCTGGGTACTGCTCTCGCGTAGTGCGACCACCAAGCGCTCCAATCTCTCGTTCTCTGCGATCATCTTCTCCATCGTCTCCCTCATATCTAGAAGATCGAACGCATGCACCGTCTCCGGCTCTTCTAGGGTTCGAGCGGCGATCGAATCCACCAAGTCCTGCAACGAGATAACCCGCCGGATCACCTTCTTCCGGTAATCCCTCGCCCAACGCACATTATCCAGACGAAGGAGCACCGCCATAAGCATCTCGTCCGCCCTCTGCCGCTCCTTGGGATCCCTCTGAATCGCCCCCTCCCGCGCCCGGATCGTCCTCTCCACCTCGCCCACCTCCGCGGAGATCCGCGATAGAACCCTCACGCTCTTCCGCGCCAAGAACCCCCGCCAGAGCCTCTGGATCATCACGGCCGCGGCGACCCTCAACAAGTTCGACGGCCTTGCGGTGGCCGGCTTCTTCTGCCGCTGCTGCTTCATCTTCCCTGCCTCGTCCTCGTCGAGGCCGGTGATGGGGATCCTGACGACATTGTGCTTCTCGGTCGCAGTACGTGATCGCGGGGGTAGGTCCTGATGGCCGTGGCCGAAAGGGAAGCCCCGGGGGTTGGTGCCGAAGGGAAACTCCATCCTTTCCTTCTTCGCTTGAAGGAAGTCGATCACGAGCTCGAGAGCGATCGAGATGGGCTTTTACAGGGAGGACGGGGATCTGCTTTTATAGGGATTCTGGTCAACTTAGGGATCCTGGTCAACTTAGGAATCCTGGTCGTAGGTATATAATAAGCCTTGGATGGTTTCGCCAATAAAGGACTTCTCACATGGGATCATAAAAGAAATAGTCACAACAAATAGGAAGATATGGCTTTTAATGGGATTTTTTAATTAATTAAAAAATAATGGGTGAATTTCTAAAAAAGTTCCCTCGGTTTTTTTTTAATTATTGATATATGCCTTATTAAGTTTGACTTTTGATGCGGATGTCAATTCTGAACCAACCGAGAAAATTCATCATATTTATCTCAAAATGATATGGTGTTGAGTTTCAAGTCGATGCGTATGTGTATCAAATAAAGTCTTATTTCTTTATTCGGATGATTCGTTTGAACGTTGAGTCTATATATTAGAACAGTTGTTATCAATATATGTTGGCATAGTTTTCTCATCATATTAAATTAAAAATGAGTATTAATGTCTGTATTATCATGCTTTTATTGATATTTGATTATGTATTGCCTTTTTTAATGAGGGGCTATGGTACATTCAAATGATTGATGCTAGCAAATATTTTTATGGAAACTTTGTATGACAAAATAACATGTGAAATTATGATAAATATATAAATTCATTAAAAAATATTATGGATACTTGAAATTATTAGGAAAATTACCATATATGTCATGAGCAAAATTGTGACTTTTTTTATGTTAAAGTTCCTAGAAATGTGGGGCCTTCTATATCTTATTTATATTTTTGTTTGCAGGCTTGTTATTGATATTTGATTAATTACTTAGATACATGATTGATGAAACAAATTACATGTTTATTTTTATGAATGCTAGCAATAAAAAAAAAATAGCATGGCTATATGTTTTGTCATAATAACCTTAAGGCATTAATAAAAAGATCATGATTATTGTGTCATCCTGAGAATAAGCTAATATATAATGGATATTTACAACACTAAGAACCCAACATTTGTGATAGGCAAATTTTATATGATTACAATAAGCTAATTGATTGGCTAATGAGTATATTAAAAAATAAAAAAATATATTAGTACTTAAATGGAGCTTAACCTCAACATTTACCATTTGGTGATTGTTTATTGTTTCTATGTAAAGATATACAAAGAGTTTAACTCTCTAAGAGGTAATATTTTTTACGACATATAATTCTACACACATTTCTAATAGAGTTTTCTTATATGAGAGTATATATATTGTGATGACGATGGAACCAAGCAAACCCTATAAGCTTTCATGAATAATTAAAAAAAATTATATAATTAATGCGTAACTTCACGATTAGTTTAGGTCAAATGAGATATACCTCAAGACTGGATTCACCTTGTTCTTTCAAATAAAAATTATTTATACTAAGTAAAATTTAAACTGTATAAAATATTTCATTGAGTGTACTGTATATGCGACGAATAGTATCTTTGTTAATTTTTGTATTTATTAATTATTTTTAATTTTAATCTTTGAAATTTTTGAGTTTTGCATGAGATTGTTAGAATTATATTCTAAAGTTTAAAATTTTGCAAAAATAATTTTATTATTTATAAAAAATATATTTTAATGAAATAACAAAAATAGATTCCTAAACAACCAACTAATTTCTTCTGTGTCTCTTACTTTGTCTCTTCTCCATTTCGCCAGAGAGAGAGAGATGGCACTGTCACGGAGACGAGGTCCGAGGGATGCGTTCATTAAGTGAGAAGACATTATAGCAACATGCGACTAGGACGGATCACGTGAAGGAGTAGTGGGAATTTGTGCTTGAGATGGTATGTTTCTCTCCCGTGTAGTTTAGACTTGCCCACAAACTGTTTGACAGATTGCAAATATGATGTTATAGTACTGTTTTAGGTAGCATAGGACAAGTTTTAGGTTCCTTTAGTTGGTGCTGCTCACTAAATACAACTAAGGAATCATTTAATTGTACACCAAGTTGTTCTTTTTATTGTGGTATCTCTTAAATGTTGTCTCTTTCAGAGTTGAGGCATCAAGAACGTTGTTTTTGAGACCCTTTCTGCAATGAAAAGTATAATCTAATAGGTTCATTTTTGACCGGATATGTGCTGATGTGAATAGAATCCAAAGCTTATGATTTGTTGTTTCATTAGCTTGTTTGGAGGCAAACCACAACTATTTTGATATTTTCTCATATCATTAGCCAAATTTTGAATTGTTTTATTCACAACATAATTAGGATTGTCTCTCCTTAGAGCATATTCGTGGAAAGATTTAACCAAGCAGCAGCAAAATCAAAACAAAAATGCTGAAAAAATAAATAAATCTAACTTTCAAATAAATAAATATATATATAGTACCTCTCTTGTAGCTCTGCAGAATTCATAGGTTATAATAATAAGTCATTAAATGAATAAAATCTCTAACAAAATAAAACAGCAAATAATTTCATAAAGCAATAAAATTGATTGATAGATTTAGTAAAATTAAATCAATAATAAATAATCAGTGTCTTGTTAGAATTAAGTAGGATGATATTTTATTTTTTTTCTTCTCATCTAATTTCTAACAAAGTGAGAGGTAAAGGGAGACATGGTGATGATTCTTGCTATGTTGTTGCCTTGCCTTCACATCCCACTCTCGGTAGCAGCCTTCAGCATCAACAAACAAAAGGTCTAATGATCTCCAATTCAACCCATCAAATCCACTGATATGTTGTCCTCTTGAATGCCCACAAGTCCTTAGAATAGCTCAAAAGTAATCACAATGCCCTGACTAACTGATCCTAAGTTGCAATTTTTGTGTAACCTACAAAGAGAGAAACCTTGTTTGAGGGAAAGCTGGGTCTCCAAGACTTTATTACACAGCACTCCCAGAGCTTTGGAAGCAGAGTAAGACTAGTAGATTGCTGTTGGTGGGTGGTATGGGAAGTATATTAGTCTCAAATAGTAAGGGAAACAGAGTGACAATGTAAAGGCACTGGCATTTATATGGAATGAAGATGATTGCAACACATATTTGGCACATTAAGGCATGAAAATATGTTAGATTGGCTATAAATTGTTTGCCATAAAAAAATAATGGGTTGGTTTTGAGAGAAAAAGAGATGTTAGTATTTTCTCTTATTACAAGAGAGTTCCTTCTGATCTTACCTTACATGTTTCTGTCAAAGTAATTTGGTGTTTTACCATGTCAAATTAAATTATTTATCATGTGAATTCTGTTTTCTTAAATTCCAACTTCAGTTGTTAGCCTAACAAATAGTTGATATATTTGTCTACTTGATATAGTTGATATTGTTTGAACCAAGGTCCGTAATACCGCACCGTACCGGAGTTTCGACCTGGGCTCGGTACGATACGGTATGGGTGTACCGAGTACTGTAGCAGTGCTGCAGTGCACTGTTTGCACTGCTATAGTGCTGTAATGCACTGTTTACACTGCTATAGTGCTGTAATGCACTGTTTGCACTGCTACAGTGCTACAGTGCTACAGTGCACTGTAGCCCGGTACCGTGCGGTCCGCGTACCGATAACTTGTCAGATCGATATGTACCGTCCGTATCGAGCGGTACACATCGAAACGACAAACCTTGGTTTGAATACTCTCCTACTATATTAATGATTGAAAGAGTAAGGTAACATGGAACAATTTAATAGTTGAAGTTTCTAAGTTGCATTGATGTTAGATGTTAGCAATGATCAATTTGATATGGATTTACTATAAAATAATAATATACAAATTGAGTGAATAGAAATCTTATTTGAAAGTTGCTGGCCGGCATTATGACTACTTGGAAAAGAAATGTTGGATTAAAAATCCTAAATCATCAAATTAGTATGCTATTCTATAATTTATAGCTCTCATGTTTGAGTCCATTTAAAATTTAATTTAAATGGGAGGAGATTTAATCATGAAAAAAAAGGTGTGATGCAAATTTCTTTTTAGTTGTTTCAGTAACACAAAAACACCAACGTTTACTCTATCAACACTACATTCACTGCAACCAATTCTTACATATAGCTGTTATTAAGGCATTAGAACAAATGCATGGTTGCGTGGAGGAGGAGGATGGAGGGTGGAGAGAAGACCGAGTTCTTGGGTTTCTCAGCGAGATGGAGGTGGCGATGGTGGCCCAGGAGATGGAGTAGTGGGTGGGAATGGAGGAAATGGGAAAGGAAAAGATGGAGGGGGAGGTGGTGGAGGTAGAGGAGGTGGTGGCGGTGGCATAACCATAGGTGGAGTTGGAGTGAAGGGAGGGAAAGGCGGGAACGGGAAAGGGGTCGATGGAGGCGGCGGTGTAACTACAGGTGGATTGGGAGGTGAGGGAGGGACGGGTGGGAACGGGAAAGGGAATGATGGAGGCGGCGGTGGAGGTGGGGTAACTACAGGTGGAGTGGGAGTAAAGGGAGGGAAGGGGAATGATGGAGGCGGCGTTGGAGGTGGGGTAACTACCGGTGGAGTGGGGGTAAAGGGAGGGAAGGGTGGGAAGGGGAATGATGGAGGCGGCGGTGGAGGTGGGGTAACTACAGGTGGAGTGGGGGTAAAGGGAGGGAAGGGTGGGAAGGGGAATGATGGTGGCGGCTGTGGAGGTGGGGTAACTACAGGTGGAGTGGGGGTGAAGGGAGGGAAGGGTGGGAAGGGGAATGATGGAGGCGCCGGTGGACGTGGCGTAACTACAGGTGGAGTTGGGGTAAAGGGAGGGAAGGGTGGGAGCGGGCAGGGGAATGATGGAGGAGGTGAAGGAGGAGAAGGCGGTGGCGAAAACAAGGGCGGAATAGGAGTAAAGGGAGGAAAGGGTGGGAATAGGTAAGGTGGGGGAGGAGGCGGTGAGGGTGGCGTGAACACCGGTGGAAATGGAGCGAACGGAGGGAAGGGCGGAAAAGACGGAGGCGGCGGCGAAGGGAACAAGGGCGGGAGCAGCGGCGCCGGTGGGTTCGGTACTGCTGGGGGGAAGGGGAAGGGAAAGGACGGTGGAGGAGGCGCAAATGGCCATGGGAAGGACGGTGGTGGTGCAAATGGCCATGGTAACGACGGTGGAGGAGGCGCAAATGGCCATGGGAAGGACGGTGGTGGTGCAAATGGCCACGGGAATCCAAACGGTGGCCAGAAGAAGAGCGAAGAGTTCGCAGAGCTCGGTGACAACTCGCCGTCATCTCCACACAAGTCGGCGTCCTTCTTCGACGGCCTGTAGTTGAGCGCATTCAGGTTGTAGATGCACACCTTCCCTTCGCCGCCTCGCACCGCCACATGCTCGGTGGAGCTGCTCAACCCAGGGACGTCACACAGCGACGACGGAGACTCCGCCAGGCTCGCTCGGCAGAAGGAGTCCACCCCTCGGCCCTCCCTGCACTCGAACCCGTCCACCGGCGGGATGTCGAGCTTGTAGACTCCGAACCTGTCCGTCGTCCTGTCGACGGCGACCCTCATCTCGCCCGCCGACGTCTCGTTCACTCGGAGCACGCATTGCACCCTCACCTTGACACCTGGAAGCAACCCAAAACCCTAAGCAACAACGCATGCAGCGAAGCGAAGCAACGCATGACCAGTTTGAGGTTCCCGTTCCCTTCACCTTCTAAGAAGTAGCTGTGCTGGGAGAAGTTGTTGTTGGCGCAGGCGTCGCAGAAGACGGTGCCCATCACGGTGACATTGGAGACGGGCTTTGGGTCAGCCTCGAGGCACAGAGACCTGGTGAGGAGGAGTGCAAAGACGGCAACGAAGATTGTGGGATTCATGGTCAAGGGCAGGTGGTATGAGAGAGAAGCAGAGTGAGGCTGCTTCTTCTTCTTCTTCTTCTTCTTCTTCTTGGTTGGTGCAAAAGGAGAAGAAGACTCTGTGCCTTCACAGGTCGATGGAACATGGAACAAAGGCACGTGAAGGTCCTTGAGGCATTTCGTGAGGTATTCGAAAGGTAGAAATCCTTGTTCGGTTGCGATCACGGGTGCTTCGAATTATTAGGTGGCTATCTCTCAGGTTCCTTGATGATCCATTACAAGACACCGGGTGACAGGGATGAGGTTTGTGCCGGAAGAAGACTCTGTGTCACTACCGGACACCGCCGCTGTAGATCCTGCATTGTTGATTGGCCAAAGCTTCGCTATAATCTCTACTAGATCTCGATACCAAAACACCCTTTATTTGGATCTTCAACTCATAAGTAGTACTCATCAAGAATTGGAAAGAAACATAGAGGATCCATCGCAATCGACGTTGCAGACATCAGGACTGTCCCTCCAACCAACAGCAGCTTCTGCACTGCATGAGCTGCAAATTGATTCGAGTTGTATCCACTGCAAATTGATTTCCATGGCCTAACATAAAGCTCAAAATGATGCAAATTAGAGCCTCTCAGCAACTCCCCAAGAATAGAACAAATGGTTTCGATGTTAGGAGGAAGGTTAGATTCTTGTGTCGGAATTGGTGTTTGCAACTCTGTTTAGTTTATACTTGAATTCAAGACAAAATCCAAAGGATTGCCATGTAAAGATGCTACTGTGGTAGGATTAGTGTCATAGATGATTGGATACCAAACAGATAAAACTAATCATTGATGGATGAACACATAAAACTAATCGGGTATTTGAGAAATGACAGTGAAGTACAAGGCATGATAAGCTTGAGTAGCTTCAAGATCTCTCAGTTGTGTTCATGGTATGGTGATCTTTGAGGAGGCCTCAAGGTATCATTATACATTGTAATAAGGCTACCGACAGAACTAATACAAAGTTTTTGTTCTCACAACCTGTAGCATGTCAAATCAGAGTACAAGATTGAATTTTTTTTGCATCAATTATTGATTCGATAGCAGATTGAGAAGCTTACAAAGCATCATCAATCATAGAGACAGTCATCTTGAAAATGGGAGTTTGACACAACTTGACATCATCTCCAGCTTGGAAAGAAACAACAATGACAGTTGGCAAACTGTGCTGCTCGATCAACATTGGAAGACCTGTGCCCTACAGAAAAGATTAGTGTATCAGCATTCTTCAACAATATATGAAATCAATCAACATTTGGATTAATAATTGGCCACCTGTATCTTGTAGCTGCATGAGCAAGCAACAGTGATGGTTATGGACTTGCATATCTATACCCTTCATGTTTCAGACACACTTGACAATACTGAAATCATTTGGTACCTGGCAGCAGGTCAGCACTCCAATACGACAAATGCCAGATAGGACAGCCCTTCAAGGATGAGTATGATTTCAACCCAACTTTCCTGTCTTTATCCAAATGGAAACTCAAGTCAGCATCGAACTCTCTCTGAGTCCGATCTATATATTAAGCTACATGGAAGATTAGCTAGTTCAGATCATAGCAATTGAATGCATAACCAATATTTGTGGTGTGTTTGAAGAGACTTCTATGGATACCATAGTTATCAGTGTAATTTGAAGTCAATTTGTTTGTTTCACGCCAGCATGGCTATTGTTGCACGTATGTAGGACTCCAACATACTACAAGAAACAAGGTACAGAGATTCTGTGTTATTTTGATAGGGGCTTATTTACTAGCAATGCAATGGTGTGGTGTATAGTCCCCTTCAAAACTTACTGTCAAATTTCCAGATTTAGATTGTGTATCAGCACAGAGAGTATGAAAAATTTAGTTCTTATTCGCTGTTCATCTGTAAACATCAGCTTTTTCAAGACCATGCTTTGGCTCAAACTTCAATTATTTCTGGTTCTTGTTAATGACAACTACTTGACTAGCTGTCCTTGTTAATAACGACTATGGATCAACATGAAAATGAAAACAAACAACAAGGTGAGCAGGAAATTGACCTTTCTCATCTGATTGCTTCCCTCCTTTCTTCCCTCTTGCCACTTCACCCCCTACCTCATCTCCTTCCATCATCATTCCCTCTCTATCCCTCCTCTCTTGTGTCTTCTCTTCATCTCGTCTTCCTCCGGTCACTCCTCCTTTTACATCATTCTGCATCTGCTATGCGTTTTTCTTCCTTCAATTATCTACGATTCATCCCTCTTCCCTCAGTTGCTCTTGCTCCTGAAATCATCCTCTTATTGTCATCTCTTCTTGTTGTATTGAATTTATTAACATATGTTTCACTTAAACTTTTGTCGTATGTTACCTCCATATCACTATTCTTGCTTAATTAATTGAATTGCATATGCACTTTTTAACCTTTAAAATATTGTCACGTATTGACTAAATTTGGATAAAAGTTTATGTTCATAATATTGATTGATGTTATCATTTTTTTTTCATATTTTACACAACTGAAGTTTTGCTTTTATTCGTCAAAGTTGTTCAATTTTTTTATTAATTATGGTATTTTAGACTTTTATTAAATAATTTTAAGTTATTTTACATGTTTTAAAATATTTACATGAACAATGAGCCTATATATGAATGAAAAAATATATGGCCGTTTACAAATGGTAGTTGAGCATAAAGAGGAGCAAAACGTTCAGGTGACCGAAAAATAGTGCAAAACTGACACTGTGATGTGGGCAACCCGTAAATCAAGCATTTAAAGCTGATAGCCATTCGAGTCTTGCAACCATCTCACATTCTTATTCCATGTACCACATAGCACTCGGTGTAAACCTAGAAAATTAGTTAAGGAATCATGGTAATCAACAATTTATGAGCAAACAAAACGAATGAAATTACTTGCTACCAAACAAATACAAGACAAATCTAAGATAGCCTTATTTTCACAGGGTAAATCAAGGAAGGGGATAACTTAGAAATCTTCCAAGTTATAAAGTTTAACCTTTAAAATATTGTCACGTATTGACTTAATTTGGATAAAAGTTTATGTTCACAATATTGATTGATGTTATCAGACAGCTTTAGCAAATGGCAAACCAAAAGACAAGATTTGTTAATTCCATAAGAATCTTCTAAGAAAATACAGATGACAAGGTATCGAAAATATAAGTGAAATAATAGTAAAACATTTGAAAGGAGAACATGATATATTATGTGGCCATTGTGACTATTAGGTACATGCCTCAGTTTTCAACGTGTTTGTTACGTCCTAAACATTCCATGCTAAACTAATATACATAGAAAATCTGCATGAAAGTAGAAAACCTTAAAATAACCCAATTCAAACACATTTGCAGAAGGTGGAGAGAAGTTTCACCCGTAAATCAAGCATTTAAAGCTGATAGCCTTTTGAGTCTTGCAAACATCTCACATTCTTATTCCATGTACCACGTAGCACTCGGTGTAAACCTAGAAAATTAGTCAAGGAATCATGGTAATCAACAATTTATCTGAATAGCATAGAGGAAATTTCCAACCTAAACTAAGTTCCATATGTATTCTCAACTACGAACTTATCACAACTTACTTTCGCAGTTCCTCTGGCTTTAAAGCATTTGTAACCATCTTAATCTTATCTCTGCTTTAGAATTTCACGGTATCAGAAAGCTAAGAGATGAAGAAGGCACATATTCACACTTGCCTTGTCTACAAACACATGCTGCCGTTACTAATTATTGTTGTACTTTAGTGTTCACCATGTTCATTAACTGAGAATTACAAGAATAGTTGGAGATAAGTTTTAGGGCTCAAAAGATACTGTAATTGGGATGCCAGCTCATTTGACCAAGCAAATCAACCCATTTAAGCATATAAATGGCTATCTCTAAAGTCCACGTAATTGGCTGATTGGGTGTATATATGCACCTGTTCATAGCATACAGGGATCAAGCATGTGATCTAACCACATACTGACACACCACATAAAATATATGAACTGCAGTTTGCCTACCATATTCGCACAAGTAACCACCTAGATAATATAATTCTAAAACAATCAAAACAGAGTCCAACAAATTCGTACACCTTAAACCAGCCTATACACTGTGGAGACATGCCAAGAAGGCCAATTAAGTAGCACAAGAGCCTAGACAAACCAAAAGGACTAACTTGAAACCACCTCTGGTGAGCTTTGAACTGACACTAAGTAAGAGCACAGCCAGAAATAGTTAATTAAAGCAGGAACTGTTTACCTTCTTAAGCAAAGTAAAATTAGCAACCATCACTGCCAAACAAACATGAAATGGAATTTAAATGAAAGAAGATTTTCTTAATCATGGAAACTACAAAGACTGACAGCAGATAAAAGCTACCCAGGTTCCACCAACCATTCCTAAAAACTGAATCTAACATTCAATCCAAGTGCAAGATGCAAAAAGAAATCCATCCTTCTGCTTTCGGGGATCCTTGACATCAAAAAAATATCTAACAGTTCAAATTTCAAACGTTTTGGAAACAAGCAGTGAAATTCCATGCCGAGTGTGTTTACCAACACAACCCGTAAATCAAGCATTTAAAGCTGATAGCCTTTTGAGTCTTGCAAACATCTCACATTCTTATTCCATGTACCACGTAGCACTCGGTGTAAACCTAGAAAATTAGTCAAGGAATCATGGTAATCAACAATTTATCAGCAAACAAAACGAATGAAATTACTTGCTACCAAACAAATACAAGACAAAAATCTAAGATAGCCTTCTTTTCACAGGGTAAAACAATGAAGGGTATAACTTAGAAATCTTCCAAGTTATAAAAAAGAGATGAAGAAGGCACATATTCACACTTGCCTTGTCTACAAACACATGCTGCCGTTACTAATTATTGTTGTACTTTAGTGTTCACCATGTTCATTAACTGAGAATTACAAGAATAGTTGGAGATAAGTTTTAGGGCTCAAAAGATACTGTAATTGGGATGCCAGCTCATTTGACCAAGCAAATCAACCCATTTAAGCATATAAATGGCTATCTCTAAAGTCCACGTAATTGGCTGATTGGGTGTATATATGCACCTGTTCATAGCATACAGGGATCAAGCATGTGATCTAACCACATACTGACACACCACATAAAATATATGAACTGCAGTTTGCCTACCATATTCGCACAAGTAACCACCTAGATAATATAATTCTAAAACAATCAAAACAGAGTCCAACAAATTCGTACACCTTAAACCAGCCTATACACTGTGGAGACATGCCAAGAAGGCCAATTAAGTAGCACAAGAGCCTAGACAAACCAAAAGGACTAACTTGAAACCACCTCTGGTGAGCTTTGAACTGACACTAAGTAAGAGCACAGCCAGAAATAGTTAATTAAAGCAGGAACTGTTTACCTTCTTAAGCAAAGTAAAATTAGCAACCATCACTGCCAAACAAACATGAAATGGAATTTAAATGAAAGAAGATTTTCTTAATCATGGAAACTACAAAGACTGACAGCAGATAAAAGCTACCCAGGTTCCACCAACCATTCCTAAAAACTGAATCTAACATTCAATCCAAGTGCAAGATGCAAAAAGAAATCCATCCTTCTGCTTTCGGGGATCCTTGACATCAAAAAAATATCTAACAGTTCAAATTTCAAACGTTTTGGAAACAAGCAGTGAAATTCCTGACACTGATTCAATCAAGACAGATCATCCTCATCCATCAATAGAAGTCTAGAAAGTTAAATGAAAGAAAATTAAGAGACAATGCAAGATAATAATATGCTTAAACAAAACTTGAAGATTTCATGCTTTCAACTCCAAGTTCAAAAAACAATTCTAGGTTCGGCATAAGGCACAAATAAAGCATAGTTATCAGAGCCGGACTCAACTTGATAGTCAGACTGAAACAACCGGAATTCAGACCATTAACTGGTTTCACTCATTTATTGGGTCGATTATGTTTAAGAACCAGAGCGAGTTGGTTGACTCGACCAGTTTTCGAATAACTTGCATGACTCAGTCGGGTTTAACAAGATCAGGTCGGGTTTAATAAGATCGACTCGGTTTTATAATAAAGTTAAGATTCTTTAAGTATCCTTAACTTTTTTTTTTCTTATTAATTTTTTAGATGATAATTTACGTCAATTTTTAGTTTAGATTAAGGTGAGCAGGAAATTGACCTTTCTCATCTGATTGCTTCCCTCCTTTCTTCCCTCTTGCCACTTCTCCCCCTACCGCATCTCCTTCCATCATCGTTCCCTCTCTATCCCTCCTCTCTTGTGTCTTCTCTTCATCTCATCTTCCTCCGGTCACTCTTCTTTTTACATCATTCTGCATCTTCTATGCGTTTTTCTTCCTTCAATTATCTACGATTCATCCATCTTCCCTCAGTTGCTCTTGCTCCTGAAATCATCCTCTTATTGTCATCTCTTCTTGTTGTATTGAATATATAAACATATGTTTCACTTAAACTTTTGTCGTATGTTACCTCCATATCACTATTCTTGCTTAATTAATTGAATTGCATATGCACTTTTTAACCTTTAAAATATTGTCACGTATTGACT